>CM055403.1:66868071-66933262 GCA_029228625.1 Pseudolycoriella hygida
AGATTTTGGTTCACCCTAAGGTTTTTAAGAAACATTTTTGAAGGAAAATTAAATTTGATTCTTTATTATTAAAAATTTATTATTAAAATTTATACTGGGTGCATTGTGCAAAGTTACAAGAAAAATCATCCAAAAACATTTTCTTGCTTATCAGAATTGTAAAAGGAATCAGTGAAAACTCACATTTTCAGCAGGTGGTTAAGCACAAATGATCTAAAACCAAAAAACCTTTTTATCACTAATGCACTTAAATGTTAGGAAAAATTACACTGAATTAGTAGGAGAAAAAACAAAACAAAAATGGCACCGACTTTTATTTTCGATAAAAGAATGAGGTTGCTAAGAAGTGAAATTACTAATATATTTTCTAAAAATCAATGATTCATCATTTTCATTGATTTTTATCATTTTAAATAAACTTTATATTTCTGTTAGTAATTTACTCTTATTTTCGAACGTAAATTTCTTGTCAACGTTCTGCGATTAGTCCCCAAGAAACACTATTCGCAGGTCGTGCGATTAGTCTCCATGAATTACTATTTGCAGGATCTGCGATTAGTCTCCATGAAACACTATTCGCACGACCTGCGATTAGTCTCCATGAAACACTATTCGCAGGATCTGCGAATAGAGTTTTCGTAATTTTTTCAGGAAATTAGAACTTTGAACACAAGATTCCATTCAAACAAACTTCCTCAAGCGATATCATTAATTTTGGAAGCGGACTTACGGACTGCGTCACACTCTACCTTTAAAGAGGTTTTTGTTGTGATAAACAAATTATCCCGCAGTTGCATATGCTGTTTTATTCACCAAAGCGACAAATCAACGAAACAAAGTTTGACGCCAAGAATTTATGTATAATTTAACTCCGTAGGGAATCACTGCGGTGAATAAAAACAATTAAATGGGAAAAAGGTTCGAGTTATTAAAATGAAAACTACAATTTTTCTTATAATTCACCAATGGACATAAGGTTCTTTCTGTGGTGATCGCACAAAATGCCGAATTACAAAATCGGGGAGAAAAAATGTAGAAGCCTCAAAATCCGGGAGCGTCCAAATACTGAGCCCTCAAGATTAGATTAGGTTTATTTTATTGGTTCTAAGTCAACAATCGAGTCAACAATACATTAGTATAATAAAAACTTAAGCATAATTAGGCCGCATAGGTGGGTCCCATTTACAACCAAAACGTTTCTTATCATGCCCACACCCCGAAAAAGTAGTCCACAATCCGCCACAATCTCAAAAAACGCAATACAAAAACCCTTTGGATAAGGCACGATGTATAGCGGAACTTTTGAGTGGTTTCCCCTCGCCCCCTTCTCCTCCAAATTATTTAAAAAAAAAAGTACGTCGCAACAGCTTTCCAACGAGGCTCATCAAAATCGGTTGGAAAGTTGCTGAGATATTGAGGTTTGAAAATGAAATTATTCTATGGGTCGTCGACTTTTCTATTCCTCTCATCATTATGAGAACTATTTTTTCTGATCTGTCGGTCCCCGGTTTCCAGTCCCCATCTATCTATTAACGATTTTCGATCTCGACAACCAGTTAGCCTGAAATTTTCACTGAACGTCAGCCAATTTTGACGGTTTTACAGGTAATGCCCGGAGCATTCGAATTTTAGCTCCCGAGAGAACAGCTGGAGGGTTGGTTTCTTCGGGAGAGTTATAGAGTTTGGTCAGGAGAATTTTTTGGGATCTTAAGGAAATGTCTGCCAGCTGTCAAAGCGGCGCCATCTTGGATTTTGTGAATAAAAATGTTAACAAAAATGCTATCTTCTGAATTAGAATACCTAGACAGTTGGTTTCTTCGGGAAAATTATAGAGATTGGAGAGTAGAATTTTTTTGTGATCCTTATAAAATGGCGGCCAGCTGTCAAAGTGACGCCATCTTGGAGTTTTAATTATCTTTTGAATTAGAAAAGGTAGACAGTTGGTTTCTTCGGGAAAGTTATTGGGATTGTGCGAAAATTTTTTTCGCCAAACATTTTTTTCAAAGAAATTTTTTTTCTGAGAAAAATTGTTTTTACAGAGAAAACTTTTTTGAGAAAATTTAGTTTTGAAAACTGCAAACTTCCGAAAAGGCTGATATCGCATCCAATAACCTCTTAGAAGGAAATGTGTGACGCCATTGCTGATAATACGCAAAAATTTGTTTGAATGAAATCTTGTGTTCAAAGCTTTATTTTCTGAAAAAATTACAAAACTACGTTGTAATGATTTTTCTTAAAAAAATTTAAATTCAGTTTCAATTAAATTGCTGTACAATTTAATGATTCTAGCTCCTTAGGTTTTAAATATTATCGAGTAAAGAAATCTGGCCGATCGGAACTCATGGGATACACATTAACACTCAAAAATGTGAGCAAAAAATAAGTGATTTGGCCTGGGGGTCAAGAGGAAATATCACCCTTGTGAGGTTTAAGGGGCAGAGCCACCCACCCAGAAGCCGTAAAATCTGGAATTTATGATCAAACTTTTATCCTGACTATGAGGATAACGTACTTCGAAGCTTAAGGATTTTTAGGCTTCTGGATTTTGTTGCTTCCTGATTTTGCGGCTGTCGGATATTGAGGCTTCCAGATTTCGAAGATTCCTGAATTTTTCTCCCGGATTTTGCAATTCGGGATTTTGTCGGGGCAGCATAGAAACTAGGGCGACATGAAATATCGTGCGGAATAGAAATTTTAAAAATTAGAACCCGGGGACTTATCTCCCGGGAACAATTTAAAGCGCCCAATTTGTATAAGGAAAATGCAATCCCGATGGATAATTCCTATTTGTCCGAGCGATAATTCCCGACTGATAATAAGGCGTGGTTTGCATCACTTTTCATCAGGCAAATTGCCGTGCAACGCATAAAAACCTTGCGATGAAAGAGAGACAAGATTTTGTACGGATTTTTTCATACTCTTTCATCGCAAGGTTTTTATGCGTTCCAGATATTTCTGCTCCTGGAGATAATTTCCGTCACCAAAAATTTTGTTGCCTTCGAAAATTTGTTTCGATTTCAACTTCATTGAAAAGATTGTTACCACACAAATTTTACTAAAATAAAAATAAGATCACATTCGGAGATGTGCGCCGATAAAAAATTATGGTTAGCCAATGGTTGCAAAAAACAGAGGGAAACGGAAAAAGGCTTGGCTTATACATTTTCTGATCCATTTCTCAGTTTGTCTCATTGTCTATTGTAGTTTTTTGTCGAAACGAATGTCATGAACGTGGAATCCCTATTCAGAAAAATTTAAAGCTACCACCACCGGCTAACACGTATCTGGATATGCAGAACTTCCTTCAAGTAAATACTTAACATTTCTAAGACGATCTTGAAGGAAAAGCTCTTCATAGTCATATGCAGAAGATGTTTCTTAGTGTGCCAATCAATTTTCTCAACATCACTAAAACATAGCACTTCTAACGTGGTTATAGATCAATGTCGTTGGTAAACTTATCTGAAAGATTAGAACCTTTAGAACAGCTTCGTATTTGCATTCGCGCGAACTTCATTGTTATTAACATAACATTGATAAAATAATAGTGAAGTTTGTTACACACGAAATAAGTGCATATGCACATTTACGGTGTACTCAAACACGATCGACAGCTGTCAAATAGGTACTCTTTACTCTGCTTCAAGTGCCAAGTGTGTAGAATGTGCTGCCATCTATTTCCGTTAAAAACTGCCTACAAGTGCTATGCTTAAAAATAGTATATTTCAACAAACCCCAATACAAACGAGATGTCTACGTACGCGCGGGTGAAGCCTAAGCGAAAAGTACACTTCGAGAGTGTATTGGGGTATTTTGAAAGAAATTTTTCTGTAATAGTGAGAGTGTGTTGGTGCACATATCGCGAAAAGCAACTTTTCGTACCAAGTAATGGGAAAATATTTTCCGTCACAACCAATACACTCTCACGTTTACAGAAAAATATTTTTCAAAAAAAAATCTCTCAACTTGAGAGGAGAGGGCCTACTTTACTTGGCAAAAAACATAAGTCAAACCCGACTGGATACACTTTTGCGAGATTTTCTGACTTCAAAAATTCGATTCGCTCACTTCTGCTCTTAACTGTTTGGCGTGTTGATTCTAATACATTTTAAAAGATGAGAGAGTGTCTCCGTTCGCCTCGTTTTGGAAATCAAATTATACAGATAGCATCAATAGTTTGTAGCTGCTTTACGACCCTGATGCTTTTGTCATTGCTACAATCTTTCAGGTTATAGCTGGAAAATTATACTGCACGATTTCTTCATAAATAAGTTCATAATGCATAATTAGGATGACCGTCACAATAGCAGCTCACGGTAATGGAAAAAATAGTATATTACATTGGACCCTGCGAAAATAATAAATCCATCACATGGGGAGACAATTTTGTAATCAGAGTCAATCTCACGAGTGTGTTTTTGGGCAAAAAGCTTCGGCTCGGACATGCAAACACTACACTCGTCAAAACAGCAGCTTCCAAAGCAAGTTCCAACAAGAAATCAGTAAATGTTACTCTTTTC
The DNA here is from genome assembly GCA_029228625.1 of Pseudolycoriella hygida. Taxonomy (NCBI): domain Eukaryota; kingdom Metazoa; phylum Arthropoda; class Insecta; order Diptera; family Sciaridae; genus Pseudolycoriella; species Pseudolycoriella hygida. The sequence continues at coordinate 66,872,592 of CM055403.1, forward strand.
CTTCAAGTGTCTTCCTTCCTCAGACAAAAATAGGGATGGGAGATGAGTACAGAGTAATTTAGGGGATGAAAAGAATTTTTTCAACATGGAAATGTAGTCGGTTCAGTATCTAAAAAATGTTGACTGGTACCCTAGTTGATTCTCATGATCTGAACCCAAAATTATTTGAAATAAAAAGTAGGGGACGCTCGGAAATTATGAGGCAAAAACACATCGTGAACTTTTCAAAAGATTACCGATAGGGACCGCACCGTGGACCGAGGGGTGGCGCACTTCATTTATTCCATTTATTCCCAAATTTTTTTTTGTTGTTTTTGCGAAATATCTGAACCAAACGCATCACAAGTTAGACAAATAAGTTCAAAAAAAGGTTTGCACAAATTATAAAGCATTTAAACCATCTTGAGATTAAATGTTATTTTTTTTTGAATAAATTTATTTATTCCATTTTTCAACACAAATTCTTTTAAGTTTTGACACATTAGTATGGTTTGTTGTGTGCGTTGCCATCAAAATCAAGTCTATTTGAGGTTTTGACGAATTTGAAAAAATTATCATTTATTCCATTTATTCCAATATTTATTCCATTTATTCCCATTTATTCCATTCATTCAATAAACCGCAGAAGTGCGTCGACCCTCGCCGTGGACTATATCCGAAAATTAAGAGAATGCGAAACTGTTCGAAAAGGAGTCTATTTACTTTTGTAGACACCTGTTCATTTTGGGAGAAGAATGCATGGGAAAATCAACTCAAAAACGTTATTGAATACCGAAAATGTTGATTTTCCCGTGCATTCTTTTCCGAAAACGAATAGGAGTCTACAAAAGTAAACCTCGTTTTGAGACTTGAAAGAGTTCACTTTTGCTACGGAGTTTTAAATGTTATATAGAATACGTAAGACTAACAAATGGAGTCAACGGGTGAGGTAGTTCCTCAGTGTTCTCTCCGTGTTACAATGGGAACGAAAAAGTGTTTCTACATACAACGCACATCTCTATTCTAACTTTGTAATTTAGAAATTATTTACAAACACATATCATTCAACACAGCGTATTTTGAGTGCGTATGTGCAACGACACACCTAATTTATTTTATTTACAAACAATGAATGAGTAAATCACAAAATGAAAAAAAAACTTGTTTATGTGCAAACGTTTTATCGTAAATAAACAGAAAATAAATTAAAATAAAAGCATCAAATAAAATTAGTTCGCTAGACTAATTCGATGTAATAGCGTCCACCTACTCGCAACTATCAGACATCGATATCATTTAATATCTAATATGTAGCTTGCCATCTGAAATGAAGTGCGAAGTTGTTGTTTATTAACAACTTGTTAGCAAGATGAATAACGAATCAGCAAAAGCGGTGTGAAAACATTTTCATGCCTCGCTCGAATGAAAATTTCACATATATAGTGACAAAAAGTACCACTTTCCAAGGCTAGTTCAATAAATATGATCTTAAAGAAGAGAAAATATTTTCGCACTGCTTTGGAGGGATGCGATATTAGGTAAGTTTTCTATCAAGTAAAAAATAACAAAAATATAGTTTTTTGCATCACCAAGGGCGAAAGTAAAAAAAATGTTGAAAGAAAACCCATATATGGGTAACCCACATATAATAGTAATTTCTAAAACTTTTGAGATTGTTCTAGAACTTTCCAGAAATTTCTATAAGTTTCTAGAACTTTCTATACATTTAGGTCAAAATGAATAGAAACTTTGTACTTCTGCGCAGGTTTTTACACCACAAAACCCTGAATGCACGTTTCTTAAACTTAAACTTTCCAGAGTGTCACTCTCGATAGCTGACGCAGAACCTACCCGCAAAAGTTGCCAAAAGCAACTAAAGAAAATTGCTTATATACCTAAAACGGTCCTCATAACTTCATATACAAAGAAGTGCATGACGCAATTTTTTCCCAGTTCCCAACTTTTGGGTGGTGGATCTGTGAGTGGTGGAAAGTGGTAGAAAGTTCAAGAAAATTCTAGAAATTTCTGGAAAGTTGCAAAGTGTTCTAGAGAGTTCTAGAGAATGTTCTAGAAACATTTGGAAAATTCTGGAAAGTCTAGAAATATGTACAAATTTCTAAAAAGTTTTACAAAGTTTGAGTTTCTATGAATAACTTTTCAGAAATTTCCAGAGACCTACAGGACTTTCCAAAATATTCCACACCTTACTCAATGCATACCCTTCCCCACACCTTTAAGCCCCTTACCTCCCCTATGCGACCCATCACCCATCCGACCCCTCCCCTCCGCTATTTGTGCAAATCAATAGTCGAAGAGCTATCCAAAGACGTAAGTTTGAGCTCTCTAGGTGGTCTAGAAGTAGCCCTCTTTGGACCCTGTATACGACCCCTCCCTCTCTGGCATTTTTGCAAATCTATAGGCTTAGAGCTTTCGAATGAAACAAGTTTGAGGTCTCTGGGAGGTCTCAGAGCCGAGATATGGGTGATACGGACAGACGACAGACGAAAATACGAGCATATAAGTGTTAGCCACATGTGGGTTACGCTAAAAACTGTTCGCGGGAGATGCTGCCACCGCGAAGGACAGCGATCGCACAAGTCGATTTTGATACATGTCTCAGCATTACACAATTTGAACAAAAATTCAATCATACTTTCCTTTTCGGCAGTGAGGCGTTTAAATTCTCGTACTGCTCGTGTAGCTCCTTCTGCTTCTGCAAGCGAAATTGTCTAAAATTTCCTTTGATGAATGTTTGGAAATTTCAAGTTGTTTGTAGGAGACTATGGAGTTTCGGTATATATGAACGACGCTTCGCAAAGACAGTCTAGGCTACAATTTCAAAATCATATTATATCAACGTATTTGACATTGTGGCATTCCTTCTATTGTTCTCTCGATTTTTTATTTAAATTAACAATTTACAAATAAATTCCTAAAAAAAAGTCACAGACTCTTTTTCCAACTCGAAAAACATTACTTAAAATTAAACTAAAGACTAAACATTACAGCGTCAGAAGGGCAGAGACTAATGTGAACAATAAAATTACTGATGTCATCATCCCGCTTGCATTGTTGCACTGATCTGTCCCACATATTCGACACTCCAATGGCAATACATTGTCGTTCGCTCTGAGACACATTTCATTGTAATGTGGTGATTTAAGAACACATCCTCGGTTCACTTTTTGGGTGCCATTCACTGAACACACAATGTTACCACTTTGAAAAATTCAAATCAATTTCGACTTACCTTCAATTTTAATTACGAAGCAGTTGTAGTTCGATTGCTTAACAAAATTTTCTCTAAAATCTGGAATTGGGGTCTCAATCGGCCGCTCGGTGGAAGAAGGTATTGATGTAGGATCGACTGGCGTTACAACCTCAGGTGTTGTGAATGTAATTTCGGGGCTGGGTTGAAGAGATGTTGTTGTAGGTTGAGATGAAGGATCTGTCGGATTCGTTGATGCATCTGGCGATTGCGACGTTGTCTCCTCAGTTGTTGCCTCTGTCGTTGCTTCTGTCGTTGCTTCTGTTGTTGCTTCTGTTGTTACTTCTGTTGTTGCTTCTGGTGTTTGTTCCGTCGTTGGCGATTCTGTTGACGGCTGTAATGATGGCTCATTCGATGATTCTGTAGTTGGGTTAATCGTCGTTTCTGTTAAAGAAAAATCGCTCATAAATGGCCGATTTGAACTTGAATATTTTAACACATTTACCAGCTGTAGGAACAGTCACTGGTTCCGTGCTGAGTGTGGGCACCGTAGTCGGAGTAGTTGTGCTATCTCCAGAACATGACATCAGGAACTCTTCGCGCAAATTATTTGCGTCTTCGCAATCTTCACACACGTAGCACTGTTGAGCATGACCTATTCGTCGGTGATAAAAATGTTATCTTTTATAAAAAATTATTTAAAATTCATTAAAAAATAAATTTTACAAAATTCATTTTACGTTTTGCTTATTTAGCATTTTATCTTCAACTTTAAAAGAGGCCTGAAACGTATATTGGTGTGTTCATTCCTTTGGTAATGAATAATCATTGTTATTAGATTAAAATTGAGTGTCTTTGGTTGTAGCTTATTTTGTTAACATAATTTGATAATAAAAAAACTTACTCGAACGTTAAAGGTGTGATTTCTATCTTGCCTACAACAAATTATAGTTAACATTTATTGGCGGCTAAAAAGAATGTCACTATAATTTCGGTGAAGGCCTTTCGTTTAACCTAATTATATTTCTAGTTTTATATGCAAAAAATTTTATGATTCATCGAAAAGAAACCGAATGAGGGAAAAGGGATAGTATTACACAACTATGTGCCAGCTCTCAAAAAGTCACTGTACTTAGAATAATAAAGGCTTAAAAGCTACTTTTGTTCTTGTTAAAGCTTCTATTTTTCTATGCACAGTGGCTTTTTGAGAGCTTTATTTAAAAGAAATGTTTCTGTTGTGTATTGCGTTAAAAATGTAACGTTTGAGCTGTTGGATTAATAAAGAATAAGAATTACAAGCAGCTTTACATTAGTTAATACACTTTTGTTGAAAAAGATTGCTAAAACATAGCATTAATTCTAAAGATGTCAATATTGATATTATATGACGTCATATTATATCAATTTACTTTTCAACTTTAAATAAAAACTATTTAGAGGTGGAATTAATTTGTAAAACAACTATTTTCGACTCTTGAAAGGACGATGAATTCGAAGAAAAAAGTCAATTGTAACGTAAGTCTTGTGGGACTTGAAAGTGAAACATATGTAAGGCAATCGTACATATCAGAATAGATGTGGCAAACAGAGTTGATGTTCCGTGTCTAAGTAAATACTGCGTTGACCCTTAAGTATGTGCAATTACGTCCTCATTAAATTGGATTGGAAATTGCCGAAGAAAGGGCAATATTGAAAAACACGTCCGAAGAAACGGCGCAAAAATCTTTCCAAGCCCTTAAAATAAGCCCAGAATTTAGAACCGACTGCTCAAAAAACCTCATTATCAAAGAAATATTCACGAAAAAAAAACAAATATCGTGTTGGATCGCGTAGCGTGAGTTGGACCCACACTGAAGACTCTATAGTTCGAACCACTCGACATATTTTTACTAATTTCATTTTGGTGATTTTCTTATGTTCATATCTTTCATTCAAAACCTTGAAAAGCGATTTCTGTTTTGATTTCGCAGTGATACAAGTGAAAACGCTCCACCAACCTTCAAAAAACCACGTTTTTCACCACTTTTTCGACCGTAACTTCGAAAATTTTCAATCGATTTAGCCCAATCCACTTCAATAACTCTCTACAAAAAGCCACTCGCTCGTTATGGCACCGCAGAAGAGCTTTTGGTCTCACCTGGAGACTTAGCCCGAAAGTGCTTAAGTGGATCTATACCGCTGTCATCAGTCCTCGACTTAGTTACGCTGCAATACTTTGGTGGCCAAGATGTAATCTCACCACGTCTAAACTTAAACTAGCACAACTACAAAGACTTGCACTCATTGGCATAACAGGCGCAATGAGCACTGCTCCAACAGCCGCCCTAGAGGCAATTCTTAATATTGAACCATTGCATCTCTTCATTGAAGGGGAAGCTCGATCCGCTGCTCTCAGACTTAAACTCACCAACTCACTTATAATTAACCGCAACAACCATTCAAGGATTTGGAAAAGAATGTTACTGGATTCTCCCGTTTTCCATTAGCCTCCCTAATCGCATCGATTGGACCAGTAAGTCAGCCATTGCATTATCTGACCGTATATCTTGTTTTACGGACGGCTCGCTATCTCATGGAATCGGGGGAGCAGGATTCCACTCCCCAGAACTTAACTTTGATAAATCTCTACCTTGAGGCAAATTTGTCACGGTATTTCAATCCGAAATCACAGGTCTTGTGTCAATGATATGTGATCCGTTCTAGACAACTTACCAACAGACCAAGGTATATTCATTTGTACTGACAGCCAGTCAGCGCTCAAGTCGGTGGGGGGATAAAAATTCACTTCATCGCTAGTCTTAGAATGCAGAGACTTAATTCAACTACTCTCTAGGCATCGTCAGGTAAAACTAGTTTGGATACTAGGTCATAATGGTATCGCTGGAAACGATCAATCCGACGTTCTAGCAAGAATAGCTTCATCTTCTCCTTTTACTGGTCCAGAACCAAGCATACCCGTAGCAGTATCTACTCTATTTAACATTATCACCCGATGGAAGACTAACATCTTCTCTAATCATTGGAAAACTCTACGCCATGCAAGCCATGCTAAAAACTGCATCCGCATAAATAAAAAATTCTCCAAGGAACTCCTTTCACTCTCCAAGAGAGACGTAAAAATGGTCACTGACATTCTGACCGGTCACTGCAACCTTAACAAACATATGTTCACCATCGGTCTTGCCAATAGTCCTCTATGCAACCACTGTGGTGACATTGAAGCCGCCGAACACCCACTTTGTCACTGCCCAGCCCAGAACCACTCCCCTAAGTTAATACTAAATTACTTAAATCGAATCAAAACTAATTAAACCGTACAAAACCAACATGAAAAGGAATAACCTCCAAGCTAGTGAGTATGCACAACAGGCCCATTGGCGGCTTAGGTGCTAAGTATCATCAGTATGATGTCCTGCCCACTTTATCCTATCATATCCTAGCCCAAATTCAATCCCTTGATCAATTTTTTGATTATCTTTCAGGAAAAAAGAAAGATTTTGAAAATCGGATAAGATTTACCCGGTTTATGTAGAAAAAATCCGTTGGGCCCTAGTAGAGACTCAGTTTTAGGACCTGGGATGAGTCCAAAAACTCAAAACCTCTTCCATAAGTTGTGAGGCATGTCTAGACCTTTCACACAAAAAATTTTTATGAAAATCGGAAAAGATTTACTCGAGTTATGTACAAAAGACCAAGAACCACTTAAACAACACTAGCTGATCGGCCCTTGGGCCGCCAGTGCTCAGATTCAATCATAAGAAAGTTTTTCTGATTATCTTTCAGGGATGAAAATCGGTTGAGTTTTAGCGCTGAAATTTATGTTATAATTTCCTTTATTTAGACTTTTGTCATCTATTTTGAATGTAAGAAAATTGAGAACGTTACAATGTTCGGCAGAAAAAAAACTTAGTCCAATCATTGATTGTATGACTTCATCAATTATATATTAGGTATAGACTGAGTCTTTGACAAAACATTAACACAAATTGAAGCAAACATAAAATGCAACATGTTCACATGTTCAGTAGTGTTAGTGCGTCCACATAAATCTATTTGGATTACGTCTTTTCATTGAAGCAAATCAGCGTTAATTGTATATGTTCTTTGATTTTGTATTCGCATAACAAAGTCTTGCTAAATACTGTACATCCGGGTTCAATCCCGGTGAGCGCAAATTCTTCCTATATGTACAATGTACACCCAAGCTTCATAAATTTGCAGTTGGGTAATTACATAAAGAATCTTTGGCATCAAATTATAAATTCACCCCTATATAATGCACTTGTGTGCGAAACAAGGCTGTAAGAATCCAACTGATACGTTAATGACATACAACAAGCGTCAAAAACTTATATTACCCTGTGTCAAATAAGATCCCTCAATGATGGCTTTGAAGCAGAGAAATTATAAGTTGGTACACCTGTGGCGAGGTAGATTTTGGATCTGCTGCCACACCAAGTTAATTTTAATCAGGCAATACTACGAAAAATGAGGGAATTTCTCTGAACCGACAAATGACGTTGTGCAATTATGATGTGACTTGAAAGCATTGAAAAAAAAATTTGCTGTAGACGAATGCGGCAAAGCCATGATTCGCTTCGGATCCAGGCGCATTAAGTTGCTGCTAGATGTACTTTATGCGAATAGCTTAACGTTAAGCATGTGGTTCCTAGTCTGGTTAACCCAAACGGGATATTATATTCGACCGATAAAACAATTCAACTTTACCGATAAAAAATAATAAATGACCGATAACTTATTACCGATACCTTCTTTTCAGCAATTCTCTGGGGAATTTTTCCTTTTACAAAATGTCATGAGGTCTTTTGGACACTATCCGAAATATTCGCGCTTCAATTCTACTTCAAATATGTGTTTACAAACTTATCGGCAGTTTATTATTTTTTATCGGTAAAGTTGAATAAAAATATCGGTCGTTTATTACCCTCCAATATAAACTAGCTGGCAGTAATTCTGTGTAACACACTGGCAGCCGAAATTAATTCCATTGGAATTTTTCTATAAATCCCATATACGCCTTCAGGCTAGCCTTCAAAGGAAATCAAAAACTTTTAAACTGACGATTATCGAATTCAATGCGAAACCTGACAAAATACAGAAAGCGTCAGGAATTCGACACATCTTAGGCTTTGTCGGAACTTATAGAATGAAAATCGAAGCAATAATGCCATAACGTTCACTTAACTTAATTAAATTAATTTCAATGATAAAAATGAATACTTCCATTTACTTACCTTGTCGTACTAATCCAATTATAAAAATTGCAACAAAAGCTTTTATCATCATTTTCATTGTTGATCCTTTCCTCCTTTCACAACTCTCTGATTATGCACAACACGTAACCTACTTTTCACTCTAAACACCACCAATTAAATGTGTGACAAATCACTTTTTTTCATTTAAAAAATTTCCTTCGACGCACATCCAATGATTCAATCTCGGCAATTGATTGAAGTATACGCAGTTCTAATTGCTTTCGCATAGCTTTTATATCGTTTCTGATAACTTTCGATAAGAGAACATGAAATTATTTTTGAATAGTGTCATTGATGAGGTAGGTGTTCAGTGAAAGGAACAAATTACGTACTCAAATAATGTTTTCGCTGGTAGCAATATTGTAAATGTTATCAAATATATTCTGCTGCAAAAGACGGTAACCGCGACTGTATCATTGTTTGATATCGTCATTCTGAATCATTCTCATATGATCCAGGTAATAGAGGTGCGCAGCCTTCGACCATTCTTTTACACCCGAACCGAACAAGAGGTTTGAAAACCAGAGCTTCTGATTTTTTTCGCATACATTTACAGAATTTCAAAGTCGTCGTATTAATTGCTACCCTCCATCGCAATTTCCTCCCAGTTTCAGATTTTTTTGACTTTTTCATTTTTATTCAAACTTAAAACTCTAACGTACGTTGAAAACATTTTTCGATGTTTTTTACCCAAAAAGTGGACGGATTCTGAGGGGTGACGCATTTGATTTCATTCAAAAAAAAATGTTTTTTATGCTTTTAGTATGATTTGCAGTGGTACCAAGTGGCACCAAGAAAATCCGGGTTCAATCCTGGCAAGGGAAATTCTGCAAAGGATTTTTCTTCATCTTATAGCATGAAAGTATCGTTCCTAAGCATATCCAACCCAAGCTTCAAATTCTGGGTAGTTGTGGTGTTTGGTGTCCACAACGAGCCGTACACAGAAGCATGACATGCATGACGTCAAACAAATGTACGAAGAATTCTGAGTACGCAAATCTGAGCCTATCTTAAGGCGTAGATATAATTAACATCAGATAAAAAATCCTATATAGGCGTGGTTCGGAATTCACGTTAAGAATGTGGTCCGACAAATAGACTAATGGTCACTCATACAAATGCCCGAGAAAAAAGGTATCTTCGTTGTGTGGGATATGCGGTGTATTCACGGGGCTCATATAGAATAAGCATGAGTTGTGGCTAGTAGGCTAAAAGATGTATCGAAGTGTGTGCACTGTGCACACACGACGAGGTACATTTGGCTAACGGGTGTAACAGGTGTGTAATCTGAATAAGAACGTGATAAAAATCGAATACATGATGTAACGTCACTTTATCCTCGATATGCATTCAATGAAATTTAATACACGAAAAACCATATTTTGTGTCACTAATCCTTTTTACACTTTATTAAAAGGTAATCTTCGATTCAATCGTAAATATAAATAAGTTCCTTAAGCTAAATGCGCGCCCCCTTACAACTAACCTGACTTTATGTAGGAGTGATTGAGACTTTACATGAACACCAGATGAATATCCATTAATTTCCAATTAACTTTTCCAACTTGCGTCGTACGAATTCCATCCAAACCAATCGTCCAATCATAATCCAAACTTTGCGTCAACATTCAAAAGCTACCAGTTCCTCCATGTGGCTACCAATATTTCTTACAACAAGTTGTAACAGTAATCTGCTTCATAACGAGTTTATTCAAACAATACGCGAAATGACTTTACGTGTTAAGCTCTTAAGAGAAAACCACTTGATCGGTTCCGCAATGAAGATTTGTCGCAATGTTCGTCATAATCGTGTATGGGCATAATTCACAATTACGTTCGATAAGTAATACGTCATAGCTCATGCCATCTGTGTGTCTCCAAAACTGTCACTCGGATTAATTCAAAAATTTCCTTAACCTAATGTTATTGTTGTACAATCATTCTTACACCTAAGCAAACCCAAGTTACAATGACTAGGTGGAATGATAGAAAAGTAACGGGGAAGGAACAAAGGGTCAAAAAGATCCGTGTTGAGTTATTCGTTACTCTTCGAAACTCAATGGATTAATCCCCGCAAACTTTGAATCATGTGAAATGATTTTTCATTTATTCCCATTTTCAATCCATTTATTCCAATTTAATAAGTTTATTCCATTTATTCCACAAATCTCAGAAGTGAGTTACCCCTTCACAAACTCGTAGAATTTGTTTGTGTTATTGTTTGAAACACACAAACAAACAGTTTTATCAGTTTTATTGAATCCAAGTCACTGGCAATTTATGTCATGCACACGGATCGATAACAGATGCGCCGACTACACGCACCGGGTCAAAAAGCTTTTCGTCCTGGTTGAATCACAATCATAAAATAGATTTCACAACTATTTTCTCCCAAGTCTCTAGCAGCGTCGACTTAATTTTGTTCATCTGGTACACGCGCACTCACAATAAGGTTTTGTTGGGTGCGGGTAAACCTATTCTAACGACCTGTCGAAAATTAGTGTTGTTACAGCACAAAAAATATTGTATACTAGAAAGTTTTTTTGATTTCATTTTTTTTGTTTTGAGAATCATCAAAATGAAAATGAGAATTTGCCCTACCTTTAGCTAAAACGGCACAACAACATTAACTTACAACGTGTCAAATACATGCTTTAGACTTAGATGCCACTCACGTGTACACACAAACGTTCAAACGAAAAAACGAACCATAAAAATAATTACGAGGAATTCAAAAAATACATGCAGAGGACCCGTACGTATCAGAATAGATGTGCCGAAGAGAATAGATATTGCAAAAAGATTCGAACGTATCTGAGCAGACTAGAGAGCCGATTGAAAAACGTCGGCGGCAGCTAGCCGAAAAGAATTTGTCGGCGGCGGCTTAAGCGACGGCTCAATCCGGCTTGAAGACAATGAAATCGAGAGAAACAAAAGACGAAAAAGGAAAAATAATTTAAAACATAACCAAAGACCCGTCATCAGAATAGATGTGGCAAAGTGACTCGAACGTACCTAAATATACAAATACACAAATAAGCAAACAATCCAACGTTTTGTGTTCTTTCATAACTGTAAGAATTTCAAAGATCCATAGAAATTACCCAAGGTAATGTCAAAGACCCTACCGAAGTACGTCTCAGATCATTCAAATCTAGAAAAGCTTATATCCAAGGATTCAGTCGTTTTCCCTAAAACCCAGAAACACGTGTTCGCTTAAATTTAATTCTCTACAACTTGGCCTTTGGAACTAACTTTCTAACTTTTGAGTATTGAGGCAGGACCTATTTTTCTGGCATTAATTTTCTAAATTTACCGAAATGTCCTAAATTTAATGTGAGCTTCCAAACCTTCGGAAAAAGGGTTCGATTCTCGGTGCTTGTTATCAACATATTTAAAAATAGTTTCATTCGAGTTTCTCCTTTTCAGGGAGGAAAAGGTTTGGTTCTGACGTTATGTCATAAAAGTCGAGCTTGGGTTCGGTTCGGAAACACGATTTCAAGAAAATTTCCTGAGTTTCCCGAAAGTTTCCTGAATTTTTTTTCGAAAAATTTTCATAATTTCCGCAAATTTTAAAGAAAATCGGAAGTTTTTAAAAAAATTTGGGAAATCGATTTGGTTCTGATACGCACTTGGTTGGGAAATGTAAATGCAAATGCCAAACAAGTTTCCCTAATTTGACGTACAGCATTTTACTCGAAAAAACAATAATGTAACTTCCCAGGAAAGAAAAGCAGAACAAAATTTAAAAATCAAATTTTTACTGCATGTGCGGGAGAAAATGTCCTCAATTTGTCCTAAAGTTACTGCTTCTTGTAACACCAAGAGATGGAGATAGAATATAATGACCGAATTTGATTACTTGTCCCTAATTTATACTTACAGAAAATAAATTTGGTCTTATTAGTTGTTCTGTAGTACCGCGCATCCATCATTTTTCTAACTTTGAAGGACTTGATATGTTTTGCTGCGAGTGGTGAAAAAAAAACATGTTTAACACGACCGCGTTGATAGTTTTCAATTTTTTCATACTTTTCAATTTTCAACGAAATTTTTCGTACAAATTTTGCTCAATACTTCTGCTTTCTAGCCGTTTTCAGCCGACTTTTCGGACCCCTGTCGGCCGGCGCCTCGGCTGGACCGAAAAGAGTCGGTGGCGGCTCGAACGGCGGATCTCTAGACTGAATTTGAATAAATGTCGCCTAAACTCTTAAGTGTATGAAATTGCGTCGACATCAAATTGGATTGGAAATTGCCGAAACGGCGCAAAAAACATTTCCAATCCTTAAAAAAGCCCGAAATGAAAAAAAAATTTGAAAATAAAAATTGCACCGGACCCGATCTTATAGAACCACTTAGGAGAGGCCTCTGATCCATACTTCCACGAACAAATAAGTTCGTCTCTTTTTTCTCTGCTACACTGCACAAAAATCCTCTTCATTAAAGAAATATTCACAAAAAACCACCAAATATCGAGTAGGATCGCGTAGCGTGAGTTGGGCCCACACTGAGGACTCTACAGCCCAAACAGATTTTGACTAATTTAATTTTCGTGATCTTATGATGTCCAAAGATTTTATTTTAAATCTTCAAGAGCGATTTCCGTTTCGCAGAGATATAATTAAAAACCCCCCTTCAACCGTTTTTTACCACTTTTTCGACCATAACTTCGAAAGTTTTCGACCGATTCCGCACAAAATCATTCTTGTAATTAATTTTCTGAATATCTTTCAGAGAAAAAAGTTTTTGAAAATCGGACAAGATTTACCCGATTTATGTTGAAAAAACACGTTGGGCCCTAGTAGAGACTTAATTTTTGGGGCCCTGGCTGAGTCCAAAAGCTCGAAATCTTAAAAGTTTTTTCCATTAATTGTCTGGCATGCCCAGACATTTCAAACAAAAAAATGTTTATGACAATCGGAAAACATTTACTCGAGTTATGTACAAAAGACCAAAAACCACTTAAACGGTCCTAACTCGGCGGCAAGACAACTATGGGTAGAGGGCTCTCTACCACCTAATAACGGCATAGTAATCTACTCTGACGCGTCCCTTATAGGTAACTCAGCTGGAGCTGACCTCTACTGTAGGGAACTTGACATAAAGAAATCCATTCCACTAGGCACCTCAACATCTACATTATTAGCCGAAATAAGATCGATCCTGGAAAGTTGCCTTATAGTCAAAGAGAATCGCATCGTTCAGGTAGATTTGACAGCAGAGTAAACGAGATAATAATAGTAGCACAATGGGCCCAAATAGAGGCCTCCGTGCGAGTTTCACTCTATCAACAACTATCTTTAATAAAAAAAAATCTCGGCGGCTCTTGGCCCGACAGTCCCCAAATTCAATCCCATAAAACGTTTTTCGATTATCTTTCAGGGAAAAAAATATTTTGAAAATCGGTCAAGTTTTGACGGACGCACGGATAGACAATTTTTTTTTTGCATTTTTCTCTTATTTAGACCCCGAAACGAAAAAGCAACCAACTCACGGGTTCGTTCGTCCGTTCTTCGTACGGGTCTAAAAAAATACGTGAACGAAATGCGGAAACAATTGCCAATGATTTCGAAAAAGCAACTTGGAAGTTTGCATTGGTTGTTTTGAGATCAACAGAGATAGAGACCTGTCAGCTAAATTCGATATAGGGCTGAGATGATAAAAGAATTGATTGAGTAGAATTTTTTTTTGTTGATAAAATGCAATCATCTTTTTCATTACTTTAATCAGAAGCAGAAGCCACCAATCCATTTGTTTCTCATTTATTTTCGGCAGAGATAGCACGACGTAGTGACTCAGAATGTAAGGTCCGAGGAGTGGACCTATCAACGAATTGAGCATATTCGTAAGTTACGTAATAATACCGTGCTAATAGTTCTAAGCGACAAAGCGTGATTGTGCCATTGTTATCTACATAAAGTTCTATTCATCGGGAAAGTAACACAAAAAGTTACGTTATTGTCCTATTCCTGTCTTAGTAACATGTGTAAACTTAAAAGCATAGTTTTGAGTGACACAATTGCTGTAGAAGTTCTTAGTGATATAATTTCTAAAGTTCATGAACGTTTCTTGTTGAATTTTCCATAAATTTTAGATTTACATTTGAATTGGAAAGGCTTTTAAAGTTCAGAAATGTTGATCGCCATGAAAGTGTAACGAATTAGCACGTAACGAACGTTTAATAGTTCAATATTTTCAATTTTCTTACTGTCGCTGATATTTGAAAAAAGTCACGTGAAATTGATTTTCACGATACATGACAGGGCTTTTAACAAATCGTACTGCAACATCATTACAAACTACGCTTTACTCGAAATCTTGAAAAAGTTTTATCGAATGCGTAATCAATCATTGAAACGAACTAAAACGTCTACACAGTGTTATCTATTAAAATGATTCAAAAGATTCTGAGAATCGTCCAAATTAGTTTCGCTTTGGTTTTTTTATTTCTCGTTGCCCTAAACTCGCGATTTTCCCCTCGTTAGTCATTTGACAGTGAAATGCGTAATGCTTTATGGGCGTAGACTTAAAAATTATTAAGCGCATTATCTCGGAAAATCAAATTAATATTCGAAATGATTCGAAAATGATAAGAAATGCCGCTAAAATTATACCAGTAAGTAGCGACAAGTCATTAGGGGTGTTTAAAAATGTATGAAATAAAAAATGCAACACTGCGTGCGGACTCTGATTGGTTTTTGTTCGTATATCCATAATGTGTAGGATATACAATTAGATCTGAGAAATGATGATAATTTTGTGAAAAAGAACAATTTCTGCAATTATGATAACTGAGCGAAAGAAGATGCAGAGAAGCTTACAGGAGTCCTAAGAAGCTAGTTTTTGGTTTTTTTGTCTAGGTTGATTTTCCCTGCTCCTTTGTAGGATGTAGCGTTTCAAAATTTTGTTTTTCTTTTTAAACTCCTGCCCCTTGAGTCGTTCCGGGGCAGCACATTTTTCATTTTAGTAACGTTAAAACATTTTTAAAGTCGGTTTTACTATTACCGCAAGAGCAATTTTGTGCCTACCATGTTTTCCCGAGATTTTTCGTCGATTGGCTTTTCGTAAAAACCTGATTTAAAGTGCTAAGATATTCTAGAGACGTCAGGCTTTGAGTATCAGAAGAAATAAAGTGAAAAACTTTTACTTACTTACTTAACCGGCACTACAACCCATTAAGGGTCTTGGCCTTCTGCAACATGCTTCTCCAACCGGACCTATCCGCAACTAACGTCTCCCAGCTGGCCTTTTTCCGTTGCTTGAGTCGTTGCCGTTTATTCTGTCCGATCCGAGGTTGTGTTGTTGAGTTCATAACCGATCCATTTTTTCCGGTGTTTCGGGGTTAACCAAACGCCCAACCTACTTCCGTTTCCCCGATGACCCGTAGGCAAGTCATCAGGTAGCACTCTTAAGTTTAGCACAAAACTCCGAAGAGAATTGAGGTCCCGGGGACTACGACTTGGACGTAAAAAGAGCACTTAATAGTTAGACAGTTGCACGCCTGGCACATGACACGGACTACCACACTCCGCTCATATGCAATCAGGCGCTACCCTATCTAACTACCCAAT
This sequence comes from Pseudolycoriella hygida, assembly GCA_029228625.1. Classification (NCBI taxonomy): domain Eukaryota; kingdom Metazoa; phylum Arthropoda; class Insecta; order Diptera; family Sciaridae; genus Pseudolycoriella; species Pseudolycoriella hygida. Next base: position 66,888,626 of record CM055403.1, read on the forward strand.
CCCCAAAAAACTTTTATTTTTGTGAAAAATGTTTTTTTGTTGTGACTTTTCGCAAAAAGAAAATCTTCCATTACGACCATCAGCATATCAAGGTACATGACTTGACTGAAGATTGGCACTAGATGCCGAAATGGTGATCTCTTCCAATTATCTCCATAACGCAACTATTCTAGATGTGTTAATGTCTGAGCGTCATGTCAAATAATTCAAATAAGAGCTGTGTAAGCTTAGTTCATAGTAAAAGTAATACGTAATGAATTGCATTCTAAGAAAATATTTCTAGTTTTGTTAGACACCTAGTTTTTTGTGACATTTCCTTGTCACAAAGGAAAAGCTTCCTAGTTTTGTTAGCCACCTAGATTTTCTTGCGACATTTTGCAAAAGAAAATCTTCCTGGTTTTCTGTTCCACCTAGTTTTAGTGACATTTCGTAAAAGGAAAAGCTTCCTAGATTTTCTCGCGACATTTCGTAAAAGACAATTTTCCTGATTTTGTTTTCCGCCTAGTTTTTCTGACATTTCGTAAAAGGAAAAGCTTCCTAGTTTTGTTAGCCACCTAGATTTACTTGCGACATTTTGCAAAAGAAAATCTTCCTAGTTTTGTTTTCTACCTAGTTTTTTGTGACATTAAATTAAAATCTCCTTAGTTTTGTTGGTTAGGGACCGTTCATAAATTACGTAACGCTCTAGGGGAGGGGGGGGGGGGCGTGTCTAGCGTGACAGTTTTTGACAGGGGGGAGGGGGGTTTGAACGCAAAATTTTTGAAAAAGCTTACAAATTCTCGAAAGCTGTTGGGTCCATTGAAAGCTTCGCAGTGGGATATGGGAGTAGTATTACGGGGCGAAGCTAGTTTTCAATCCTATCAAGCGATAGTGTACTTCAAAGTGATAATTGTCAAGTTATCTGTCTGTACGTTAGTCACACACACTTCGCATTCGTTGAAGAGGTACTTGTACCACGGTAGACATCAAGGAATCGAAAAGCCTTTCTCGTTTCTAGGTTTTCAGGTTTTCGCGCTTTTTCCGTTTTCATGTTTTTCGAATTTTCTCACGTTTGCAGGTGTTACTTTCAGGTATTTCGGTTCGCGTAAAATGTTTTTTTGGTTTTTTCTTTAGATATACACTGTATGTATATTATACAGTAGAGAAACTGAGAAAAATCTTAGTTGGTTGGGCCTCTCTAGATCGAAGAAAGAACGCCTTTGATGTAAGAACGTTCGAATTTCAATTCGATTCGTTTTCATGGGTCGCCGTTGCATCGATTGTGGGATGGAACATTTTTTTCACTGAATTGCGGTCGGAATTACCCTGATTTGTGTTGGAAGGACGTGTGACAGATGGTAGTGGTAAGAATTTTTTAATGTGACGAATTTTCTGTGATTAAATGTGTGGTTTCACTCATGATTTTCCGATGTTAGACCTTTCCTGTGTAACAGGCAATTTTTCAATAGAAAACATAAAACATTAACATTTGTTCATAGTTGTTTTATGACTGTCTTGTGAAGGAGTCGGTGGAACAACTGAAGATGAACTGTGAAGAACAGTTCTAGGGCCAACACCACCACCGAGGTTACAGGCCTGCGTGACACTAATGTGACAGGGGGAGAGGGGGTCCAAAAATGCCAATTTTTGCGTTACGTAATTTATGAACGGCACCTTACCTACTTTTTGTGACATTTCGTGAAAGGAAAAGCTTCCTAGTATTTTGCAACATTTTGCAATAGGAAAAGCTTTATAGTTCTGTTAACCACCTAGATTTTTTTGTGACATTTCGTAAAAGAAAATCTTCCCGCTGAAAATATTTTTGAAAATTTCTCTTGTGATATTGCCGCGGATTTTAAAAATGTTTTACAGTCAGCAAAATTAACAGAACTGTGAAATTTTTCTTTTACTCTGTTTTGTGTTAGGATCGGAACAGGTCGACGTGTTTCATACAACCTGACCAGGTTGACCTGGTCAATTGTATGAAACAACCTGGTCAGGTTGTATGAAACACGTCGACCTATTCCGATCCTTGAGTTTTGTGAGTTTTGCATTTTTTGAGTTTTGCATTTCGTGAGTATTTACCATGCATTTCCGGGAGAAAAAGAGAAACAAACGAAACACAAAATGTGCAGTTCTGTTAATTTTGCTGACTGTATCTTTAATTAAGTGTTTATTTTCACTAAACTTACCAGTGCGGTGTCCTTGAACGACTCTGGGGCAGGAGTTAAAACAATTTTGAAACGCTACACCCTACTCCGTAACAGCCATGAGAACCATCTACAAAATTTCGGTAACGGCTGAAATCAATTTCTTTTTTCAAAATTGAAAAAATATAAGTTTTTTTTCTGTTGAAAATACAAAAACCAACCGATTTTAAGCCAGTTTGTGCCAATTTTTGAGATGTCTGCTCGTATGGACTAAAATGTGTCAGCGACGGCTGGATTTCGGCGGCAGAGCCACCTCTTTTTTCAGAGGTTCGTGTAGAAGTGAAACACTTCAGTACTTGATTCTTATGTGAAATTGTATAAACAAAACACTTTCTTGAATAATCGTCAATAAAACTCACGAAATATCTCTTTCCACCGATTGAGTTCACTGACATAGGTCCACACACATCACTGTGAATCAATTCAAGAATTTTACTCGCACGTGTATTGCTACTCGGAAATGGAAGCCTAGTTTGCTTTCCTTTAATACACGTAATACATTTAAGTTCTTTTACTTTATGTCCAAATTTTTTTAAAAAAATGTCATTGCTGAAACTTGCATGTCCCAAACGTCGATGCAATAAGATTGCATTATTCAAAAAATTTGCACTCGATGCATTATCAACACACGCGAAACCATTCTCAATCGATGAGGGCATTAACCACACTTTGTCAAGTTTAAACATATTGTTAATGCGACTTCCCGTGGCAATGACATTACGCGACGAGTCATATACCTCACAACCATTTTTATGAAAAATCATGATGTTATCATTTTTCACTATTTGACCGACGGAAAGTAGATTCACAACGATATCTGGCACGTATTGCACATTTTTAATAGTAACACTTTTTCTTTGCTGATTAATCAAAATGTTTTCAGTTACATCACCAGCACTATCGACTTTCATGACATTATTGTTTGCTGTAATAATTCCACCTTTATTCGAGACATTCAAATTTCTCAGCCATGATTTATCATTAGTCATATTAGATGTGGCTGCACTATCGAAGAACCAATCGTCACTGTTGTTCTGAGAACTCACCAGAAAAGCAGATGAAAATGAAGAAAGAAGAGCGGCATCATTAGTATCATTGATCGCCTTCCTCTTTGGGCACTGTTTCGAAACATGACCAATTTCCTCACAATGATAGCATTTCACAGTTTTTCGTTCTTTATTGGCATTGCCACGAGTTTTGGTTTTAGCAATCAAAGCACTTTCAGAATGTTGTTCTTCGATCTCCTGTAGAAGAATATTCTTAACGAAATCAAGTGACAATTTCTTACCCGAATTTTCCAAACCCATAATCATGGGTCGATAGTTTGACGTGAGTCCACACAATAATAATGAACCAAGATTTCGTCGTCTATTTTAAACCCCACTTTTTGCACTTTTATTGCTAAAAGTAGCATTCGGTTTACATAGCTCTCCATTGAAGTATGTTGTTCCAGTTTTGTTGACACTAGCTGTTGAAGTAATGCTACTTTCCGAGTGGTTCCTGAATCTTCAAACGCAGATTCCAAGGCATCCCAGCATTCTTTAGCTGTCTGTTTGTTGGCCAGATAGCTATAGTTGTCCGGCTCGATAATAACAATCATCTCGGATTTAGCCTTCAAATCAGCTTCTTTATCTTCAGCTGAAGCAGTAGATGTCAAAGCTGTAGTCACATATTTCCATAAACCCTTTATCACCAGATACGATTGTGCCGAAATTTTCCACTGATCAAAGTTTTCGCGGCCTTTTAACTAACATATTTGAGTACACAAATTTCACAATCCGTATATTTGAAAAAAAAAAAAAATTGAAAATCCTGACAACTTGCCTACGGGTTGTCGGGGAAACGGATCAGTGGGTTGAGCGAAGTGTTAACGCCTCTTCCTCTTAAAAAAATCACAGTTCAAGAAACTTTACAATGAGCCTCGGATAAACGGACGGATTCAACAACGACGACCACGTTGGAGAAGTCTGGCCCAGGATCGCTCCAGATGGAGAAACGTTGTAGAGTCAGCCAAAACCCGCTTGGGTTAGAAAGGCTGATAAGTAAGTAGTAAGTAAGTAAGTATATTTGAAAAAGAAATACTTTATAATTAATTTTCTGTCTACGACAGCAAAAAAAGCCCATAACCTGTAGAAGTGGTATACGATATAAAGTACTCCGTGGTTTATGCTGAACTGAGTTAGTTTATTACATATACAAGATATTTATAACACACAATTGCTGATTCTTACAACAGTTCGAAGGTCTAGGAAGCCTTCCACACTGAGACTTTCATGTTCTGGCTTTGAATATATTATACATTTTATTGTTTCGGAACCTTCTCACCCACTTAAAAAATTCGCTCGTCATTTCATTGAGGACCGCTAGCGTGATAAATGCTTTTGTAAATAAGTTAATCTAATAAGAATACGGCCGGCGCGCCACACTTTTCAATACTTTGTTATTGTTAACACCCCTACCAGTCGGTAGATACTAAATTATCGCGTTGCATGTTAATGACAAGACTTTGCTCATCACAACAAACTTATTTCGTTTAATCTCGGCATAAGACAATCATAAAATTATTTTAAAAGTAAGAGACATTTTACAAGCCTCTTTTATCAGAAAATTAATAAATCAAGTGAAACGGAAATGTATAAAGAAATTACAGAGATTTGTGAGAAACAGCCGTTAATTATTCGAAATAATCTGAAACAAAAGTACTCTCAAAACTGCCAATTAAGTCAAAGAAACAGTATTTCTACAGTAGATAAAAGTTAGTTGATGGCCCGGAAGAAATTCATCACATATCGCCAGATATCAAATTTGTGACATGATTATAGAGTGATGTCTTTGCGATAATTGAATTCAATAAATTATTGTAATATATAGAAGTCGTAATAAAGTAATTGCCTTTTGATGTCAAATAAAAGATACTTGAAATAAATCAAAACAAACAAACAAATCTGGGAGTGTCAAATCTAAATGGTCATAGCGGATGAAGTTTGATTTTTTATGCTATGGAAGCTTGTAAGTTCCACATTTACTTTATATTAAGTAACGAAAGCTACTTTATGTTTTCACACTTTCTGTACGTCGGTACGTATGCACAGACGGACGGTGCACCGTTACAATTATGACGTCACAAATACGACGTCACACATATTACGTCATAAACAAAACGTCGCAAATATGACGTCACAAAAATGACGACACAAAAATGACGTCATAAAAATAAATGACGTCAAAAATACGATGTCACAAATCGTTTAATTCTTCAACGGTACAATATCGCCACACCCATATCAATGTTTTATTATTGGTATAAATGACCTTTTCATTGAAACGAAATAGGTAAAGATCCATAACGTGCCACTACAGTTACGTAAAGACAGTAGAAATCTGGAAAAATTAAGTCTCAACAGCGATGAAAGTTTCACAAACTACAAACTCATGAGTACAGTTCTCATTTTACTCAAGGAGAAAGAGAAATAAAATTATCGATTGTTTAATAGACCTGAGAAATCTGCTGTAGCGAAACACGTCCTTAAAGATTTACATGCGGTAAAAACAGATCTTACAGAGAAACTAAAAAAACAAGTCAATAAACCATACAAGTTAGACGCGTGGGAGAGTTTGTTCATGCACAGAAACAGAGATAGCATGAACACGGACCCAGCTCCAATAATGTCATCCTTGTTTAACTTTTAATAAAAATGTAATCGGATGGCCTATATGTAGTTGTGTTCGTCAAAAAAAAATCGTTTATCATTAAAATAGATCAGGATCGGCACGCGACTGAAGATTACCTAGCGTTGGTCGAAATATATTTCGCGCAGAGTTACATTTCAAATTTTATGAATTGTTGAATATAACAAAACGTTATGTGTTTTCCAAAAATGGTAGTGATCCAAAACAATCGATAATACAAAATCACGTATGCGTACAGCATGTACAACACACAAAGTCAATTTTTTAGCCTTTCTTCATAATGTGGATTGTTATCGATAAAATTTCAAATTTTAAGACTGAGAGTCTGAGGTCTCACAAACCATTCAAAATTATTTTCTATTGAAAGGAAGGTCAATTTTAATTTTTTTTAATTTTTGAGGAAACAGTCAAGTGAATATTTTCTAAAAAACGTTTTGAAACTCTTGGGAGGTCTCACGAAGTCTAGAAAAATCATTCAATTAATCGATCTTTAAAAAACGGGGGGAGCTGGCCTCTCTCATAAGAGAATCGTGTAATACCTTGGCCTGTACGTCAACGGAGATTTTACATTTTCATGGACAGACCATGTTAATGATTTTATTTAGAAGATTTCGCAGCTGACAGGGGAAGAAAAGACGTCTGAGCTTCTTACTGCCGAAAGGATTTGCTAAAATTTGTATTTCTCTTACATTCACTTTCAGTTGACTTACCTGAATCCTGTTTGTAATAATGCACCACAGAGCCTGCTGACGATCCTTACTTCTTATGACTCTTCGTATACAGAAAATGGCCCTACGTAATATGCAAAGTCTTAATCACAGTGAGTCTGTAAAAAAGTTCGATTCTTCCCATTAATTATTTCAACGCGTGCCAGATGGCAATCTTTGAGTATACCCTGAAAAACGATCTTCTGAAGAATGGTGTGGGGTTGAGAGTAAACTCTGAGTTTCTTGATCACCTTACAAGAGTGAGAAACTTGCTTCATTTGCTCTGACGAACTTTAAACAATGTCTGGTGGAGATTTGCGGTTTTAATTTTTTCAATAGTGTTCCCTCGGCTATACGACGTGTGAGTGGATTAGTGGCATTCAAACGTCGTCTGAAGAACCATATGTTTGAACGGTTCCACTCGGCGCTTGAATATCATATCACATGGTGAAGAGGACAAGGCGTAGTTAGTTTATAGGAATGGAACTCTGGAGATGTGCACTGTGAACGCAAAATGAGCCTTTCATTTTATTGTACTCTAATTAATTCAATTTTATTCATGTGTTTAACTTGAATAATAAACCTTAGTAGGATATGCAAGGATAGCAGTTGATTTATGTACCTGACATGCGCAGGCCTAGATCGTTCGTTGCTGAAATTATGATAATAAATAAAAAAAAATTTCTGAATAAACAACATACATAAGTATAACATTATTTATTTATTAGTGAAAACAACAAAAAATAAACTTAAAAGAACAGCCAGAGATAGAGAATATTTGGTAGCAGAACTTTCCTCGGTATGATCGGCGGTGTTACATTCATCAGTTGCACATAAATCACAAAATGCTGGTTCTTCACCACCAGCGGCATCCAAACATGTCTGCTGTTCAGTTGATTGCGTTATAACACATCCTCGATTCAAATGCATTTCATTTCCAACTGAAATTAATTACAATGTTGCAATTAGACATAGACATTAGACTTTTGGGGAAATGCACTTTAAGCTCTTGAGCTTTTCATGCATTAATTTTATTTCATTGTACTTTTCCAATCCCATTTCGATCGCTTTTTATCAATGTCTATTTTTAAACAAATAAAATAGATATGCCAAAGTACACCAGAAAAATTCGCAATATCTCAGCCGAGGAGCATTTAATCGTGTATTTCGAGTGCAAAAGGATTTTTTTTATTTCCAATCGTTTCTTTCGTTTTCTTTGATTTTCTTTGTCAATTTTTACACGATTTTTAGGGATTTTCTTTTGATTTTAAAGGATTTTCTGGCAATTCAACGGATTCTTTTTTTGAAGGTTTTTAATGAGTTTGAGGATTTTCGTAACAAATGATTTTCTTTTGAGTGGAAAAGGATTTTTTACGTTTATCTGCCCTTCGCTCTGGAGAGCTCGGACTGTTCCAGATTTCGTGTCAAAAATCGTTCTCACCACACACACACACATACACATGTTGCTTTCCTTCCAAAAATCGTTTTCACCTCACTTTCACCACAGCTATGTATACGTGGTGAAAACGATTTTTGAAACGAAATCTGGAACAGTCCGAGCTCTCTCAGCTAACTTCCCCCTCGTACGCTTTCTCTTTGCTGTGTCTAAAATCGACCGAAATTTATGTCAAATGCGCAAATAAAAGTAATTGGTTTATTGTCATAGTCCGTATTCAACTATGAAAGTCTAGATGTCGCCACTAGAAGAAAGGATAAGTGTAACTACTTGAGGGAACAATACACGATCAATAATTAACAAAATTTAAAAGAAATCACTAATTAAAATGTGAAGGTGTAGGGTAAAGGCACCAGTTATCGGCCATGTAGTAGTCTCCGGCTAGCATCAGTAATCGGCAATATTCCAACGCGAACTATGGTTTCGCCAGAGACTACTATAGGCCGATAACTGGTGCAACGAACCTTTTCGCGATTTGTTCGCATCGCACGCTAATATAACCGCTCCTTTATACTGGGCGCGATGCGAATAAATCGCGTCGGGGTCGATTGAAAGTTTAATTTCATAACATTATTCGTATTTATATCAGGGGACCATCAAGGTGCCATATCCGGGTTCAATCCTGGTGGGGACAAATTCTGTATATTGATTTTTCTTCAATGTATAGCATGAAAGTAACGTTCGTAGGCACACCCAGGCTTCATAACTTGGGCAGTTGTCGCAAAGAATCGTACGCAGAAGAATGACAAATATGACGTCACTCATATTCGATGAATTCTGTGTACAAATATCTTAGTCTAACTTTGGGCGGAGATATAATTAGCACCAGAAGAAATCCTAATGGTAAAATGCAAGCTACCGTTAGGCGTGGTTGGGAATAGACCATGGTCGTTTTACCTCATTTATTTTTGGTGGACAGATAGCGTTGAAAATATAGTGTACACAAAGAAAAACGTTTAGAAATTCTTTTTTTAATATTTTAAAACTTCAAATGAAACGACCGAAAATTTTTTGAAAACTTTCGCGCTCGAAGAAATGTACCAGAAAATGTACTAATTTTAACAATTACCAACTTAATAAAATGAAATTTCATAGAAATACAAAGGATGAACTGTCATTGGGGATTGACTCGGGATTGAGAACAAATTTCTTAAATTGATGTTATAAATAAGTTTAAGACGAACTTTTCGGTAATTTCTTAAGCAAATCTCATTTTTTCATAGTGAACTTTCAATTAAAACAATAACTGAAAAAGGACCACGGTCTATTCACGTTAAGCATGCAACTGCCGGTAAAACACATTGATGGGGCGAACCGGCATTTTAAGCCCTACTAGTTTCCGCCATAGTACATCATAGATGGCATGTATGTGTGCAATTTACCACCGACACAGTAAAAACGTCGGTAACGAAAGGATCTCTCAAAGCAAGCTCACAAGCTTCTTCACTAGCCTCTGACCCGGACAGGTTGTAACGGCGGGTTATTATGGGGTTAGGGCCGAATGTCCAAAAAAAATATCTCCAACCAAAATATCCCCGTGGACAAAATATCCCCGTGGACAAAATATCCCCAGACAAAATAACCGGACATAATAACGACAATTTTTTCATTAAATAAAAAGGACAAAATATCCCCGAACAAAATATCCCCTCAGACAAAATATACACCCACAAAAATTAAGAATACTCAATGTGAAGTGTACTTTGCGCCGCAGGCCTGAAATAAACAACCAAAAACAAAAAAGAGGGGTCGAGGGGCGGCGCCCCATTTACGCAAGGCCGTCTGCAAGGGTTACAAAAGCCCGCCGCAGGCGCGGGTGTGAGGGGGCAGATCCCCCCCCCCCCCCCCCCCCCCCCCCAACACACAATATAATGTTCAATTAATAATACCTACCTATGTCCACCATTTCTGAGTAGACATTACATCTGGGGATATTTTGTCCGTTTCTTGTGGGATATTTTGCCTAGGGATATTTCGTCCGGGGATAATTTGACTGGGGATAATCGGTCCTAGAGCCGATTACTATTATTCGTATTTATATCAATTTGATCTTTCAAACAACCCTTAAGCGGCCCAATATAACTACAACAGTCACTTTAAAAATGATGTGAAGCTGCAAAACCGATTTGGAATCGCTGGATTCAAAATCTTCTTCACTACACCAATGGAAATGGTGTTTATTGAATTTACGACCGATTCAAGAAATCCATATTAATAACGAAAATAATATGAAAAACTGCTTCACACTGTTCAAATTAACGTTCAACGTAAAAGTACTTACCTTGCTGACGAACAACAAAACACTGATATTCACCCACTTGCCCCTGCATAATATGTCTAAGCTTCGGTCCTAGCATTTGTATAGGAATGACCGGTACTTGTTCAGTTGTAGTTGGAGGACTAACTGGTACAGTTGGTACACCACCGTCGGTGGTTTGAGTTGTTGTAGCTGGATCTGTAGGTGTTTGTGCGGTTGTTGTCGGTGGTGAATTCGGAGGGGTTTCAGTTACAGTAGGATCAGTGGGTACTGTTGGCGGCGTACTAGTTGTAGTATCTTCCTCTTCAGGTGTTGTTGTTTCTGGAGGATCTATCGTTACATCTGGTGTTCCACAGCTACGAATTAAATTTCTATCCAGTTCGTGGCCATTGGGACAATTGGAACATACGAAGCAACTAAGCTGCGCATTACCTTAAAATGTTTTTTATTTTGTTAAAAGAACATTCTGTCGTGAAGGGTGTTTTTTATTCATCATCATCATCAAACTTTATAGACCGTTTATAAATATGACAAATATATATCATGGACCATCCTCCTCCTATCCTGGTGTTTGTTATTTTGGTTTTTTAATCGTGAAACAAACATTGCGTTCTTATAAGCTATGAAAATTTAATAAGCGAAGGGTCAGTTAAATTAACTGGTCAATTTTAGATAAAATGAAAGAAAACCAATTTTGAAACAGATAAGTAAGGAAAATCTTTGCTCTCTTCTGTTTGTTTTGTTTTCAACCACACCGCTTAGAGTAACTAACCTACTAACTGTGGAAGGAGGAGGGTAGAAAAAATGACGACAGGGGTTTTCTAGAACGCATTTTTAGTTTTACTTGTTTTTGCGTCGCAGTGGGAGATGGAGTAGAAAATAAGAATGTTTTTTAAGGCATACGATGCAACCATAAGAGGCGTCCTTGTGATTAGAAAGTATTTTTGTTTACTTAACTAAACTTGACATGAATTGATTGATTAAGCTCCTACAAAATCTTGAATGTTATAAAAATGCCACAAAACACACAACGTAAAAAAGTGAACGCACGTTAGAGATTATAGTGTGGAATATTTTTGTTTGTCTATTTTTTGCATTACTGCACAATGTTATCCAAAATCGTCTGGATTTAGAAATACAGATTTAAAAAATCACAACTTTAATTTCACCTTTAGTCACTGATCCAATTATGCTGAATAGAGTCAAAAGTATTATCTTATCCATCGGCGGATTAACTTCTGTTTCAATAAAATTAATATACAAATGTAAATTTCGTTCACTGTCTTTTTATGTATGTTGTATGGTCGAGCGAAATTTGCGAAATGATTTTGGGTGCTTATGACTTCGTGTGGTTTATATGCCAGTGATAGGAAAATTGATAATATTTGATTTAATCGAAATAATTGATCACTTCTTTATAACATCAAAGTCGTCATCGGCTCAGCTTAAGTCTTAGAATCTCTGAATCATGTGTCGCTGTTTCTTTTCGATTGTTTTTTTTAGTAGTGAACCGAATGAGCAGGAATGAGTGACAAAAAATTAGTTGCTGTATTGCAGTAGTTGCATGTATTTCTGAACATAAATCGCTTTGAACGATTGCTTTCGAGACTTAAGTCTAACGAGGAGTAAACAACGCTAGATATTCTTGTCTTACCTATTTCCATCTCTTTCTAGTTGACCTGACGATCATAGAATTTACCTATTATTCACAACAAAAACCATTTTTAAAAGGGAAATGTGACGCAAGTCCTCGTCCTTTCTTCCAAAACAACTGTTATCAATTTGGGTGACGCTTACAGCTTTGGAAAGCAAAAAATTCTTTGATTAAAAAAATGCGTCACAAATGCCGGATTCTCCCAACGTAATAATTTTTCTACGCTTTCAGATTTCACACTCCAAAAATTAAGTTTTGCGAGATGTGAGGGTCCGGCAAGTTTTTTTGAGCCACCGCCGCCGCCAAACCGAAGCGCGGCAGCTGCTACTTTCATGGGCGAAAATTATCCACTCAACTTACTCTACAATATATCAAAAGTTTTTTTGAGCCGCCGCTGCCAACCCGAAGCGCGGCGGCTACTACTTCCATGGGCGAAAATGATTTCCTCAATTTACTCTACACCAGACATGGGCGCCGATTGAAAAACGGTGGCGGCGGCTAGCCGAAAAAATTCAGTAGGCGGCGGCGGCGATGTCGGCTCAAGTCGGCCTAAAACGGCGCCTGGGTACATTTTTGAATTTTTTCAAATTATAACAAAAAATAAAGATAAAATTCAAAAATTTCTAAAATAAAATTTGGAATATGATGTCAAATATTTAGAAACTTTAGTTGTGTTGTGATATCCTTAATCGAAAACAAGGTTGGGTTAGCGTCGCTACTCACTAGCGTCGCTACTAGCGAGTAGCGTTCGCTAAAACTGCTTTAGCGAAACGTTTTCGCTAGTCGCTAACGCATTCGCTAGTTTTATGGACTAAAATATTATGAATTTCGGTACTAAATCTTTTAATGAAAAAATAGAAACAAAATGTAAGGAAAGATTCAATTGACAAATCGATCTGCAAAGACTCGAAGAAAGAACCAGAAGAGGATCGTTCTGATATTCAACATTTCAAAGACTTTTCGTCTACTCAGATGCAGGATTCTCAGGTCGGTTTATTTAGTCCATCGCTTTGTAAAGCAGAAGTGCTTCTGAATAATTATATGTCTGACGACAATACCAAAATGAGTTCTTTCAAGGACTATCCTCAAATCGGACGTTTATTTATAAAGTTCAACACCACAAATAACGGTAGTGCCGCGTGTAGAAGACTATTTAGCATAGTAAAATACGTTTTGCGAGCTGATCGTTGTCAAATTAGCAACGAAAACTTTGAGGCTCAACTCATTTTGAAATCGAATCTATTCTCATCGAAAATGAGAGCAAAATAAATTCATTTTATATTTATTATAAGAAAAATAAATCAAAATTTAGATCGGATAATCCTCTCACATTTTTTAGTGAGGAGAAAGTCGATATTTTTTTTCTTTGAAGTTACAATTTAATTTAGCGAAAAATTAGCGACCGCTAGTAGCGGCCGCTACTAGCGCACTAGTTTTTCTTTAGACTAGCGAATCAGTTAGCGACGCTAGTATTTTTTGAAACTAGCGTTAGCGTTAGCGTCGCTAAAAAAAATGACTAGCGAGCACAACCTTGGTCGAAAAGCGTGAGTGCCCTTCATGCGTTTGTAGCTCTAGTACGTTTTAACAGTACTAGTGAGAACGAATCGCTGTATAGTTTGAATTTGTAGTGAGATCACAAGGCACGATGCGTTTACTATACTGTCATAAAATAGGTTTATCCATGTTGTGAAAACTGCTCAAAATACAGTTAAGATAACCTGAGCGAAGTTAGAATTGTCCAGTAATCCCTTCAACTTCTTGGAATAAGTAACCTATTTAATTTTGGAAAATTGTAAAATTTTTGAGAATTCGGAAAATTAGGAAAGTGGACATTTTGCCAACATTAAAAATAAAAGACAACCAATAATTTCGCTTTTTTACGAAACTACCCAAAAATAGTTTTTACCGAAATATATATGTGGTTACAAAATCCAATATGGCGGCAGGCGACCATTTTAGTAGCATCCCAAGAACACTACAAGGGTTTTACGGTTTTCATTTCCCTTTAAACAAAATCATCAATGTTGAAATTCTACTAAATAATAACTAAATTAGAGGACTAGCTCGAAAAATACTCAATCTGTCAGACAAATTCTGCTTTACTCCGATAGTAATGCATGCTTCGTGGGGTGGTTCGGAAGTCATCTTAAGCCGGTGGTCCAGACTGAACTTGTAATTGGCCGTAAAAAGCTGTTAGTGAGATCTCAAAACAAACAAACAAAACTTACAAAAATTGCCAGAATGGAACTCTTTTGGGAGTTGGTTGGGATGAATTACGATAAAAATTTTTTCTATTTTTCGATGTTGTTTTTTAAATTTGCGGAAGTAACGCTTTTTTTCCTTCTAGCCGTTTTCAGCCGGCTCAGCCGGGTATAAAGTACCGGCGGCTCGGCTGGGTCGAAACGTGTCGGCGGCGGCTAGGTCGGCGGCGCCCATGTCTGCTCTACACCATATCAAAAGTTTTTTCGGTGGTCACATACCCAACCCAACAACTTTCCCTTTGACATCAAACCTGTATCTCGAACACCGAACCTTGTCTCATACAAAAAGTGTGACCATACACACATTACACACACAAACACACGTGAAAAGAGAAAAGTTAACTTCGCCTTAGAATTTTCCGTAGAATCCGTGAAAAATATTTTCCGAGGGGTACGTCGCGTCGCAAGGGTGGGAATGGGAAGTCACAACTTAGCTTTTTATATGGTTCCGTAGTCTACGAACAAAAGTTTTCTTAATTTTTTGTTGTTATATGTGGACTTGCGTCACGGGCGTATTACTACCGCGCACCCATGATTTCTTCCTGACAAAGAAGAAAACATTTAGCGTTAAAAATAGAGGTAAATAGAGGAAGTTGGACGTCATTGAACTACCGCAACGAACAAATGACATCAATTATCTTACCCAACTACTACGTGAAATAGTTATTTGTGTGTCTGTTTTTGACGACTGATTTTAGGCAATTTCGCATGTTGCGAAAGTGCCTAAAATGAGTCGTCCAAAACAGATACACAAAACATTTTTCATGCAGAAATCCAAAATCGAGAGAAATCTATAAAATTTCCTTCGATTTTGGCCCCGAGGCATAAAATAGTCATTTTCATGCTTCCTTAGAGAACCGAAAGTATTTTAGTAGTAGTAGAGTACCTAGTAGTAGAGCAAAGTATGTACACATAGAAAGGTAATGCAAACACAGAGTTACACGCGGGTCCCTACTTTGAGGTGAACTTGAGTGGAACGCCACCATATGCTGAGTTTTGTAATTAACGAAAAGGTGAATAAAGATGAAGTCATTTATATTTGGCGCAAATTATTTAGTTTCGTTTCATGTGAAGTTTTGTTAATATCGTATCATCTTTAGTATCCGTCCATAATGAATCCGATCGAAAATGATAAAAAAGATACAATTCACAATCTTCGTGTGCCATTTGAACATGGTTGGACACGAGAATTGGTGTATTCATCGAATAATATGAAAAATGCCGAAGTGTACTATGTGTGTCCAGCGGGAAACAGAATGCGAACTAAAAGAGAAGTGTTCCAGAACTTAGGAAATTTAAACATTTGGAACTTTTCGTTCGCAAAGCGTCCTCTCGGCTGCAATGGAGAGATCATTCGAACTGCTTCCGCGAGGGGTTGTCGGGACCTTGAAACTGCGTTTAAAATGCAAAAAGCGAGTGTGGACGTTGGAAATTCTTCTGCACAACAGTCAATCTGTTCTCTAATAACGGAAGCAACGGACAATAGTATGAACATTCGAAGTCCGGGGGAAAAGTGGTGGAGATTTATGTTTGTTTTATATGTATCTAATTGTTTCCATGACCTAAGGATCAATGAAGAAATTGATTTTCTTTGTTGTTTTTTCTGCAAGGAATGCTTGTATAGTAAGTACTAACTTAAAGGTGTGAGTTTTTAAATTTACCAGTTACTGAAATAAAGTCAAACAAAACTAACATTGTTGAATTAATTTACTGATAACCGCGTCCACTATTCGATTTGTGAACAATGAAGTCTGTTGGTGGAAGTATTTTGTGAGAATCTCAAAATTCAAATACGTTTGTTTTTATGAAAGGCTCAGAGAACTACACACACATGGACGAAGATCAATTAAGGCAAGAAATCGCTAAAAAAGATGACCTCATAAAAAATTTGCGAATTTGCCTGCTTCGAAATGAATCAGAGATGAAAGCGCTACAGACCCAAATTAAGACTAAGCCAAATCTATCCCATGAAGAAACCTTAAAAACTATTGAACTCTTGTTTCCAATGCTGTCGAAAAATCAAATTAACATCATGACAAATCAAAAGAAAAGAGTTAATTGGACCTGCGAAGAAATATCCACTGGCTTTGCCTTAAGTTTCTTTAGCAGAAGAGGCTACTGTTATCTGATTCATAAGCTACATTATCCACTCCCGTCAATCAGGACGCTACAGTTGTGGAGCCAGAAAATGACAATCGGTCCTGGAATTATAGAAGATAGTTTCGTTGTAATGGCAGCTATGCGAAGTTCATTGACTGAAGGTGAATCTCAGGTGCGTTAGGAAAAAATGTTTGGTAACTGTCCCACAATGTTTTGAACATCGTAAATTATTGTGTTAGTTGGAAGATTGACTTTAATTTGAGTTTAATAAAACTATCTTCTGACCAGGTCATCTTAGCGTTCGATGAAATGAAGTGCAAAGAACGTTACGAAGTAAATAAAACACTTGATTGCGTAATGGGTCCGCATTCTCAAATGCAAGTGGCTATGGTTAGAGGTCTTTTCTACAAGTTCAAACAGCCAATTTTTGTAGACTTCGACATGAAAATGTCAGTCGAATTGTTGAATAGTCTCATCAAACGTTTGTATGCGATTAAGTTTAATGTCGTTGGTATTGTTAATGATAATGGTGGAGGGAATGTTGGCTTATGGACCAAATGCAACGTTAACTACGAGAGGCCATACATTTCTCATCCCATAACTAAAGACAAAATTTTTATGTTCTCGGATGCTCCACATCTCTTGAAGTTATTAAGAAATTGGTTTATAGATGGGGGATTGCTTTTATCAGATGGAACTGAATTGAACCAATATCGAATTCGCCAACTTTTGGAGAGCAATACAGAAATTAGTCCGTTGTATAAACTGAGTTTACATCACCTCGAAGTCAAAGGTGCAGAGCGTCAATGCGTGAGATTGGCTTCTGAATTGTTTTCCCACACTGTTGCTGAAAGCGTGAGAAGAAATTTTCCTAAAGATGCTGTTGCACACAAACTTGCCGATTTCATTGAGCTCGTCAATAACTGGTTTGACATAATGAATTCTTACACGCCAAATGGCATTGCATACAAAGCGCCCTATGGAAAGGACTTAGAAGAGCAAAATCGGGTGTTAGGTTTGTATATAATCTATTATTAAGTCTTTCTCATAAAAGCAACCCAATTCAATAGACGAAATGTACTGGACAATTAAAACCATGAAGTGTTTCAACAAAAAAGGAGAGTTGCAAGAATCGCTGCAAATTTCCCAAAAAGGGATACTGATGTCAATTACATCGATCAAAGGTTTGCGGAAGGAAATGGAGGAAAAATTTAAATTCCGATTTATTCTAACACATCGAACGAATCAAGATTTCGAAGAAAATTTTTTTTCTCAAATTAGGGGTAGAAATGGACCGATAGATCATCCATCGCCTGTTGAATGTTTGTATACTATAAAAGCCATAATTCTTGGAAAGAATCCTGGCATAGGTCGCCATTTACACTCGAATACTATTGAACAAGACCCGGAAGAATATGTGTCGGCCACATTCATGCGTCACTTGTCTCGTGATGAAAATATTGACGGAATATGTGAAAGAAATGGTGACCAACGTCAGTGAAAGTAATTAACGTGTGTATGACCTCGAATAATAGTAAATCTATATTTAGATGAGATTGGTAACATTGAGCTCCTAGAAAACGATTCCGACGACGATATTCGAGAAAAGATAGCGAACGATATGACCGAAGATTTCCTTGCTGATTACACCAACGATATAAAAGTGCTACCAAACGATTCAAATGGATTGGAAACGTGTATACGTCTGGAGATAGCTTATGGCACACTCCACATCTAAATTTTGTTTCTAGTTTAATAAATATTAATATTCATCACATTACAGTTAACATGATTTTTTACCCCGAGTGTGCACTTTGATGTGTCGTTGTAGACATTGTTTGCTCGAAAAAATTTTGCAGCACAACGGGCACTTATTAGTGATACAAAGTAAAGAGGGATCTTCAATGTGATAAATGTATCTCGTTTCAGTTTTAAAAGACTTATTGCACTGACCGCATACAAAAGGCTGTTCTGTAACGATTACATCTTTGTATTTTCAAATTTAGTAACTTCTGTAATAGCAAAATAATACTTTGGATATGTTGTGCTGAATGATTCTTTAAATGGTCAGGACTTATGAACAACAACCCGCACAAATCACATTGAAAAGATTCATTCTCTTTGTTTACATTTTGCACAATGTTTGAATGACAAATTTGGTGTGATATCAACTGATATTGATATTCAAACACTTGACTGCACTGTTTGCAGTCGAATGCCATGTTTTCGGACATTTTTCTGTTGTGCGTGAAAAGAAATTGAGACACAAAGTAACCGACGTGTGACTTAATGTTTTCACCACTTTTCAACATTTTAAATAGCTGTCATTATATTCACCGGAAAGTGTGGACCCGCAATTTCTCTGATCCGCTGACGATTTGCGTTACCTTTCTATGTGTACATACTTTGGTAGTAGAGGACCTCAAAATACTTTCGGTTCTCTTAGCAAGCAAGAAAATGCCTATTTCACGTAGTAGTTGGGTAAGGTAATTTACGTCATTTGTTCGTTGCGGAAGTTCAATGACGTCCAATTTCCTATTCGCCTACTTCATCTATTTACCTTTATATTGGGCTTACTTCCTCTATCTACCTTTTTCATTAAATCGTCGATATCGAGCTCGAATTCCGAAATTAGAGAATTGGAGTTTTTACGTATTTTTATGATGGAAAATGGAAACGTCATGAATTGGTGGGACAAGATATTTGTTAGGAAAATTAGGAGGAAGTAGAAGCAAATATAGGGAAATGGATGGAAAGTAGAAGGAAATAGAATGAAGTTGAAGCGAATAGGAATAGCGCATAACATTGGACTCTGCGAAAGTAATTCATTGCACGAGGACACAATTTTGTGATAAGAGTCAAACCTTCGAAAGTTTTTCTGAGCAACAATCTTTGTAAACTGTTGCTTGAAAGTGAAATTTTACAGGTGCATACGTACGGCGAATGTTCCACCATGTAATGCTCAACTTTCGCATGGGCCGGTAGTAAATTCTGACACATATATTTCCTTTTTCTTTGCTCATATTTTTCTTCCATTTTCCATTTATTTCCTTTCAGTGGCATCCGGACAAAATGACCCCTGGACAAAAAAAAACCGGACAAAAAAACCCCAGGACAAAAAAAACCGGACAAAATAACCCCCGGACAAAATTACCCCCAAAAATCCGTATTATAACAAGCAAGGCGCCGCGTCGCAGGGCTGAACTTTATGGGAAAATAAAAAAGCGGGGTCGAGGGGCGGCAGCTTCCGCGATGGGGGTCAAGGGGGTATCGCCCTCCTTGCGGGGTCTAAGGAGCGGAGCCCTTAGCTGGGTTTGGGGCAGAGTCCCATGCTTGTAAGGCCGCCTGCAGGGCGTATTGCAGCTCGCCGCAGGCGCAAGGGTTTAGGAGGCATACTACATCATAAAAACAACATACAGGAGAAGAATCCTAAGATTGTGCAACGTTTCGTTTTAACTCGTTTCACCGAAAAACCGAGTTTTACATGCACAAAACGCAAGCGAATACGTGAAAAAAGAGATAAAAGAGAAATAAGAAAGATGCACAAGCTTGTGATTCTCTTCCTGTATGCAAACCATGTTTTGTGCGAAATTTGTCCGGATTCTTTTTTAACATTTCAATACTTCTTGAAACCGGACAAAATAACCCCTGGGGGGTTATTTCGTCCGGGGTTTTTTTGTCCGGGGGTTTTTTGACCTAGAGCCCCTTTCATTGTCTTTTATTTTATCCTAATTTTCCTAATTTAGGTATTTGCTTACTATTTCCTCGCGTTGTTTTCCACTCGAAGTTTAGATAGCTTCGCTCTAAGTAGAAATTGATGTTAGTATTTGTACTCAGCTCTCATAAAGTCCATACAAAATTTTCTATATTTTGATGAGAAAAGACAAACAAGAGGGTGAAGAAGAAACTCAGATCAAGACTTTTCCAACCTTTACCTTTCAGTAATGTATGCTGCAGATTCTTATTAATCTTATGCTAATAAACATAACCAAAGACCCGTACATATCAGAATAGATGTGACAAACAGAATAGATGTGGCAAAGTGATTCGAACGGACCTAAATATACAAATAAGCAAACAATCCAACGTTTTATGTTCTTTTATAACTGTAAGAATTTCAAAGATCCATAGAAATGACCCAAGGTAATGTCAAAGGCCCTACCGAAGTACGTCTCAGACCATTCAAATCTAGAAAAGCTTATATCCAAGGACTAAGTCGTTTTTCCCTAAAACCCTGAAACACGTGTTCGCTTAAATATAATTCTCAACAACTTTGCCTTTGGGACCAACTTTCTAACTTTCACAGTTCTGGAGATCCGGGTCATCCTGCCCAATTACGGAAGTGGCCATATACCAGGATTGGGCCATAATTCCCCAAAACCCTGAAACACTTGTTCGCTTAAATTTAATTCTCTACAACGACAGTAAATCTCTAAATTGCATAGTTAAGGAAATATAGACGAAAAACTGATTTCGTATATGGCCAAGAAACTCAATTTCGTCCATTCCATTGGTCCCAGTGCCCAGACCCCTGTACCGATTCCCAGAGATATTTGCGAAAAAGCTTCACCGACCTTCGAAAAACCATGTTTTTGGTCACTTCCTCGACCATATCACCGGAAGCACTTAATCGATTTTGCTCATATTCGAACTTGAATCATGGGAGGCATGTACCTTTCAGGGAAAAAAAAGATTAGGCTGATCGGTTGAGCCGTTTGGAAAAAAAAAGTGGAGACGGACGGACAGCTGGACGGACGGACATTTTTTTTATTGCTGATTAGTCATCTCTGAATTATAATAGATGTATCCCCCCCCTCCCACTTCGATCTGCCCCATGTTACAATAAAATTGTTTGTAGTAAACGTATAGGACCTTTGTACTTCGTACGGGTCCAATAAACAAAGTAGCTATTAAGATAAATGAAATGGCGAAGAAAAAATTGCACCAGGCGCACCAGGATTTCACACTTGCATTTTATTTTGAAATCACGGTTTATCTTCCACTTTATGGGGGATTTGGTTTAACAAATTTTAGTCATAAACAGTTGATTAATTTGATGACTAATTCAGTATTATGAAGCAAAAATTCATTTCACTTCATACATACTTATAGATTATTTAACGAGAAATTGTTTTTAAGCATTCTAAAGAAAGGCATTTCAGATTTCATTTTCGTTCAGTAATGAAGATAGATAGATTGATTGATTGACGATGTCGTTCTCGGATGATGCATTTATAGGTCAGAATTTCAAACTTTCATAATACACAGCTCCACTCATGCAATTCCTCTGCAGCAGGTTGTTAAGGGCAACCATAAAGTAAGCTTCTTTTATTCATTTTGTATCTACCTATGTGTGCATGTTCGCTCTACTGCATTTTTTAGCGTATTTTGTGAATGATTTCGTTTTTTTAGTTGATAGATTCAGATTTGAGTGATAATTTTGTCATAATTGTCAAGCGAAAATGAGTAATATGTCGAGTTCGATAAATGGAAGCTTTTTTTAAGCTTTTCGACATCTACAACTTGGTGTCCAAGAGCGAATATCTAACGTTTTCAAGGTTCGAGAAATTAATTCGTGTATTTTTATTTTTATCTCGTGTAATTTTATACACGGACGTGGTCATTTACTGTTTTAGTTTCATTGACAGACTTTTTTTTATGAATGAAAGAACAACTCTCCCACTACTCAGCTCATACATACATGAAATGAAATGAAAAATAACCGAAACAAATTCACAATTCTTTCACTACTTTGATCCAGCATTATGGCATTCGTTCATTCACACGATTCTGATGATTTTAAGAGCGAATTTTCCGTGGTGTGACATCATTTATATGCAGATTTATATTGCAGATATGCTCATGGTCTAAATATACTCACTATTTTTTGTACTTAATTTGTTTAAAATTGACTCCCCGCAGCTGTTTGACATGTCGCATTCGAGCCGTGTTAAGCCAAAACAACGTATCGCATCAAATATGTGCTTTTTAATGTTTTAGTGAGCTTTGAGCTTCTTTTGATTTCCTTTGACATATTTCGCTGGAATCTAAAAGCTCTCGAAAGTTTTTCTTCAGCAAAGACACAAATGCGATACATTGTTTTCGCTAAACACGGCAGCTCATATGTGCCGCTTGCTCTGAACCCTCTGAACTTTCTTCGTAATGCATTCCTTCACATTGCATTCCATAGCACAAATTGTGGATCGTTTCAACCGATCAATGCGGCTTCAAAGCTGTTGAACAAGGTCAGCTATATGTACTCTGACGGACTAACGAGGGGAGCTTTTCGAGCAACAGTACGAGCTCTCACAGTGTCATTTGATGAAACGTAGGCTAGCACACCGTCAAGCCTGCTCCTGTGTCCTGCTACTCATGACTCTTGACTTTCTAGTGGTTTGGGTATTATGTAATGAATTTGCTTTACATTACAATGCATTTTGAATCATAAATTGCACCCATTTATTGGGGGGTAAAAAATAAAATCGAAAGTCTGTGAAGACAAGGCCTTTTTCGGTGAACAATTCGAAGTTTTTTAGAAGAAATTTGAATTTAAATGTTTATTTTTTCTTTGTGTGGACTAGATCTGCGGACATCGGACGTAGAAGTGTTGTTATACGCGGTTCTACGGGTAAAAGTTTTTCCTCATATTTTCACCTCCAAATACGCTATTTTATATGAGGTTCATGATAGCTCAGCGAAAAAAAGATTTTGAAAACCGATGAAAAACTCGAGTTCGGACAGTTGGACAGACAGAAATTCGAGTGGTTGCAAACGTTGTCGTGGTAGACGCATAAGACACGTACCTCAAACTGCAAAACAAAATACAAAACGCTACTTTCACATGTAAATCATTTAGGAAATACAGGTATCGGTACATGAAAGATTTCATTTCGACAATTTACACAATTTATATACAAAATCTCATGGCTTTCTTTCAAACATAAAATAAATATTATCTAATAATTCGTCGAATTCTTATTGCTGTATTTACACACTGCATGTTAATCCTATTCTTTTAAATATCACCGCAATGAATAATCGAAGATAAGTTTTCAGTCGTAAGAATTGTGTTCTAATTTAGAAAGTTAATTGACACAATTGTTGTGAGGATAAGAATTATCGATGTTGTCGTATTTTGCGTTGCCACATTGCAATTGTCATAGTTGCAAATTCGACAACTGAGAGGTGCAACACCACCAAGACCATCATCATTTGCACGATTACAGGTGTCTTGTTTCGAGTTCGTCGCAATTACGCATCCACGCACTACTTCTGTCGTACCTTCAACTATATAAACCAGAAATTCATATTAAATTCAACGCAAAAAGCAAGAAAAACAAGTGATTTTGAATCATTACCATTCCGACTTATACGAAAACACCGATAAATTCCATTTGATGGACTTAATCGACCTAATTGTTGAAGTAAAAGTTCTCTACTTCCTCGGGGTAGATTTATTGGCCTATTTTTATTTGCGTGTCTGGGACCTGGTGACTCATACGTTAGGATTAGAGTATTGTTGTGGTTTTCCGGGAATCCAGGTGGTAAAGTGCCCGTTGGTGGTGTAACTGGTGTTGATGGCTCTGTTGTTGTGTCTGGTGTTGGTTCCGTTGTTGTGTCTGGTGTTGTGTCCGTTGTTGTGTCTGGTGTTGTGTCCGTTGTTGTGTCTGGTGTTGTTGTTGGTAGGTCTGTTGTTGATGGTGGTGGAATAGAACTACATTGATGAGACATAGTCTCATCCAATTCGTCAAGATCCGGACAATTTGTACAAACAAAACAGTAAAGCTGTCCATTCACTACAAGAACATTTCATTTCAGCTGAATTAAAATTTGCAGCATGGAAAACTTTGATCTACCTATGCTTAATGTACTTATCAAAGCTAATGTTACAATTATCATCTGATCCATCATCTAGTCACTCTTTCGTTCACTTAAATATTTCACTTTTAATTAATTGAATCTAGAACTGTAATGATTTAGCGTTCGAACAACAATAATTTACTATTTGGAAATGTTTTTGGTTTTGAGACTTGATAAAGTTGCCATTTCCATAAATTGATAAATTGATAACGATTTATACCTTCAACCGTTCGCTTCGATAACGCTTGCATTTTAACTGTCTACTTGGAATGTTAATCCAATACAGACTTCTAGCTAAATGTAGGAAAACGATTAGATTGAAGAGGCGATTCTGTTGTCATCAGCACAATTAGAAGACAATCGGAACGCAAACATATGCAAGGACCCGTACGCATCAGAATAGATGTGGCAAAGAGAACCGATGTTGTAAAAAGACTCGAACTAAATCTAAATAAATATTGCCTTATGAAATTACGTCGACATTAAGTTGTATTGGAAATCTCCGAAATGGCAATATTGAGAAACCCGTCCGAAGCAACAGTGAAAAAAGATTTTCGAAGAAAATGTTTCAAATAAAATTTAAAAGAAATTATAATTCATAAAAAAGTTCCCCTCAATTTACATAACATAATAAAAGAAATTTTTTGGGCTGGAGTCGACCAAGGTCCATAAGGGACCGTTCACAAATGACGTCACGCTTGCTATAAAAAATGAGTATCCATAAAAAGGTCATAATTCGTTCAATACAACAAATTTTGTTTATAGGACTCTGGCTACCCCCCCCAAATAGGGGGTGTGTTTGGGGGGGTAGCCGGAGTACTATAAGCAAAATTTTCGACCAGTTGGCTTTTCGACTTTATGGATTTTATAGCAAGCGTGACGTCATTTATGAACAGCCCCTAAGACGCATGCTTTCATGGACAAAAAAGTGAGGCTTTTCTTCTCTAACATAATGCACAGAAGACCTCATCATATAAGGAATATGCATGAAAAACCACCAAATATCGTGTAGTGTAGTAGCGTGAGTTGGGCCAACACTAAAGACTCCACAGCCGGATCACTCAACCAGTGTTCGATCATTTTTAGACCCGTACGAAGAACTTATGCGTTTACCACGACGTTTGTAACCATTAAATTTGTGTCCCTGGACTTAGCTAGGGCACTAAAACCGAGTCTATACTAGGGCCATACGTGTTTTTTGTACATAACTCGAGTAAATCTATTCCGATTTTTATAACTTTTTTTGTATTTAAAAGATCTGGGCATGGCCGACAATTTGTGGAAGAAACTTTTCTGGATTTGAGTCCTTGGACTTACCTAGGGCACTAAAAACGATTCTATGCTAGGGCCATACATGTTTTTTGTACATAACTCGAGTAAGTCTTTTCCGATTTTCATAATTGTTTTTTTAATCGACAGGCCTATGAAATCCCTACTATTTGTAGAAGAAACCTTTTTGAGATTGGGCCCTAGGATATAGCTAAGGCACTAAAAACGAGTCTCTGCTAGCGCTCTACATATTTTTTGTACATAACTCGAGTAAATCTCTTTCGCTTTTCAAATTTTGTTTGATCGAAAGGTCGAGGACTGTCTCCCGTTTTATGGCAGAAAATTTTTTGATTAGAAACCCCTGGACTCAGTCAGGACCCTAAAATTAAGTTTGTACTCGGGCCCAACGTGTTTGCTTACATAAGTTGGATAAATCCTAACTGATTTTGTTGATTCTTTTTCTATTTGAGAGGTAATCGAGTACCGAATTATATTCAAAAACAAATTTGGACCCGATGTCTGTGCTTAGAACTGAAGTGGCCTTCAGGTCTGTCCTAAGGTCGGCCCTAACTAAAAACAATTTTTTTGCTATGTTGCAGAGAAAATTGAGGGAAACATTTTTGTCTACGGAAGTAAGTGTCCTAGGCATTTCCTTATGGCCCTAGGTCGGTCCTAAGATCTGCCCTGGACAAATAAACGGTTTTTTCCTTTGTTGTAGGAAAAATTGAGATGTACATTTTTGCCTGTATGGGGGTCAATTTTGTACTTTCGGAAGACTTTTCTTCGGACGGGCTTTTCAATATTGCCCTCTCGGCAATTTCCAATACAATTTAATGTGGACGTAATTTCATACACTTAAGAGTTAAGGCAATATTGACTTAAATACGTTCGAGTCTTTTCGTAGCATCAACTCTGTTCGCCACATATATTCTGATACGTACGGGTCCCTTGCATATGTTTTTTCGTGATTTCTGCCAGTCCATATCCTACATTTAAAACCTTGAAGAGCGATTTCCGTGCTAAGTTCGCAGAGGTATAAGTAAAAAAGTTTCACCGACCTTCAAAAAACCACGTTTTTGACCACTTTTTCGACCATATCTTCGAAAGAGATTTATGCCTCTTATACTCAAGTAGCTATGGTCCTGACTCTAATTAGAAATAAACAAAAAATCAACTAGGGGACTGGATAGGAGGACAGGGTTGTGTTTTACCGTTTATGGACCGTGACTGTATTCAAAACGCGCAGTTGTTTATCCTTACGGAGTTTGAGCTGAGCTTGAGAGTGCTGCCTGATGAATAGCCTACTGGGAAAGCGGAAGCAGCTTGAGCTAGTTACCGTCTTTTCCTCATAAAAATCAACCAGTTCAAGATACTCTAAAACATTCATCAATTTTACCCTGAAAAATTGACTTTATTTGTCATTTGTTTCAATTTCTTAGTGAAATGAATCAATGTCACAACAATCTTATCCAAAAAAATTAACATTTATTTCTAGACCGTAGTCTCCGCATTAGATAGCTCGAACACAAATAAAAATCCGCACAATAACCGAAAATGTTTTTGCTGATCTATTATCAACCTAAGAAAGTTTCTTAGATTTGTAATCTGTAAGCTAATAATTTTTTCATTTTACTTACGGAAGTCCTAACCAAATATTCATGAAAAATAAAAGCTCATCGTGACGGGCGAGTAGTGAGCGCTTAGCCATCAGTATTCTCTTCTTCTGTTTTCTGTAACTCATATTTTTTTGTTATCATTGAAAACTTTAATCCATATTAAGCGACCTTATACACTCCATCAATTTTGCACATCTCAAAAATTAACATCAATTTTGGTCATGGGTACTCGGTAGTAATGCGCCCGTGACGCAAGTCTTTTGACTTAAGAGACTTTATAAGTTTTTGATTCCTCCTTGCGTCGTCGTACAACACTACTTACTAAAGAGCCATCTTTCGGAATCTTTTCAACTAATGAAAATTTGTATGGAAAAATTCGCAATTTTCTGTAACGTTTTTCTCTTAAAGTCTCAAATGAAAACGAATGCTTATGTCGTCATTACATACTTAACCTATTCCCAAACAAAACACTCTTGGAAACACTTTTGGAGAAAACATTTACATTTGCTAGAAATGTGAATTCCAATATTTCACTGCAAAAGTCAGTCTTTCAGCTTTTCCACTTAATAAACACTTCAAAACGCATAGTTTTTTCGACCAATATCTATACCTATATTTCACTTCAAAAGTCAGTTTTTTCAGGTTTTTTAGTTAATAAACTCTTCGAAATCCATAATTTTTTCGACCAATGTGTTTGCTCACTTAATCTTTAATTGAGTAATCCATTAAAAACACAGAAAACATTTTCTACGATTTAGAAATAGATAAAAACTTTTTGAGTTGATACATTTGCAAATATTTGTAAATGGCAAAAGCCAACAAAGATGGCGGCCATTTTTATTTGCAATCATCAACTCAAAATTTTTTGTATCAATTTCTGACTTTTAGAAAATGTTTTCTGTCATTTAAATTGATTATTCAGTCAAAGATTAAGTGAGCAAAGATTTCTAGCAAATGATAATGTTTTTATGAAAAGTGTTTCCGCAATTTTCTTTAGAAATAGGTAAAGAATGTAGTGATTACGTAAACATTGGTTTGCATTCAGGACTTTAAGAGAAAAACATTACACAAAAGTGTCACATTTCCCATACAAACTTTCATAAGTTGAAAAACTTCCGCCAGATGGCTCTTAAATAAGTAGTGTGAACTCTTAAGCGTAGTGAGAAAAAATGGAACATTCAAGAGGCACAAAAATCGCATAGAAACTTTTGCCGTCTACATAACGTGAAAATCGCCCATATTGGACTTTCATAGAGCAGATCAGTTTTTTTTGACTTATCTCGAGGGTTGCTGTCAAACATTTATGAATGAAAATAATTGAGAGAGGACGGAAAGCCGTATCCACCACGTTATAGGCAGTTCTTGACGAAAATAGATGGCAGCACATTCTATACACTTGACATTTAAGGCAAACTAACTTATGGGCAATTCCATAGATGTAACGCGTAACTAACGGTGATACCTACGAACTAGTTTTTGCACAAAATCTATGGCTTATTGGAAAGCCTATGACACAGCGTTTCCAAGGAGCCATACATACTTATTGTACGAATTCTAGTTCATGAGTAATGACCATTCCATTAGCTACGCGTTATATCTATGAAATTGCTCTTATTTGAGAATTTTGACATTTGGAGCAGACTAGATTCAGTTCATGATATCGACGCTACGAGGATAATATATGTCGCACTTTTCGTTGAGAATGGCCTATAGTTTGTCTAATTCTTCCAGCAAAGTCAAATGTTTGCTTATAAATTTTGTATTACCGTAACAAAGATGTAAGCAACCAGCTATATCAGAGGGGTGTGAAAGTCATTTGTTTTGGTCTTTGCAAGTAATACTCGACGTGAAGTTAGCTGCAGTTGCGACCGAGGCTATCTTCATAGCGAGAAAATCAGCCAATTATTTTAATTTTCAATGAGTTCTGTTGACTTTGTAAATTTAAGAATGAAATCAGCTGATTTCGTTTGCGATGAAGTTAGCTTCGGTCGCAACTGCAGCTAACTTCACGTTGAATATTAGGCAGTCATTACATGGACGCGAGAAAAATCGCTCGAATAGGGATTTTTTGAAATCTCAAATCGACGAAAATAGAAATAGTTACATCAAGTTAAGCCTTCAAATTACCCTCGCGCGAGCGAATTTTTCGCATCCAATATAATTACTGTTTTACTTGCAAATAAAAGGCTGTCATACCTCTCGTGGGTGGGGAAGCTACGACGCGCCATCTATTATAATTTCTTTGAAACGGACTCGTAAGCAACTTACCTTACGCATTTATAGCGACTTCAATCAATCCACTTACTTTAAGATCGAAATTCTCATTGTTGTGTTGGATGTTATCATCTTTAATGTTGTGAGTTCAAATTACATTTTGTTGTTACTAATATCTCTCCATACAAGTAGCTTTACAAAATATTCGATGAATTAAATTACTTAATCAAAAACGCTTTCCAATTACTCTTACTATTCTAAAATGCAAATTGATAAAACGATTTTGTAAATCAAAGCCTTGAAAGAAAAGAACATAAAAAGATCACAACGCGGCAGCAAAATGACACGCCACAACATTCAGTTCGAAGGGTTACATTTACAATTTATTGCATAGACACTAATCTACGGGGAAAAGCTTATTATAAAATGATTTGACAATTGAATTTGTACTCAGGAAACCAATCAACTTAGAAATGTTAAGTGTCCGACTTTCATTTCAACTTTAAATAATGTTGCGAACGCTTCATTTCAAACGTAATTTATTAAATTTTTAATGTAGATTTACACTTAATTTTTACAGACTACTGAAAAGGTTAGAAAATCAATTTTGGTGGGTGTGATTGAAGGGGATTGGTTCACGACATTTCTTAAATTATTTTCGAGAATATTGTTTCTAAAGCACTTAATCTACTCCATACATACAACTAAGTTCCCCTAATTACAAAAACGTGAAGTTTACCAACGTGGTGAGTACGGTGATGAGACCAATCATTATACCAAAGACCTGGTTCGTAGAGGAGCCGTTGCATCCATCCTCTACGCACACATAGCAAATAACTTCTCGATTTAAATTGGTTGTTTGTTGACGAGAGAAGCTGCATGGATCCACATTCGCTAGCTGACATCGCCGTACTACACTCTCCTGCCTTTTTTCTAGTTGATTGAGGTATCGACACAATTGATAAAAAAAAATCAAATTTTGCTTATACAAAATTACCGTCATATCCAATCAATTTTTGGCAAATCATTTTCGCATCAAATTCATTTTGCAATTTGCGATGAGAAATGTCCGATACTGTCAGTAACCAATGTCTGTTCCTGTTATTGTTATTGTTGTAGTTATAGTTGTTGTTGTTGTTGTATTGCTGTTCAATTTGCATTTGCTTTTCAAAGCTGCACTCCTTCAACATTGGTAAGGAAAATGTGTTAGACGTTTTTTTATCTTTATCAGGTCGGATTGGTTCACTTAATCGAACCTCAAAACACAGATCGTTTGATCCTTTTCCTATTCATAACGTAAATCTTTCAAACCTCCCGGTCTGCTAGGAACATGTCTAACATGACTGATCCTGGCATAGACACGTCATAAGACCAAACCACACTGGACTTCCACCGGAACAGTTTATCCCATATCGCATATGGCCAACAACTTTCTAGAAGATTTTAAGGCCGTTTCTCATTCAGAAAGCTGTGATATGAGCGTCCCTATGTTACATTTTATACAACTACACCGTTGAATTATCCATGTTTACTTTTAAAATATAAAAATATACTTTCTGGCCATGTATGAGTCTTCCAAAAAGTATATCCGAAAAATATAAAAATCTAAAATCTAAATTTTTCGTCTCTATTCGTATTGTTTTGGCGATTTAGGTATTTGTGAGTACTTACGCTTAGAACTTTTTAAAAACTGTGGTACAAACATGAATCAAATTAAATTAAATCGAGTTGCCAATGTATTCGCTATAAATACAGTGCATTTTGTATTAAATGATTCATTCAAATATATGGATTCAAACAGGTAACATGAATTTGTTTGTATCAGTTTCCCATAAAACGATTTTTTGAGGACGGTGGGCTTGAACCGCCGACCTAAGAAACTTCTACGCACAATATATCAGCTATATCATATCAGGTGTATCAATGATTATGGCTGATATAATAACGAAATTTCATACAAAATGCTTCCGTCAACACTGAAAACGTCATTACATCAGCTTTATCAGTGAATACCTGATATAATTTACAGCTGATAACCGTAGAATTGTCTTCAAGTGGTCCATCATCTTGCTAGTGCTGCTACATGTGATAGCTAATGAGATCATAATTGCTATTGTCTTGCAATTCGTTAACTTAAATTCGTAAAAGGTATACACATACCAAAGAAAAGTTTATTTAAAAACTATTTTGTTGTGCAAGATTTCGAAACTTTGTTACTAATTATAAAAGTCAAAAGTTTGTCTGTCTGTCTGTAATTTGTCTGTCACAAATTGCCAGCGTGAACAGCGTACGTCCTGGTCCTTCCTGCTTGAAGAGTTCCGAGGAACTAAAGTAATATTCCGTTTTGCATTGCCTTTTATAACCCAATAAAGCAGTCCGAACCTAAATTCGAATGGAAAGAGAAAACCACAAGGGAAACCTAGAGACAGAGAACGAAAGAAGTTCCTTCTGTTAAAGTACTGGGACCGCAATTAAGCGGTCCCTCAAAAATAGTTTGTTCTTATTATGAGAGCAATTTCTCATCCGCCATCCGCACTTAGCATCACCTTTCAGCGATACTTTCGTGCTGCACATCACCAACCGGCGATACTTCCATACAAATTGTACATTAGCAAACCCTCATATTTCGTGAAGTATAACATTTTTGTAAAATTTTTATATCAGAAATTGTGGAGTGGACTAAACGAAAAGACTATTTCACACACATGACCTCATTCATTTGTGTTCACGTAGTAGGAGGTGCTAAAATATTTATAATAAACGCATTCTGTGGTGTGTTCCAATACAAATTTTATGTGGTGTGTAAAAAGGTTCGGCGCATGCAAATACTTTCATTTGTATGGAACGAAATAATGCGCCGTCTTGGTTTTCTTTGTAAATTTTGTTTTGTTGATGTTAGATCTTCGGTTTCTTCGTGGTTGATGTTTCTTCATCAAAATCTCAGAGTTTTGGTAGTTTTCCAAAACTGGAAAAATTTTAGCCAAATCAGTTTTTGAGGCGCTTCGGTTTGGCGGCGGCGGCGGCCCAAAAAAAACTTTTGATATGTTGTAGAGGAAGTTGAGGGGATCATTTTCGCCCCATGGAAGTAGTTGCCGCCGCGCTTCGCTTTCACGGCGGCGGCGCCTAAAAAAAACTTTTGATATGTTGTAGAGGAAGTTGAGGGGGGATAACCACAAAAACAACTCAATTTCGCAACGTGTTTCATAGAATGAACTTTGGAATGAGTGATAAAAAGTTACTTTTTGTCACTAGTGATAAAAAGTAAAACCAGTTATAAAACGACCTCTCTAACGTCACCCAAATGATGCATGAAAAAGTTGACTGTTCACAACGGCGTTGCATAAACTTTTTTTCTGATCTGTCGGTTTCTATCTATCTATCTATGTTCTATCTATTAATAATTTTCGATCTCGAGAACAAGACAGCCGATCTTCCTGAAATTTTCAGTGAACGTCAGTCTCGGCCCCAAATGAAAAATTTCATTTGCCGCTTTTCCGGGAAAATTCTGGAAAAGCTGTGGTATGTGGAAAAGTGGTAAATTTTGAGGGTTTTTTAGGTAATGCTCGGAGTTTTCGAATTTTAGCTTCGGAGTGACAATAGCTAGAGAAATGGTTTCTTTTAGAAAGTTATAGAGTTTGGTCAGGAGAATTTTTTTGTATCTTAATCTTGGATTTTCGTTTATGCTTTTCAGTTTTCGAATTTTAGCTCCGGAATGACACTACTTGGAGAGATGGTTTCTTCTAGAAAGTTATAGAATTTCATCAAGAAAATGGCTGCCAGCTGTCATAGCGGCGTCATCTTGGATTTTCGTTTATGCTTTTCGGTTTTCGAATTTTAGCTCCGTAATGACACTACTTAGAGAGACTGTTTCCTCCAGAAATTTATAGAGCTTCATCAGGAGAATTTTTTGGTATCATTAGAAAATGGCTGCCAACTGTCAAAGTGACGCCATCTTGCCATCTTGGATTTTTTACTAAATTCTGTATAAGAATACCTAGAAACCAACTCTTCAGGAAAGTTATATGAATCAGTGAGAAGAATTGGTGACACGAAGTGTTCCGAAGGAAGGCGAAGGTGACACAAAGTATTCCGAAGGTAGCCGAAGGTGATACGAAGTGTTCCGATGGTAGCCGAAGGTGTTGGAGAACAATTTTTTTCGGAGAAAAATTTTTTTGGAGAAAAACTTTTTTATACAAATTTTTTTTGGGGGAAATTTTTTTTGGAGAAAATTTTTTTTCAGAGAAAATTTTTTTTCAAATTCTTTTCGGAGAAAATTTTTATTGGGAAAAAAAAAAATTTCGGAGAAAAAGTTTTTTTCGGAGAAATTTTTTTTTTTTACATTTTTTTTCGGAGAAACTTTTTTTGTAAGAAAATTTTCTTTTCTGAGAAAACTTTTTTCAAAAAATAGAAATTTTTTCAACTTACAAACACAGCGTAATTTTGTTTTAAAAAAAGCGCTGTAATTTTTCAGGATATTAAAACTTTGAGCACAAGATTCCATTCAAACAAACTGCTGCGTATTATCAGCGATATCATTAATTTTGGAAGCGGATTTTCGGGCTGCGTCAAACTTTACCTTTTAAGAGGCTTTTGTTGTGATAATGTAAATTTTCTGTATTTTTCAAAGAAAAATTATGGATTTTCGTGCATAATAATGTAAAAGTTATGTAGATCATGAAAAAAAGATGTACAAAAGATGGGTAATTAATGTGACAAAGATGGATTTTGCTACATTATTTTTCCATCATTTTTACATTCCAAATT
Source organism: Pseudolycoriella hygida (assembly GCA_029228625.1). NCBI lineage: Eukaryota > Metazoa > Arthropoda > Insecta > Diptera > Sciaridae > Pseudolycoriella > Pseudolycoriella hygida. The sequence goes on from CM055403.1 coordinate 66,922,663, forward strand.
CGAAAAAAATTTCAGTCGGAGGAAGTTAATGTTTTTTCAGTCGAAACTTAGAAAATTAGAATCCTGATACTTTAGTTTCATTGATTTTAGAAAGCTGTTGCTGTTTTTTCAAAGGAAAATGGCTGGTCACAAATTCGCTTTGATTTTATGTTGTGAAAATTTTAACTTGTTTAAAATTCTCTTAAATTGGAGTGCCACTTTCGTGTTATTCTATGATTCAAACAATGAAATTATTAATTCGTGAATTTAGGCATGAACTTTTTCACTACACCGTTTGCCTCACTAGTTTACGTCATACAATAAAAAGAGCTTTCGGAGCTTTCAATCACGAATGTGAGATTTTTTCATTTTCAATAAGACAAAATAGATTCTTAAACCTAGGAATGCCGTGATGGCCAATTTCTCAAATTGAGATGAAGTAAAGTTTTGTTTATCTGAAAATGTGCTGTCAGGGCGTCCATTTGAAAACTTAGAAGGAAATTCCACCAGAAAACTGAATTTAAAATGTCACCACCTAATTTTTATACCATCAATATTCAATGTGAATATTTCCCGCACCTCCCTCAAATTCTGTTACGTTAAACTCAAATAGATCGACTACGTCTAATTGCGTCTCACCCAACTGAAAAAAAATTACAATTAGCTTTACCTCTGGAACCAAATTCGAATCCGTCATATTTGCACATCCTTCATTGGTCGCTGAGTCACAATTATAGCATTTAATAGCCAAACCTTAAAGTAAATTAATTAAAACAAATATTTTCTTTTTTTCACTTCCATGTTACACACCCGATTGAACCAACAAGGCAATTAAAAAGATGTTTATTAGTGCACACATGTTATTAATTAATTAATTACTTTTCACTCGTCGCTTCAAATTTATGTTTTAAAAAGAAATTTGCGTTGAAGAAATCGTCTTCGTCCTCTCTTTTCGAAGTTTCGCTTCAGACTAAAAATCTGTGAAAATGTACGTCTCTCAGAAAACTATTATTGTGAATTATACTCATGATTTCAGTCTTCGTTACAACCATCCAACCCTTAACGCTATATACCATTTTCGCATTAGAAGAAATGCGCTCTTGCAAGCCATAAGGAAAGTTTATTTGACGAGTGTTTTGTTATTATTATTGTACTTTTTAGAGTTAAATTTTTGCTACTATATTGAACAGGAAAACATATGCGTCGCGGACCCGTACGAGTTTCTTTAAAGCCAACGTCTGTCTGTCGCAAGAAGATGAATGTAATGAAATTTCTCTAAATGTTACGTCCTTACGGATTATTTCCTTTTTAATTGCATTGAAATGTAGGGAGCAATATTAATAAACCCGTTTGAAGCAACGGTATGAACGGAGTTTATCCGGGAGTTTTGTCTACTTTCCCGCATTTTCCATTTACTCAGACTCACTGGTCAGATTCACTTAAGTGACTGGAAATAAATTCCTTAATTTCTGAATATCTTTGTATTGCTGGTTTTAGGACAAGAACAACTAAAGCAATGTTTAACAATTGTGGCAGTTATTACCAAATCAGCCCCAATCCCAAGTAATTCCAAAAAGGGAAGTCCGCTCCTGCAGAGTCAATGAAAATGAAAACAAATAATTGATTTTGCACTGATGAAAAGCACTTTATGAACAAAATTATGAACATTGTCGAGACAGTTATTACGTTTAATTCATAAAATGATTACAAAACATGTAATACCTTTGAGAGGTCCAAAGTTAAGACAGCAAAACTGTCTAAAATCACCTGACGAAAGAGATAAACGCAAATACTATGAGAAAGCGTTTCTCTAACTTGTGTGTCTTTGTCGATGTTTTTGTAAATAACTTTTGCGAGCAAAAGACTTGCCACATACACCACATAGATGCGGCCTCTCTCCTGCAAATAAGACAATAATTTTTACACATTCGAGAATTTTTTTTTACATTTTTATGCGATTACAATCTTTCGTGTGCGGAGCTCTGTTCGTACTTATTTCGGATTGCTGGTTTAAGACAGTCCTACATGCAGCACTTCATGTAGCGATAGCAACTTTATGTTCTCACCCTTCCTGTTCGTACGTCTGTGCACACTTCACCGGGGAACTTTTCCGATGAATCATCGATGATTCCATGGTAAATCATCGGTGATTCCGCGGTGAATCATTGGTGATTCCCCGGCGAATCATCGGTGATTCCCTGGCGAATCATCGGTGATTCCCCGGCGAATCATCGGTGATTCCGCGGTGAATCATCGGTGATTCCGCGGTGAATCATCGGTGATTCCGCGGTGAATCATCGGTGACTCCTCGGTGAATCATCGGTGATTCCACGGTGAACCATCGGTGATTCCCCGGTGAATCATCGGTGATTCCCCGGTGAATTATCGGTGATTCCTCAATGAATCATTGGTGATTACACGGTAAATCATCGGTGATTCACCAATAAACCACCGGTGAATTGGGTCCAAAACTAGCTTCTTTGACTACACTCTATCGCTACTTTCCTATACCCATGTCAATGGTTTATTTGCCCCTGTCGTTCGTACGAAATAGACACACACAGTTACTACGAGAAAGCGATTACTTTGCTCACCTGAGTGAGTTATTCGATGGTAGCGTAAAGTAGCTTGGTGAGAAAAAGACAAGCCACATACGTCACACAAAAACGGCTTCTCTCCTGAAAATAAGACAATAATTTTTACACATTCGAGGTTTTTTTAAATTTTAATAATTCTAATGGCTGTATGTCTCTCTTTTTTTCTTTGTTTATTTATTCGCCTATCGGTCACAAATTACCGGCGGCGGGCGGTGGCGTGAGCAATGTACATCCCACCCGCTTGAAGAGTTCCGAGGAACTAAATTAAAATGCTGTTTCGCATGCATTGTCATTTATAATCTATAAAATAAGCAATGCCCACCTGAATTCAAGTGGAAATGGAAAACTAGAGACAGTACCTGGGACAGACCTGGGAGAGCAATGAAGCGGAGCCCTTTTCAAAATTATTGCGTTCCTATGGATAAGTACAACATCATTCATCATTCATTAAGGAATAATATCACTGCGAAACATTCATTGATTCAATTTACACGATTCAGTGATTAATTTCCACATCTTTAGCGAAGTACAAAGGTTATGCAACAGAATTTTGTATTGCATTTTTTGGTTGATGTTGTTTGGTGTAAGGTGGAAGATGAGGGAGGTATGGAGGAACTTCTGTGCAGAAATGGAACACGTTCCGGACTATGCCAGAATTCATAAGATCCTTGCAAAAGATTGGAGGCTCCTACCAGGCTCATTACTGAGGCCGGGTGGGGAATTCACGAGCTGTGGTAAGGAAACGGCCACACATCTTTTAGAGACCCATTTTCCGAGCTGCAGTGATGAGAAAAGCAACGCCGGGGAACCAGTGCCATACTCACCATCAGAGGAGGACTGGGCTCTATCCAGCCGAATTGTCACTGTAGACAAGGTGAGATGGGCCATTGGAAGATTTAGGCCATTCAAGTCGGCGGGTAACGACGGGATACTCCCTGCTCTTCTGAAAGAGAGTGGAGAGATCCTATTGGAACCGCTCTGTGGAGCCCTACGTGGCTCGTCTGCTCTTGGTCATATACCAGTGGCGTGGCAAACGGTTAAGGTAGCATTTATACCAAAACCGGGTAAATCCTCCCACTGCGAGGCTAAGGACTTCAGGACCATTAGTCTTACGTCTTTCGCACAAAAACGTTAGAAAGACTGATAGATTTCTACATCAGAGATGAAATTCTTCCGAGATGTCCACTGCATGTGAATCAGCATGCATACCAGGTAGGTGAATCTACTGACTCCGCTCTGCACAGTCTGGTGAGCAAGGTAGAGAGATCTTTCGAAGGGGGGAGGGGGGGGGGAGATAGCACTTGGATGTTTCATGGATATTCAAGGTGCTTTCGATAATACCAACTTCGAGATCATCCACCGAGCCCTAGAAAATAGGGGAGTAAGACAGATGGTGACGAGGTGGATCATTGGTATGCTCAGGAACAGGGCAGTTGAGGCAACTGTATGTGGCCACAAGTCTAGTTTCTGGGCAGCCAGGAACTGCCCTCAGGGGGGACTATTATCTCCTTTGCTGTGGTGCATGGTCGTGGACTCCCTCATCAGGAGGCTGAATGACGAGAGGATTTTCGCCCTAGGGTAGTCGGACGATTTGACAATTCTGATCAGAGGTTCGAGAGTACGCTGGGCGATAGGATGAGGTACTCGCTGAAAGTAGTTGAGGAATGGTGTCGAAACAACGGCCTTAGAGTTAACCCGGACAAGACGGACATAGTTCTCTTTAGCATTAGAACGTCGGGTCAAGAACTTGTAGGTGAACTGAAGCTGTTCGATAAAGACATCGTCCCTGGAAAGAAGGTGAAATATCTGGGAGTTATTCTCGATCACAATTTAAATTGGATCGAGCATGTCAAGGACAAGGCACGGAAGGCTATAGCAGCTTTCTGGATTTGCAGGAACTCCTTTGGGAAGAACTGGGGTCTACCGTCCAAGGCTATACTGTGGATTTATGAAGCAGTCATAAGGCCTATGATGAGTCACGGCTGCGTTGTGTGGTGGCCGAGGCTCGACATAGGGAGTGCGAGGAAAGAGCTGAACGAGATTCAAAGGCTGGTGTGCTATGAGGTCGACAGCTACTGCGGCCATTGAGACGTTGATTAACCTGCCACCGGTCTACGTGGAATTAAAGGCGAAAGCCTTTGCTACGGTAGATAGGTTATCACAGAATGATCTTTGGACCCCGAATTTCACTTCGGGCCATGGGAAAATCAAGAAGGTCATCACTAATGAGGTCTTTGAGATGCCTAGGGACCGAATGAGACCGGAGACAGACTTCGTAAGGCGGTTTGAGACTGTCCTGCCCAGCAGGTCGTAATGGCTGGAAGGCTGGCCAAGTCACATCTCGGGTGAAGAAGTTGTGAGCTTCACTGACGGCTCTAAAACTGTGGAAGGCGCGGGAGCCGGGGTCTTTTCTCCAGGGCATGTTGTTGAAAGGTGGTATCACCTAGGAAGGTTAGCCAACGTGACTCAGGCTGAGACGTTCGCGGCACCGATGGAAGTGCAGGAAGCAATCCAAACAGAGGCAGAGTCTGTTCCGACAGTGAGGCTTTGATTGGGGCGCTCATGTCGCCTGTCGTGACATCCAAGCTGGAATTATTGGAGAAGGTATGGGACCACAGTGGAAAGTGTATCATGGGAGAAAAGGGGAGCACGGGGAAAGAGTAGCAAGAGGGAAAGAGGTTCAAGAAAGAAAGGGGAACAAGAGTGAAAGAGGAGTACGATCAAAAGATGAGTAAGGGATAACGGAGAGACCAGTGAAATGAAAGTACGATGTAAAGAGGAACACGGGTGAAAGGCGGGCACGGGTGAAAGGCGGGCACGGGTGAAAGGCGGGCACGGGTGAAAGGCGGGCACGGGTGAAAGGCGAGCATGGGAGACGCGGGAAAGAGAATTTCGGTGTAAGTGGGAGACCGGGGAAAGGAAAGTATTTGGATTTTGAAGAGCCTTTCGCGCCCATTTTTCTCGCGACCAAGGCTGCTAGGAGATTACAATCTTCCGCGTGTAAAGCTCCGAGCGTATTTATTTAAAACTGTTAACTTGCTCACCTGTGTGAGTTATTCGATGGGAGCGTAAATTAGCTTGCTGAGCAAAAGCCATACCACATTCGACACACGAATACGGCTTCTCTCCTGAAAATAAGACAAAAACTTTTACACATTCTACAGATTTTTTTTAGTTTTTAATGAGATAACGATCTTCCGCGTGTAGAGGTGCGTATTCGTTATGGACTGTTGACTCGAGACAATTTTACAAGGTAGCACTTTATCTGATCCTGTCACAACAAGCAAAACTGTTTAAAATCAATCATTCGTACAAAACCGATACACGCAAATACTACAAAGAAGCGTGTAATCTAAATTGCTCACCTGTGTGAGTTCTTCGATGGACTGGTAAATAACGTCTACGAGAAAACGACTTGTTACATACGTCACACCAATCCTGTTTATCTCCTGAAAAAAAACTTTCTATGAACTTGGAATTTTCTTCTAACTGAAACTAATTCACTGGAATGAGTCTCCGTTGCCCTTCCGGCATTTTGATCTACCTAAAAAAGTCAGAAACATCAATTGTTTTGCATTGAGCAGAAGTTAAAACGCAAGGAATTATGTACCTCAGAAAGAATGCCTTGTGTCACTGGTTGGTTTTGGTCGCGGTAAGGCGCAGGAAAATCTTCAAATCGCTCTAGTTCTAGTGATCTGTGTTCAATAAAACAAATTGAATTGCCACAATTGAAGTGAAAATTGAATGAAAGGTTTTTTACTCTTCAACGAAAATGCGTTGAATATCTCCAAATGGAAGTTCTTTCTGCGTGTAAAGGTCGTCTAATTGCAAATCCTAAATTAGCAAAAAGAAATCAAAGTTTTACTTTGTGTGAAGTTCTATAAGTTAGAACTTAGAACCAATTATCCTATCAACGAGGGCTTAATGTTACCTGCTTACCGTTGCTGCTTGTTAATATGTTGTTTTGATGGTTCGTACCTGCTCGAGCCGAACGCACCCGTCAACACAACAGTTTACAGGGAACAAAGTGCTTTATTTTACATGACTGTGAATGGTAGACTGAATGACAACATCGAATTCGGTCATCAATGACATTTTTGCGTTCCATAAACATGTAGTACATGTACAACTATTGGCAAGGGGAGTCGTTTTCGAAATGAATGAAACAATTTTTTCAGGCGAATTATCCTCAGAACCTGACCTTCATTTCCACCATCCACTGATCTTACGAAGGGATGCATCTCCTCAGAACCAAAAACTTTCACTTTTAAGTCTTTGCTGATGCTTCAGATCTTCTGCTTCCATTGCTATTTAATTCTTGACATCTCTTTACCTCTCTTTTGTGAAAATCTTCAAGAATTAGCGCATGGCAGAAGTGAAGTAAATTCTCAGGGACAAACAAAGACTTAGAGGAACACTTTAGCCTTTGCCCAAAACCCTTCGGAGATAATGGAAATGTGTGTTATGATCAATCAATTCATCTATAGGATATTAACGAAATCAAGTCATGTTCTTCAAATACAGTCTTTCCACCTTTCGGGTGAATTCACGTCAGTTCAAAACTGATCAATTTATGCTCAGGTCAAAAAAAGTTTACTTTTTTCGGGTCAGGTTCAGGTGAATCTGTCCTGTTCCAAGCTTCATTTCGAAGCTAATAACCTCCAAGCGAAAATGGCGACTGAAAAGGTTACAAATAAAACGAATTTAATTTTGTATTGTGTACTCACTCATACCTCATTCATGTTGAAATTTAATAAAAATAAACAATTCTTGTGACGCTGCTGGTGAGCAAGGATTTATTTACAATACACAAAGAGACACGTCAACTCATGTTGTTCTTAATTTAACAAAACGAATTTAGGACGGCACGCATCAGAATATTGGCATCACAAAAAAAAGTAAAGATTTGAATATTGTACTAGATTCACTCACAGGTAAACAAAATGGATTTATTATTGGCCCGCGAACATTGCACCCAGCGGGGGATGGCTTTCTCAATAGTGAAATCATATCTGAAGAAAATAAGAAAGCACAATCGGAGGTAGTGGCGAGTGATTAGGCACTAGTCCACTTCTTTGATTTGTGATATATGTAGAAGCAGAAAACATTAGGTTGACATGAAGGGTACCGCACTATTGAGCTCATTCTACTCACCATTCTACCAATGTAAATAGGTGTACCCCATATACGCTATTAGCCAAATTCTCGTCAGTCCAACTTCTTTTTTTCATCTTCACTAGTAGATACTTTTTCTAGCAGATAATTTGACGTACAGATATACACGTTTGTAAAGAATGTTTTTCGAAAAAAGTGGGTCTTGATGCCCGACAGGCGACCTTTGTTCGTCTATTCTAAAGCTTAGAAGGAGACAAACTATATCTATTTCAATCTAACCAACGCTTTAGAATAGAAGAGCAAAAGTCGCGTGCCAGGCATCGAGACTTAAATTTTTTCGAAAAACGTTCTTCACAAACGTTAAACTACGTCAAATTATCTGCCAGAAAAACTACTCCCCAAGATAAAAAGACAAGTTAGTCTGACAAGAATTTAGCTATGAAGTGGCCGAATCCTGGAATATTACCACTTCTAGAATTGGGCGGGATGACCCACACTTCTAGAACTATGAGAGTTAGAAAGCTGCTTCCAAAGGCAAAAGTAGAGTATAAAACTTTAGAGAACACGTGTGAATTGTGAGGTAACGAAATATTAAAAATCCTGATTGATACGAGTGAATTTGAGTTTGGGGAGGTCTGCCCCCTCACCACCGCGCCTGCGGCGGGCTTTTTTTTTACGCCTGCGTCTGGTTTTTTTTACGACTTGCAGGCGGTCTAACGTACATGGGGCTCTGCCTCAAACCCCGCTAGGGGCTCAGTCCCTTAGATACCGCAAGGGGGGCTATACCCCCCTTGACCTCTCACAGCGGGGGCTGCCGCCCCTCGACCCCGCTTTTTTTCCACCTTCGCTGAGACGCAGCTCAAATAACTTCTTTCTTCTTAAACCCAGAATGGCAGATTTTCTGGATTTTTGTTATTCGGGCTTTTTGTACATTCGGGACTATTGATTTTCGGAATTTTTGTTACTCGGGATTTTGGATTTTCGAAATTTTAATTTACGGGATTTTTGACGGCCTCATTTTGCCACATCTGTTCTGATATGCACGGGTTTTTGGATATGTTTTTTGTTACATTCGCTCCATGACAGACGAAGAACTTGTATATTATTTTTAGGCACAAATTATTTGCAAAATTATCTGTTATTCACTTATAAAAGACAATGTCCTTCAAGACATTCAACCCGTTTTCTACGCTCTTTTCATACTGCAATAAATTTATGTTGTAGATTCAGAAAGTGGAACAGAAAACTTTGTCTATGTTGAACGTATATGTGAGTTGATTGTAAACTTGCTCCCCCAGGGTATTTTGATGGCGCCAAGAAGACTCCATTCAAAGATTTTACGCTCGCCACACTGGCGCCTTTACATATCCATACACATATCATGGATATTGAATGTAGCAGTGAAAATTTGTATGTTTTTCTCCCCTCTAAACGCTTAAGTATGGTTTATATTCACACGCTGATGCATAAAATTTTATTTTTCGTTGGAACTCGTAATCATAATGGGAGAAATTTATGTATGCAAAAAAATCAACACTTTAGTTAACTTGTGATACAATCGAAACTTCTTATTTCGTCAAATATGAAATAACGGCATAAGCTTATTTTTACGCGTTTACAACAATATTGGTTGGCAGGCCCTCGTGTGCGTATATATCTCGTTATATTTAATTACTAGCACTGTTACCCGGGTCTCGTTTATGTCGCTTTACCCGGGTCGTACTGTTAGACGGGTCGTCATTTCGGAACATTTCGGATACCAGAATGGTACCAAAGGTAATATCGATCTATATTTGAGAGGCTTAGGTTTCAAGTTTCCAACTACCTTGGGAAGTTACCGTTCTACGTTGGCATGACGATGTAATGTTGGCCCCACGGCAGTAATGGGCCTCGACGCAAGTCTTACACGCCAAAAAATTCACAAGAATTATGCTACAGGAACTTTCTGACTTCCTCCCTCTTCCCGGATTCTACGCAAAATTTTGGGCCGAAGTTCCTTTTTACTCATTAAAATCGGTTCAGTCGATCCGCAGATACAAATTGAAATTTCCGGATATTTTTAAACGACCGATTTTGCAAACTTCTTACTTTGTAACTTTTTAGGATTTCGGAAACGGCTCCTACGATTTTGCTGAAATTTTGGGGAGTTTCGGATCATTTATTTAGCGTATGGAGTAGATCTGTATATTACAATGTTTCTTTATTATTATATTAATGATTACAATTGTCGGAGACTAAGAGGTCCGAAAGACAGGTTTGGCTTCTATTAATTCATATCACTATGTTAAGGTTATATTTTCACACATTTCATTTGCTTGGTTGATTTGTATCACAGTGCAGTTTGCCGGGAGGTTGGTTGTTCAACTGGTTCGGCATCCAATGTGACGACATTCTGTCCGCAGTGACCACGCGACCCCTACTGTGTGACGTTCTCGGGTTGTCATCATTCGCGCCTTTTTTTATTCGATGTCGATATCCCCACGTGGGCTGAGCGCCATCCATGGGCGAAAGGCTGCAGCTATAGCTGTGTTTTCTCGACTGTTCTGTTGTACACAAACTGCTACGTAGGTGAGTGCCCGAGTGAAAATGGCAGTCTCAGTGAGTACTAAAATTGAGTGTACTCACAGCCTCAAATCAGTCTACATTTCTGAAAAAAAAAACTCAGAAGTACTCAATTTCGCTTTTTTTTATAAAATCATCATTAATGAGACCAGTGAGTACACTCATTTTAATTTTTTTTTAGATTTAGACTGCCTGAGGTCATTGAGCACACTCACTTAAACTATTTGAGATCGCTGAGTATGCTTATTTCGAGACTTTTTTAGGCTGTTGAGCATGCTCAATTGTGAAAAATATTTTTTTTAGCCGATGAGACCGTTGAGTGTACTCATTTTCGACAAAAATATTTT
>CM055403.1:66943601-67000601 GCA_029228625.1 Pseudolycoriella hygida
CAAAAGATTTTGGGAAACATTTTCGTAAATGAAAGTATGAGTCAGAGTTCTGTAGTTGGGGCCACAGGCGGGCCCAAAAACTCGGCCCTAGCCCCAGGGTCTTTTATAACATAAAAGCTCAGAGGAAAAATCCAACCCAGTCCCACCTTAATCCACACCACTTTTTAAAAATTCACCTCAGTGCACCCCAGTAAAACTCATTTTCTACTAAGCAAAATTTCGCCTGCAGCGCTTCACAATGATTCTTAATATTCAGTAGTCGGGTAATTTTTAAATTTATTTTTATTTCGGGATGCCTGATATCTACAACGATCCGGAGTAGTCCCACGTTTTTTTTCGTGTTTTTATAAATTTATTTCAATAAAGCCCAATTTCCGTACCCAAAATTGGCTCACCTGTTATTTTTCACTCAACAGAAATATTGCGCTCGCGATTAAATCATCATACACTCAAAGTATTGCAATTTGAAAAAAACTACGTCTGCAGGCGCTTGACACTATGTTTAGTAGTTTTATAAGAGGAAAATTGATTGCTTCCAGCATTAGTTCGTTTTATTCAATAAAATTTTTCTCGCTTGCATTTCATTTTTCTAGCATGAAAGAAAATCATAAAAAAATTCTCGTCAACGTGACTGACCATATTTCACTACTTTTACTTTATAAGATCTTCACAACGCGAACAAAATAGGAATAAGCACGAAAAACTGGGCCCCTTACTAAGAATTTTGTACTCCTTCAATGAGAAAATTGGGCCCCCAGGTCAAAAATCTCACCCAGTTCGAAATTCTTATAAAAGGCTCTGCTTAGCCCAATAATTATTTTTGCTATATATTGTTGTTTGTCTTTATGTTAATGCACTAGGCGTTTGAGATTCAAATACTGTGATGTTCGGAAAATTTCGAAATTGGCCGCTTGCATATCACATCGGAAAAGGGAAATGAAAATGTCCATCAAACCCACTTTTTTAACATTTTTAAAAAACGAAGATTGTTTACACACCTCCAAATTATGAAACTGACGTACAGGAGGAGAATCATAAGATTGTGCAACGTTTCGTTTTAACTCGTTCATCGAAAAACTGAGTTTTGTATGCACAAAATACAAGAAAATGTGTGAAAATAGAGATAAAAGAGAAAAAAAAAGGTGCACAAGCTTATGATTCTCTCTCTGTATTTCCTCTTTTTTAAACAAAAATACATGAGAAAATGCATAAGCTCAGCTAACAGAAAATGTATCAGTTTTCAAGCTTTCAAACAGTACGGGCGGTACGGATTAGTTATAGCTCAGTTACTATTATTGACGTTGAAACAGTTGAGGACTATACTACACCAATCAAGTAGAAAATGTTTGTTTGTAGTGAATTGACTACTTTTCTGCACCTAATGTTTTTCGTTCAAGCTGTCAGACCATTGAAGGTTGTCTGAGTAAAAGTACATCGATCGCATCTTGCAGCCGCTTATTCTATGACAATTATCAGTCTCGTGTTAAAGAGTAACACAATTATGCTTAATCGAATCAATTGTATTTGCATTTTCTTTTAGCACTAAAAATTGGTAAACGAGAAAGTAGTAGTAGTAGCAACATTTGCAACATTTATAGTGTAGGGTTTATGAAGCTAAATTCGAAAAAAAAAATAAAAACATCATTTTATTCGAAGATTTTTGATAAGAAAAAGTAACAGGATTCGAATTAGTCCAACTATTTGCGGTACTAACCAGTTAGCCTTCCACCCGGAAACATACAGTGGATGTAGCATTTAATGCGTGAAAATACAGAAGCGCGTAAGCTTCTTTCAGCTGAAAAACACGTTCAGTAATACCAAGAACGTGCTATTGCCCATTTTTGAGCAAATTCAATTTCGAACGAATCACGTCCATAAAAATAGCAAAATTCGATTTATTCAGTTTTCTCTCGTATTTCTGAAATAAATCTAGTTAGAACCACACCAAAAATTCTGATGAGACCTTGCAGTAAATTCAATGAATGTGTGTTGTATTTTGATTATATAAGTTATATAAATATAAGTCGAGTTGAAAATTGTGTTAATTATCGTATAGACGGTTAAATGGACTGCTGTAAAGTTTGGGCATTTTTGTAAATAATTTAACATTTTTCTTAGTCGGAGTGGTAAATCGGTAACGCATTTTGTGTGATTCGTGAGTTCGTGTGATAAACGGGATAAATAAAATGTTGATGAAATTAGTCTTCCTTTACGCAGTTTTATCGCAAATATCTACCACAGGTAAAGTGCTTGTAGCCAAATAAATGGAATAAATGGTGATGTCATTAAATTGTTATGATGAGTGATTGATTTCTAAAGACTGTTTCCTGTACTTTATGGCTTAAGTTGCTAAGTTATGGACTCAGAAAGTCTTATAGCGGCTTCAGAGAGTCAAATAGTGTTAATTTATCAAAATCTTTAGAGAAATTTTTGGCGAAAATTTTAAAACGGCGAACGTTTGTAAAATTTTTCTCAAGTGTGAATGTTTCAAATAATAAAAAAGGAAAAACCCCATGTTTTCTTAGCATTGTTTCGCACGCAATATTTTCTCAAAGTTTTGATGAACTCAAAACACTGGCATGCATATTGCCACATAATGATGTTCCATATTTTGCATTTTCATTTGCGGGCCCCATTTTCAATATTTTTTGCAATTCACCGACAAAAACTCGTGCTCATTTCGGTGTCGCATGAAGTCACTTTGCCGCACTAGTGCGATGACGGTTTCTTTACGCACTACATGAATTGAAATTTTATACTAAAAGAAAATCTCGTTTTTGTCGGTGAATTGCAAAAAAGGTGTATCAAACACGTTACGTATGCTGGTAGTTTAACGCACATGATGGTTTGCCGAACTCGCCTTCGGCTCGTATCGGCAATCTCACATCTAGTGCGTCAAACTACCTACATACGTAACTTGTATCAAAAATTACAGTTCTGACATTTAAAGTCAAGAGATGGAGAAACAATTTTCGCGACTCACATAAAATTTGAAATTTACGAGAAATTCTAAACAGAAATGTGTGACTTTTGACATTAAAAATTCAGTTTCCCCAAATTTTACCCTGTTTTCAATTTTCGAGAGATTTTAGCTCGAGAGAAATCTCAACACAAGATATGAAAGTTTGGCGAAGAGCAAATTAGTGGCCTGACACATTTCTGCAGTAAATTTCTCATAAATGTAAGTTTTTGTGTGATGATCTGTCGCTATCTCGATTTAAAATCGACCCCTAGGGCCCTATTTTCAATATTTTGTAACATTGAGATTTTTTCAACCAGAAATATTTTTCCCTAACGAAATACCACGAGAGAATTTTACGAGAAATTGTCACAAAAAATTTGACATTCACGAGAAATTCTCACAAGAAACGTCAAAAGTTACGAATTGAAAATTGAATTTTTCCGAATCACGACGCCTCATGTGAAGATTTTTCTCGACTTAAAATCTCTCTAATATTGAAAATACGACCCCTCCCTAAACACATTTTGTGTGACGGATACTCGTACGAAGCATACGGGGCTTATCTGTTCACCATTACTGCCGTACCAAGCATAAAAACTTTGGTGACGTCATCAGATGAGAGAATTTTATATATTATCTCTCTCAAAATTTACTCTCTGAGGTTTTTATGCTTTGTACAGCAGATTTCACCCCGGAGTATTAGACATGCATCGATTGAGAACAGAGATGCTGAATCTGCAAATAAAAGCTTGTCCATTCGTGGCTGGAAATAATGTTTTTTTCCCGGGAACCGAGTCAAAAGTCCCCAGGAACCAGCTTGCGATTTCCTTAAAGCTTAGTTGGGATTCCCAATGCTCACTTCCAATTCCCAATACAAATTTCAAAACACACTCCCCAACAATCTTGCTAAATTACAATTTTTCTGGCTCTTGGTCAAAAAACCCCCGGACAAAAAAAAAACCGGATGAAATAAGCCGGACAAAATAACACCGAACGAAATAAGCCCCCGGGGGTTGTTTTGTTCGGTTTCAAGAAGTAATGAAATGTTAAAAAAGAATCCGGACAAATTTCGCACAAAGCATGGTTTGCAGCAAATGTTGTTTTTATGATGTAGGGGGCTCTGCCCCCTAAACCCCCGCGCCTGCGGCGAGCTGCAATACGCCCTGCAGGCGGCCTTACAAGTATGGGGCTCCGCCTTTTAGACACCGCAAGGTGGGCGATACCCCCTTGACCCCCCATCGCGGGGCTGCCGCCTCTCGACTCCGCTTTTTTATTTTCCCATAAAGTTCAGGCCTGTGGCGCCTTGCTTGTTATAATCCGGATTTTTGGTCATCTGGATATTTGGTCATCAGGATTATTGGTCATCCGGATTTTTGGTCGTCTGGATTTTTAGTTATCGGATTTTTGGTCATCCAGATTTTTTGTTGTCCGGATTTTTCGGTCCGGAATGGATTACACCATGGCGTACACCATAGATTCAAGGAGGTTGTAATTTCGATTGCTCTCTCCAAATGCTGGGTTTTTCGTCCGGGGGTATTTTTGTCCGAGGGTAATTTTGTCCGGGGGTTATTTAGTCCGGGGGTTATTTAGTCCGGGGGTTATTTTGTTCGTTTTTTTTTGTCCAGGGGTTTTTTGTACGGGGTTTTTTTGTCCAGGGGTCGTTTTGTCCGAATGCCACTTTTTCTGAGTTTTTTAGGAAAGTGATGACCTTTTTTTAGTTCATCAGTAAGATTTTCGAAGCTCAGTATGAGACCTTCCAATTTCTCGTGGCTTCCCTAAAATTTTTGATGACTTTTCCCTGCGAACTTAAATTTTTCGCCAATAATTTCAAAGTAACGAGGTTCGCGCATTATTCCCATGCACGTGTCCATCCGTCTGCACACAAAATTTCATGACGAAATTAATAACCATGTCAAGCGACGAGAAATAGACCTTTTTATTCCGCTTTACATTTGAATTTTAATTGAAACTTGAATAATTCGAGACGAGATGGCACTATAAAAATCTATTGTTTGTGTGCTGATTGTACGTTCATACCGTACGTAATTACGCATATAACGTACGAAATTTGAATGTAGCGCAAGTAAAAATTCAAAATTGAACTGCACTAAAAAGGGTCTATTGTGTGCTTGTCAAATGACGTACTTCATCATAAAATTTCGTATACTTGACATAAACTGGCGTCTCACTAAATGGCTGGATTATCATAGGTGACATAATTTGCGGTCATGTGTCGTTTTGTAAATGGGAATTATTTATTGCTACTGTCCAATTAAAAACAGCTTTTTAAAGAAAATAGAATTAGAGTAGCAGAATTTTTAAGGCGTGTAGAATATTCTGAAAAGAACATTGCAATGATGAACTACGCTACTGATTTTCTTGTATTTGTTTGCAAATCGATCTGGTGCTTGAAAAGTATATGTGACCCGGTCATCACTATGAATAAAATAATATTTAAATTGATTAAACAGTCTACATTGAAATAGATAAGACAGAAAAATGCATAGCATAGAGGACATTCGACGAATCGTTTCACAAGTGAAGCACTTTGCTGTCTACCATTCAACCGATATTTGTATATAGTACAAAGTTCATCGTGTGAAAAGAAACGTTTAAGATTTATACATCACATCGTTCAGAAAACGAATTCAACAAAACGATTTGAACTCTGGGAAGACAAAAATCTGTTTTTGCTATCACTTACGTCGTCTCAGTTTTTAAGAACATGGAAGATGGCGCTTTTTTCGCAAAAATCTGTTCTTATCTCTAGAATGGTGTTTAGCTTGAATGGATCGACGAAATCTCCTGATGTTTTTAGATAGAATTTTTATTCGATGTTTCGCCGCGAAAATGATTTGCTCTTCTTTTTTGCGACCGCAGCAATTTAAATTTTTCTACAGAAACATACTGCCATAGAGGATATTCAGGCGATATTTATATGAATATTTAATATAAAAAATGTTTTGTCATTCATTGACAGAATAGATACTTATGAATGTGTCTCTGTTTTAACATTTTCTTGCTAACAACTAACACAGGTTTTACAGTGTGTTGCATGCGGGATGTATTGCTAAATTTTCGATGCAGTGAAAAAGTAATTATATTGGACGCGGTAAAAATCGCTCGCGTAAGGGTTGTTTAAAAGCTCAACCTGACAAAAATAAAAATAATTTTATCAAGTTGAGCTTTCAAACAAACCTTCCGCGTGCGATTTTTATCGCGTCCAATGTAATTACTGTTTTAGTGACAAAATTTTTGAGAAATCAATACGAAATAATGATTCAATTCAATTTATTTTTCAGTATTTGCAATCAAATGCTACCAATGCAATTCCCGGACAGATGCTGAGTGCCATAGCTTAGGTACATTTAAGCCACATTTGACAGCTGGATTTTATAAAGATTGTACCGACTTCGACTTGTACAATGGATCGACTCCATTTTGTAGGAAGACTACTCTTTCAAGTAAGCCAAGTATGAAACAGTAAACATTGAACGCGTTGAAGGTTTGTATGAAAGCTCAACTTGACAGAAATGAAAATGATTTTGTAATGTCGAACTTTCAATCAAACCTTACACGATTCATCATGTTTTTTCGTACCTCAATATCGAATTGTCAACCTTTCATTGTAATTTTGATATCGAAATTAAAGACGTTTACGCACTATGGGGTCGTGCATATATGACGTCACATTTGCTATAAAAAATTATTCCCTTGGCTGAAAGTCAGGGTCTTACGCCGTTAAATCTCTCAAAAACGTCTGTAGCAAAAAGTATACTATGATTGAAATCATGAGAAATGTTCACAAAAAAACGTTAAATACTGAAAATGTGTGTAACAATTTCATATTTTGGAGACACGATAACTTGAGCAAATCTCAATCGATTTTGCAGATTTTTGTTTTATTCGACGAAGAATGTCATTCCTCAGGTTAAGTTCGTAATTCGGTGAGATCAGACCAGAGGTTCGAGAGTTATTTCCAAGAGAATGCTAGCTTTGGAGACACGATAACTTGAGAAAATCTCAATGGATTTTGCAAATTTTTGTTTTATTCGACGAGGAACGCGATTCCTCAGGTTAATTCCGTGGGATCAGACGAGGGGTTCGGAAGTTATTCCCAAGAGAATGCTAGCGTTGGAGACACGATAACTTGAGCAAATCTCAATGGATTTTGCAAATTTTCGTTTTATTCGACGAAGAATGCGATTCCTCAGGTTAAGTTCGTAATTCACTGAGATTGGACCAGGAGATCGGGAGTTATTCCCAAGAGAATGCTAGTTATTTCATTATACAGAGCGTTCACTGTATTTAAATTAAAAAATAATACAATCATAACAAAAACCTTTTAAAAGGTAAAGTGCGACGCAGTCCCTAATGTCCACTTCCAAAATTAATGATATCAGTGGAGGTGACGCTTGCGCTGAAAATACGCATACATTTCCTTGACGACAACGTTACCCTGTGTTCAAAAAATCGCGTCACAAATTCCAGACCCAACGACGAAATAATTTTTCTGTACTTTCAGTTTTTACGCTGCAAAAATTTAACATTCGTGTCTTTTTGCGAAGATTGTTTTGAGTTTTAAATTTTTGCGTGTGAAAACTGAAAGTGTTGAAAAATTATTACGCTGGTGGGTCTGGCATTTGTGACGCGATTTTTTGAACACAGGGTAACGTTGTCGTCAAGTAAATGTATGCGTATTTTCAGCGCAAGCGTCACCTTCACTGATATCATTAATTTTGGAAGTAGACATTAGGGACTGCGTCACGCTTTACCTTTTAAAAGGTTTTTGTTGTGATATCATTAATTTTGGAAGTGGACATTAGGGACTGCGTCACACTTTACCTTTAAGAGGTTTTTGTTGGGTCTATCGATTCCGACGAAAGAAATTTTTTGGCGAAAACTTTCGCCTCAATTTTGGCCAACTTCGGCGCCTCGGCGACCCCGCTTTCTATTCATCAAAATGATGCCCAAGTCATCTATCGAACTTTCCCGAAGGAACCAACTATCTAGCTATTCTAATTCAGAAGATAGCAAAAATTCCAAAATGGCGTCACTTTGACAGTTGGCAGCCATTTTCTTAGGATAACGAAAAAATTCGCCTCACCAATCGCTATAACTTTCCCGAAGAAACCACTGCTGGCTATTCAATTCCAGAGATACAAAAATTCAAGATGGCGCATTTTTGACACCCGGCAGCGCAGTTTCTTAGGATCCCAACCCAAAATTCCTCACTGATCAAACTCCTATAATCGCTCGAACACCAACTCTCTAGGTATTAGTCACTCCGGAGCTAAAATTCGAAAACTGCGAGCACTACGTGAAAAAACATGAAAATTGACCACTTTTCCACACTTTCCGACTTTTCCAGAGTTTTCCCGGAAAAGCGGCATATGAAATTTTTCATTTTGGACCGATTCTGACGTTCCCTGAAAATTTGATGCAAATCGGCTGTCTAGTTCTCGAGATCGAAAATTATTTATAGAACATAGATAGATAGATAGATAGATAGATAGATAGATAGAACATAGATATATAGAAACCGACAGGTCAAAAGTTGTCATAATAATGAGAACAATGGATTTTGGTAAGATGTATGGAAAAGTACCATCTTCAAACCTCCACATCTCAGCCAATTTTCAACCGATTTTGATGAGTGAGGGCCTGTTGGAAAGCTGATGCGACGTAGTTTTTTTTAATAATTTGGAGGGGAGGGGGCGAGGGGAAAAAACTCAAAACTTCGCCTATACATGGTGTCTTGTCCCAAACGTCTTGTCCCAGACGTTTTTTTTGGGGTGTGGGGACTGCGTCACGCTCTTCGCCACCGCTTCGAGCATGATTCATGAGTTTAAGCCAGAAGTTGTGCAAATAACACATTTAAAAAATTCAGTCAATGGACCTGACCCACCCAGGTGGTGGGGCCTAGTATTCATAAAAGGGTCATAACTCAGTCACGACAGCAAAATTTGTTTGTAGTACTCTGGCGACCCCTAGTGAGAAAAAGTGACAATGTAACATGCTTCTCGTATCGAAAATAACTATTTGCATGCCATGCATCCAATAAGCTTTTCGGATATTTCAATTTTTTTTTAAATTTAGTAAGATTTGCTGATAACGAAAAACGCACAATTCGGTCATGCGGATGGCTTAAATCAAACCAAAATTGCATCAGAGCTGATCAAGATGACCACGAGGAAACGCAGTGTCAGTGTTTTGAAGACGGATGTAACGGATCATCCAAAATTACTGTATTTAGCATTTTCACATTAATAATTGTAAGTTTGTCATCTATCATTCGGTTCCACTGAATTGTGAGTAAAACATCTAAATTATGTGTAATAAATTATGTAAATAAGTTTTTTTATCGAAGTTTCTTTCAACTGAACACATCAGCTGGTAGATATTTCTGTACACTTAACTACGTGCTTATGAGGGTTTGTTACTACCACGCGTACGCGCATGACCAGTAAAAGCGTGTGTATGAACAAATCTACACGTGTGTTGTGTATGAATGCTTACTAGCTGAAGAGTTCAGCTGATGCAAATTTCGTCTTTGACTTTAACTCAAAAATATGAGACGATTTACATAAGTGTTGATTCCAATGCCATGAAATACGTTTACTTTCTTCCTTCGAAAATAAATGATTTTTGAAGCAAACTTTTATTCGGCTAAAGATACGTTTAATAATTTCTAAGACAAAAACAATACTTAGAGATGGTAAGGCTAGTGGAACGTCGAGATTTAAAATTACTTACTTACCTTTTTGTTCAGATTTGGTGCAGTTGGGTTCATGCGACGACGGGGGTGCTTGGACAAAATATCGGAAAATCTGGACGAAATAACTCCGAAACTGGTCAAAACAACCCCTAAATCCAATTTGAGTACATTAGCGGAGTCTAGGGGTGGCAGGAATATCCTTCTTTAGGGGTCTACGGAACAGGCCACGGCGCGGGGGAGAGGGGCAGAGTCCCCTAACACGATATAAAAGCTCTCTAATGTAATATTATTCTTTACATCAATTCCCAACCCTGCACCTCTCAAAAGACGTTAATAGCTATACTAAAAACCGGACAAAATAACCCCACGGGTCCGGGTTATTTTCTCCGGGGTTATTTTGTCCAGGGATATTTTAGCCTAGAACCGCGACGGACGGGGGCAAAAATAAGGAAATTTTTTGAAAATTCTATTATTTCGCCCCTTTGCATGCACAGTTGTATGTGCACCTGTTTTGAACGATTGTTTTTAGGCATTTTCACTTTGTTCGCTACAACTCACGAAAGAATAGTACAAAGTTTGTTAAACAATTAGGCCGAAAACTGCACTAGTTTACACCATAATACAATAGAAAGAGCTTTCGGAGCTTTCAATTTCAATGACGAATGTCAGATTCTTTCATTTTCATGAAAAATAGATTCATAATTTTGGCTTTAAACATCATTATCAGGTAAAGATTTTCTTGTGACGGATTCCCAAGTCAAATCTTAAAAATTCTCCATCTTGGCTCGCTATTGAAAACGTAGGAGGAATTAAGCCCAAGTCCAAATCAATCGTCCTTGTCAAGAAAATAAGAATTTACCGATCCGAAGCACGAGTATATTAAATGACCCAATAAACAAAGACTGTACTGGTTTTACAAAATCAAACTGAAACGGAAGTTACCACCAACACACCAAACACCAACAACGCTTTTTAAGCAATTTCGTTGTGAACTTCTGTGTGATATTTTTGGTTGCTTTGTGCAACCAGAAAACCAGAGTACTTCCGCCGCGTCCTTTGACAAGAAGTTTCTTTTTAGCAACGAAATTATATAAAACGTTTAAAACGTTGCCATATTTCGTTTCATATTTTTGTGACCTACAAATTAGTAAGTAGCATTTAATTGTACAAACCTATTTATAAATTCATTTTAATTTATAGTTACAATGTTTTGATTTCTCCATTGTTACCTAAAATTGTTTAAGTAAAAACTCAATGCAAACGATGTTGAAAGAATTAAACTTTTTTGTTTTTTTTTTTTTTATAATTCGTTAAATGTGAACATTCGAATTTGTTCTATGCCTACATGAGTCTCACATGCCAGAAAAAACTGGTAACTCGTAGGTGTAAATTGTTTACAAGAGAATGATGCCTTTCAGCTTCTATTCTTCGCAATTTGCTGATAAATGTTTAAGTCAATTGTTAAATTTGTTTTTAATTTACAGTACGGGTCAAATCAATGAACTAACGATAGTAGCGTGAAGCAACGCACATGAATAATGAGATAAAACTAGTTTATTTTTCAGAGCTTATTGTCGTTGGAAACTAATAAATGAAATTATCACTTTCGTTATTAAATAGGCGATAACAGGTAAGTCAAACTTAGAATATATGCAGACGATACGTGGTAAAAGAAGAGGAATGAGTCAAAGACAATAAAGTTCATAAGAATATGAACTAAGCAGCGACCTTTGACCAATGTAACTGATTGAAACGCAAAACGAAAAGTTAAAATGTACAATAATCTTCTGTTGAGTTTGTATTTGATAAAAAAAGAAACTGATTATAAGGTCAGAGTAGAAGCACAATAATTCCTTTAATAAACTGAGATAATTGAAATATTTTATTTCCACATTTAAAGCGTTTTCATCTGAAAATATGTTTTTGTTTGTTATGGAAGCGCACTATACCGTATCAAGCATACAAAAAGTATACGAAAACATTAAATGATTCCGTTCTGAAAATAGGCAAAGAGTAGCTCAGAAATATTGACAAAACAGATGGCACCTGTCTGATTGCTTCAGTTCTAGAACTTCCGAAGCCTGAAGATTCAATCTTAAACATGTTACGTTTCCTTTTTGGACCAGTACGAAGAACGCAGTGTAACCAGTCGAATTTCGACCCGGGAGTAGGGGGGAGCCAGCGGCGCCGACTTGTTCACCGTCCATGGGGGCAAGAAACATTTTTTAATTTGATGATGTGTATTTGGCAAACATGCCCAAGTAAGCAATGAAACGGTAGCTAATGTTTGCTTTTATAGCGAAAGTTATAAGAAAATTTTTGAAGTAGTAGATTCCGAATGAAGCTACGGTATTTGCCGTTTATGTGACAGAAGTAAGTGTGCACGCGAGCGAAAATTTTTCTATTTTTGTTATTTAATGGAACCCACAGCAATTATAGATTTTACAAGAAATATTCTAAAGTCCTAAGATACCCTATAATTTGAATCTATCAATTTATGAAATGAGTTTTTTCTAAATTATTGAAAACTTTCGAAAAAAGAGTCTATTCTGGCCATTAGAGTGCAACTCTGAGACATTCTCATGAAAAATTCAGGCGCGTTTCGATGGAAACTTCACAGATATATGCTACTTGTAGTGGGTGGTTTGCAAATATAGGTTAAGTACAATAGGCCCAAAGGCGGCCTAGGTGCTGAACCTCGGTTCACCCACGTAACTTATACATCAAGATCAAGAATTGACTTCAAAAATGTATGGGCCAGAAGTTTGAAAGAATACTTCATCGATACAAAATTGAGCTAGGTATTCCAAAATATTCACAAAAAATTTGTCGGTCCTTGAAAAAACGTCAAATGTAAAATGGATTGCTCATCCTGTAGGATGAAATATGCCTTGAATCCAAATTAGCCAAATTCTTCCGCGGAAATTCGTTCGGACAAAGAACAATGAAGGCTTTCAAAAGCTTCTTTTGTTCAATGTGCGAATGACTTTCCGCGGAAGAATTTGGTTAATTGGGAATGTACCATTTCTGTTCAGAAAGTGATTAAAGTTACCTTCCGTTTAATTTGTCATGTTTATTCCTCTTGTCATGGGGGGCGTTGCCTCCCACGGATTATTTCATGGGGGACACTTGCCCCCTCCCCCTGCCCCCCTATACTCGGCGCCGCTGGAGGGAGCATCGATCATGGTCCTTAGATGACAAATCAACAATAAAAAAAATGTCCGTCCGTCCGTCAACACGATAACTCGAGTAAATCAACCGATTTTCAAAAACTTTTTTCCCTGAAAGGTAATTGAAAAATCTTTTATTGGATTCAATCTGGGCACTGTCGGCCCAAGAGGCGCCACCCTACGGCCGTTTAAGTGGTTTTTGGTCTTTTGTACAGAACTCGAGTAAATTTTTTCCGATTTTCATAATTTTTTTTTTTTTTTAAAGATCTGGGCATTACCGACAATTTATGAAAGAAACTTATTTGGATTTGAGTCCTTGGACTTAGCTAGGGCACTAAAAACGAGTCTCTGCTAGGGCTCTATGTGTTTTTTGTACATAACTCGAGTAAATATTTTCCGATTGTCGAACATTTTTTTGTTTGAAAGATCTAGGCATGACCGACAATCTATAAAAAAAACTTTTGCCTGTGCTTAGGGCTCAAGTGGGCCTCATGTCGGTCCTAAGGTTGGACCTAACCAAAAAAAACTTTTTTTTGCTATGTCGCAAAGCAAATTGAGGTAAATATTTTTGTCTATTTAAGTATGTTTTCTGACGCCTCTACTTAGGGCCCTAGGTCGGTCCTCAGGTCGGCCCTAGAGGTATTTTGCTATGTTGTGGAGAAAATTGAAAGAAATATTTTTGTCTATGGAAGTATTTGTACGAGGCCTCTCCTAAACGCCCTAGGACGGACTAAGGTCGGCACTAGCCCAAAAAACGGTTCTTTGCTATGTCGTAGAGAAAATTGAGGGGAACATTTTCGTCTATTTGGGGATGAAGTTTGTGCTTTCAGAAGGGATTTTTACACCGTTGCTTCAGACGGGTTTTTCAATATTGTCCTATCGGCAATTTCCAATACAATTTAGTGTGGAAGTAAGGGAATATTTTCTTAAATACGTTCGAGTCGTTTCGTAACATCAACTGTATTTGTCGCATCTATTCTGATACGTACGGGTCCCTTCATATGTTTTTCTTTTCAATTACCTGTTCTAGAACTAGTTAAAAGAATAGAACTGCCATCATGCATGACTATTTCAAGATTCCTTAAAAGTTTCTCAAATTTCTCAAAAACCATCCTCGGATTTTCTTTAAGCTTCCCAAAATTTCTCAAAAATAGTCCCTGCCATCGTGTGCATCAAAAAACTGCCCTCTATTTTGATATACTGAAGAAACTTCAATCTCAAGATTTTGTTTCATTCATCTGAAGATTTTTCTTTACCTTGAGATATGGCACTTATCTTCGGTCATACACACCAAAGATATAATACACTCGTAAACTTTGGTGCTTCAAATGATCTTCACAACTTCCCGTATAAAATATCAAGAAAACCTGTGAGACGCGCGCCGCCGACACCCTCAAACTAAGCCGTGGCGGAAATTTATAGAAATGATGTACACATCTCCTTCTGCAAAATCTAAAATTCCCATTTTCTTAAGATTCTATTCAACGTGGAATACTAGGCTCAGGGGGGGGGGGAATTTGGAAATTTGCTGCATATCTACGAAAACCTTTTTCTAGAACTTTTTAGCTGATAATGAACTTGAACTACCGCGTGCCCATGATATCCACCTAGCTGTGTTGAATGGAGTAATGGGAAAAGATCCTATTAGTTCGACTTCACACTTAACCTTTCTTCATTCCAAATTCACTCTTTTCAGTTCAATACTATTCAAGCAAACATTTGCAATAAATAACTCAATTCTAGTTGTAATTGGATGATAAGATAAAAATTGTGTTTCGCTCGTGTAAAAATCTCGGAACAATAAAATAAAACGATTTAAGTGAACATAATACACGACATCCGGCTAAATAGCCTTTGTAGACATTTAGATCATCATTGCGTCACGTATTATGCATGGTCATCATATTTTCGCATATGTAACTACTGGAGGCAATGTAGATTAGTTAATAAGATAAATATTTCTTAAGCAGAGTATACGATTTTCGTACGAAAGTTTCGTGACCCTAATATTGCACTTTACGAAAATCAATAACAGCTTCGCAAGACGTAATCTTTCATTCATCACCTTCACAAGCAGCAATATTATAAAATGCTAGCTAAATGTTCGGAACCTATCGTATTATCACATTGTCGTAAATTGTGTACGGTACGAATCAATCATAAATGATGAAAGTTCAATAGAACATTTTAATTAATAATTGAAACACATACTATTAATAGCCGTGTAACAACATAACGGTAGTACGAGATTTAAATGTTCGTAGAAGCACTCATACATTAAATTTAGTACACAATTTCTCGCATTAATTAACCCAGGGAAATATTTTGTGGTAAGTCGAGACTTTCGATTTTATATTTTTTACACACAAACGTGCGGACTGAAAATCGTTGAATTCATCGATTTTCATAAACTGTCATTGTACAGGAACGGAAAAGTGAAAACCGACAAGTTTGTGATTTATCATAAGAATTTAACATACAAATCAGAAACTTGTCGGTTTTCACTTTTCCGTTCCTGTACAATGACAGTTTATGTTTCCGTTCCTGTAAGGACTGTACGGTTAATTATCCAAACAAAATATGTATTCAACATTTTCAATATAATTCGCTCACATCTGCTAT
The DNA here is from genome assembly GCA_029228625.1 of Pseudolycoriella hygida. NCBI lineage: Eukaryota > Metazoa > Arthropoda > Insecta > Diptera > Sciaridae > Pseudolycoriella > Pseudolycoriella hygida. The sequence goes on from CM055403.1 coordinate 66,959,074, forward strand.
TCAGCATTCAATGATTTACTCTCCTCGGAAGAATTTTCTGATTTTGGGTTTTATGTGACACATGAGGTTTTGCACACCGTCTTCAGTAATTTTTTTGGCTGCTGCGTTCCAGAGTTGTTTAAATGTTTGAACGTTTTGTGCAGCCGTACCAGATTTACACAAGATTGACTTGATTCTAGCCCAATAACGTTCGATTGGTCGCAGTTTAGGGCAATTTGGTGGATTCATTTCTTTTTGGCAGAAATCCACCTTATTATTGTCTAACCAATTTAAAGTCCCGCCACTGTAGTGAGCCGTCGCAAGATCAGGCCAAAAGAAAGACGACTTCTTGTGATTCTTTAGGAACGGCTTCAATCTCTTCTGCAAACATTCCTTCACATAAATATCGGTGTTTATAGTGCTAGTAGTGAAGAATGGTGCAGTTTTTTTCCCACACTGACAAATACCCTGCCATACGAGCACCTTAGCTCCAAATTTTTCAACGGGAATTGAAATATCGGACTCTGGGAGAACATCGTCTTCGTTTTTGTGTAATATTGAGGGCCTGGAAGTGTTTGAAAATCAAATTTGACGTATGTCTCATCGTCCATCACAATACATCCAAATTTTTTCTTCAACAAGTGCTCATATAATTTTCGAGCACGCTTTTTGGCTCGTAAAAGTTGACCGGGTGGTATTTTAGCAATTTTTTGTTTTTTATAACACTTCAGTCCGTGACGTTTTTTGATATCCTGAACAGTTGACTTTGTCGTTTTGCTTTTTCTCGCGATATCACGCACTGACATCGATCTGTGTTTGGTGATGATTGTTCTCACAGCTTTGTCAACATTTTTATCATAAGAACCACTTTTTCGTCCGCGTCCAGGCAAATCTTTGAAAGAATTATTATCAGCAAATCGTTTGATGGTGTCGTAGACAGTTGTAGGTGGTAATTTCAACCGTTTTGCAAGAAATCGAATTGAAATTCCTTTTTCATTATGCCAATTGTGCAAAACTTTTTTGCGCACTTCTTCACATAATGGCTTCATTATTACAACTGAGAACAATTAACGCAATTTTCGATAAACAGTTATAAATGGAACAATTGAAGTGACGTCACGACATGTCATAGAAAGCAAATATGTGTTCACGAATTTGATAATGCTATCGTCGGAAGTGTTCGGATAATTAACCGTACGGTCCTTACTTAATAAAGTGTACTTCATAGGCTGAACTAAAATGAAATAGTAGATTGGTACGATATTAACGTCACTGGTACGCATCACATTCGGGCTAGAAGGTAAACCTCCCCCGCGAAGGTAAACAAAATTCACCGCAGATGCATAATCTACTGATAAGGAAGAAAGGTAACATCGCAATGTATATTTAATTTCTTTCTTTAGTTCATTCCAAAACTAGAATTTGAAAGCTTTTACTTTAATTATTAAGCGATAGCTGGCACATTCTACGTAAAAATTGAATTTTTGAATGTGTATGAACTGGGAACGGCCTCTCCTGGTTAAGTCGTTCAATTGACAGGATTGCGTTGTATGAAGAAGTTGTAGATAAAACATTTATTGAAACTTACTTCCAGCATCACCACGTGCGTCTGAGCGCTCTTCAGCCGGAGAAACGCCGTTCTCAGTTCGGATACAAAATACTCACTCATCCTGTCGGTCCGTCTGTGCTCTACACCTAGCTGCAATCAGCTGCACCAAGGGAATTCACTTCTTTGACTTATCGCTACTTTCCTATACCCATTTCAATGGTTTATTCGTATTCGATACATGCATTTCTCCATCACACGCACGTTCTGAGAAGTAAAACGGTATAAAAGATCATCAAAAATTTCAATAAATATTGGGAAACGTAAAACACTGCATTTTATTTTACGCTTATTGCACAGAAATGTGTTTAAATCATGACGAATAAATATTGATATTTCATTGAAGAATCACAAGAAACCCGAAGTACGAGGGGCACCCTAAAAGTTTCGGGAATCGGCTATTTCGGCTCGTGTAAACTTTTCGCCAATTTACACAAAAATTAAATTGGTCTTTCCTGATTTAAAAATGATGATCAAAATGAAAATCGATCGTAGCAGTCAAAAGATACAACAATTCCAAAAAGTCATTGCAGAGAAAAAATGTATTTATCACGTGAAACTTTTAGAGCCATGATTTTCTACGACTTTAAGTCTGGCTTGACTCCCAAATTGTGTATTGATCGTTTACAAAAAGCATTTGGAGATGAGGCCCCACCCAAGACCACTGTTTATCGGTGGTTCGCTGAGTTTAAATCGGGACGCACTTACCTCAGTGACGACTTTCGTGAAGGTCGACCTTCCACAGCCATCAGCGATGGAAACATTGACCGTGTCCGGAACATGATTGAAGCCGATCGACATGTGACCTATGCTGAGATAGCTGCATCCCTTGGGATCGGGAAAAGTCAAATACAAACAATTTTACACGAACATTTACGCACGCGGAAGCTTTGTTCTCGGTGGATCCCACACAAATTGACAGACGACCAAAAGGAGGCTCGTGTGAAATGGTGCCGAGATTCTCTCAAAAAATTCGACAATGGGGCTGCTGATTCAGTATATAGCATCGTAACAGGTGACGAAAGTTGGATTTACAGCTATGATCCCCAAACAAAACAGCAATCCACCGTTTGGGTGTTTCAAAATGAAGATTTCCAATAAAGGTAATTCGCGCTCGAAGCGTCGCGTTCTAATGTCAGAAATGTAATAAAGGAGGGAAAAGACGAAGTTTCTCGCTGAAAATATGACCGCCATCTTGAACAGATTTGAGCAAAATTAACTAGTTGAGACTAGCTTTTAGATCCTTTCCGGTGAGATCAGGTCGTTTCGGGTAAAAATTTATTAGGTTCGATGTCAGGTCGATTCAGTCCAAGTCTTATAGCGGAACTCTTAGTGCAAGGTTTCGCTGAAAAACGGCGGCTGGGTTCCCTAGATGGACTAAAAATGTGAGCAAATCATCATGTGACATTTCGTCGCTATATATAGTAAAATGGAAAGAAAAATTTCTCTATATGACAGTTTGTTTCATCAGATTTATAGTCTAACGGGCTACAAAATTTGCACTCAAGAGGTTTAAAAAAAGCGAAATTCGAACTAGAGATGAGCGGGTCGACCATTTTTCGAAACCCGACCCGGACCGAACACGACCCGATAAAATTTTTCGAAACCCGAAACCCGAACTGTTTCAAAACCCGACCCGATGCAATTTTTCGAAACCCGAAACCCGAACTGTTTCAAAACCCGACCGGACCGAACCAGACACTCAAGTTTGTCGAAACTCACAACCCAAATTACTTCGAAACAAAAATTATTTCAAGACTCGACGTCTGCATTCTTCACGGACCTTAGACTAAAACAAAATTCGTGTAATGTAAGATGATAAAATTTAGACGAGTTTTGTAAAATATAAAAAGTCAATAAAGGATCGGGACCCGAATAAAATGATACAAAACCCGACCCGGACCGAACCCCACCCGATAAAATTTTTCGAAACCCGAACTGTTTTCAAGCCCGGCCCGGACCGAACCCGACCCGATTAAAATTTTTGAAACCCGAAACCCATGAACCCGAAAAAAACAATTCGGATTCGGGTTCGGGTCGGGTTTTTCGAAGTTTCGGGCAACCCGCTCATCTCTAATTTGAACCAATTTTCTCAAGTCTGGGTATCGATGGGAAGGTAGAAGTATTAAAGTGGAACGACATGGGCTTCAGTGGAAAGATTTCCAAATCCAAAATAAAGGAAATTCGAAATTCGTCGTTGTTCGTATAGACCCTTTGGTTATTAAGGTTCAATCTCAAATGTCGTTCGAAATGAACATAATTAACTCTACCAGACGTGAGAAAATTGGTTCAAATTTCGATTTTTGGCTGCCAGTTGAGTTCAAGTAAGAAATGTTAGTTATAACTCGTGTTGTCGTGTCGTGTGTTGAAACCAGCCGTCTCTGAATTACATTTTTCATTGCTGGAACAGCGTACTTTTTTACGAGGGCTCTACTGTACTTAATTACAATTGTTGTCGCTGAGAGGTACCTGCAGCTATTTACGTTTGCTTCCATACCGAATATTTTTGCACGAAAATTACTGACAAGAAAATTACATCCAAATAACAATTTTTCGAGAACGCGTCAACCAGCGAGACATTAAGTCAAGAATTTAAAATTTCCAAAAATTCTCGTAAATCTTAAAAATCTTTCAGTATTTTGGTACTCATTTGTATACTTACGGACAATAAATCCTCTGTTAATCGGTGAATAACAATTACGTGACAACAATATAAATAACGGTTGCAGAGCACATGTTGACAAATTTTTTACCAATATTCTCTTATCATTCAGTAGGTGCGTAAATGAGAACAAAAAACTCCTACATTTTTTCATTGTCTTTTTTATTCGTGAAAGTAACGTTCATAGATATTTACGCTTCGAGATCATATGGGTTGTATAATGCGATAGAAACGGTTTGCACAATTAATTTTGGTTCTAGGACCGATTATCCCCAGACAAAATATCCCCGGACAAAATGTCCCCAGACAAAATATCCCACAAAAAAGGGACAAAATATCCCCAGATGTAATGTCTACTCAGGAATGGTGAATTATATTGTGTGTTGCGGGGCCCTGACCCCTCACCCCGCGCCTGCGGCGGGCTTTTGTACGCCTTGCAGGCGGCCTTACGTACTATTGGCGCTGCCCCAAACCCCGCTAAGGGCTCCGCCCCTTAGACCCCGCAAGGGGGGATATTCCCCCTTGACCCCCCTTTTCGGGGGCTGCCGCCCCTCGACATCGCTTTTTTGTTTTTGGTTGTTTACTTCAGGCTTGCGGCGTTAAATACACTTCACATTGAATATTCTCAATTTTTGGAGTTTGGATATTTTGTCTGAGGGCATATTTTGTTTGGGGATATTTTGTCCTTTCTTTTTAATGGAAAAATTGTGGTTATTATGTCGGTTTATTTTGTCTGGGGATATTTTGTCCACGGGGATATTTTGGTTGGGGAAATTTTTTTTTTTGGACATTCGGTCTTAAACCCGAAGCATAAAAAAGCCCAAAGTTTGAAAAAAAATATATAAAAACAGTTTTTTCACACAAGAATTGACCTAGACCACATAGGAGAGGCCTCTGACCCATTCTTTCATGGACAAAAACGTTCGCCACTTTTGTCTTTACAACACTGAACAAAAACCCCCATCATTAAAGAAATATTCGCGACAAACCACCAAATATTGTTTAGGGTCGCGTAGTGTGAGTTCGCCCACACTAAGGACTCACCAGCTCGAACCGCTCGACAGATTTTTACTGATTTTCTGATGTCAAGAGCGATTTCCGTTCTAATTTCGCAGATATATAAGTCGAAAACTTTCATTAACCTTCCAAAAGCCACGTTTTTGACCGAATTTGCCCAAATTCTTTCTTGTAACACATTTTTTGATCATTTTCCAGGAAAAAAAAGACTTTGAAAATAGGATAAGATTTACCCGATTTATGTAGAAAAAAAAAACCTTTGGCTCGAGTAGATACTCAGTTTTAGGGCCATGGCTGAGTCGAACAACTCGAAATCAAAAAATGTTCTTCCATAAATTGTCGGGCATGCCCAAACCTTTCAAACAAAGAAAAATATGAAAATCGCAAAAGATTTACGCGAGTTATGTACAAAAGACCGAAAACCACAATCTTAATCTGCCCAATCTGCAATACCAAACCCACTTTTGGTACTACCTTTCAAAGGAAAAAATATTTTGAAAATCGGTTAAGTTTTACTCGAGTTATCGTGTTTATGGACGAAGGACAATGATCGAATCGACCGGTTACAAACGTAGTGGTAAAAGCATAGACCTCGTGTGGGCAGACGAGTAAAGGTCAAGTCTTAAAACTACAAAAAAAGCTAAACCAAAAAGAAGTCTTCCGTCGCCGTAAACGCCTTTATAACACGCGGGTCTATAATACGCATATTATAGACATCTAACTAGAGTTTTGTGGCCTCGTGTTATAAAATACAGTATGTTACACTCGAAAGGTTCCGAGATACGTAATACAATATTATAGCCCTAGTAGCATAACATACTATTGCAGTCCGAGATATAATAAAATCAGCAAATGATGACAATCCAATTTATTCCACAACCTTCACATGCATAAATTCTTAACAAACGGTTTCTCGCACGTTCGGTTCACGTTCCGTTCTCATTGGAAAAGGCAATGTGTATGATGATTTCGAAGTTTCAGCTTTTGTAGAAGAAAGGAGAAAGATGAAAACGAAGAAAGGAAAAGTATGGAAATCCCTTCCTATGCGCCTTCCCGTGTATGCTCCACGGTTGTGTGCAAATATAATTTGTTTGACGTGATGATTGTATGTTTGGTCATTAAAACTTTTTGTGTCTTGACTGTAAATGTTAAGTTTGCGAGAACCGTATTAGCTTTGATGCTAATGTAAAATGGTTGCACTTAAGTGTAGATAGTCTGTGACTTGGCCACTTTACTTCCCTTATTCAGTAATTTGTTCGCTGTTTTAGTTTCTTCTGAGATTTTTATTTCATTTATTTATTTCTACTTATGCAAGGATTAGGCCTTTGCGCATATTTTCGGTATTTGTATGTACCAGCCGATTGAAATTTATAAAATTTTTTGGAAATTTTGAGCCGCCGTCGACATAAAATCGAGCTATTTTCATATTTCCACCGCCTCGTTGTTTAAGCAAATAACTGGCAATGCGGATTCTCTTTGATCCTTTCATTGGGGATCCTCGAAAAAGGATGTGGGAGTGGAGTAGTAAAATCGGACGAAAAGAGAGGAGAGAACGGGAGTACGTCATGTCATATACAAAAAGTATCAAGAGAAATTTTCGTAAAAAGCTCCCTCAGCGCTACTTTCGATTAATTTTAATATGTCGCATCGTATTTGGGAAATGTTTCCAAAGCGCAAAACTAAAAAAGTTCGATTCCCATAGATCCCCAACTAAGTCCATGTTTCGTTCATATACATTTTCGAGTAGCATAGTGTAAGGCATATTCACGAAGCAGCACAGACCAGCATCCGTTTATCTGTATACTAATTTTTACCATCACAATAAGTACGGCTACTAAGGCGAACTGTTCTGTCTTGCATAAAGTGGTGTAAACTTATCAAAAATCATATTTGAAACATTACCTGCCAATAAAAAATATCATTGTTCGAGTAAATTATTCCCGGTTTATAACGAAATCACGGAAAAAAGCAAATATTCCAATAAAATGGCTGTTATGCAATCAATTGTGTTTGCCAGTGCTGTGATACTTGTATTACTTGTTAATGAAGGTGAGAATTTGTTTGTATCAAAGGGACAGATTTGTAACGAGAAGTTGAATTAACGAATGAATTAAGTGCTCACAATTCTCAGTACATGAAAAACCAATCTGTTGCCCATAATAAAGTGTACTGAAAAGAGGTTCAATTCATTCATTCAAAATTAAACAAAATATAGCGAAAGAAAGGTATTTTAAAACGAAATATAAAAATGCTGTGACAAAATTGATATTTTTCATAAAAGAAAATATTAGCTTTTACATAATGAGCGCTACATGAAGTAACGACATTCGGTAAAAATCGATAAAAATTTTCAGGATGAAGGAGATCCCCATTTTCATTCTAGTTTTCGGGAAGTTTTTCCACAACGCATGCTCCGGATTTTAAATATTTAAATGAAAGTTGAGAACTTTGAGACAATTCATCACCACGCATGGAATTTGTAACATTTTCAGTACGAAAGTGCAATCATTAGAATTGTGTTTCTTTAATTGAATTCCAGAATTTCAAAATTGCCATTTAATTGTTGGTATATTACGTACATTTTTCTGTCAATCAATTTTCGTACGGATACTGAGAAAGTCTATGGAAAACTTTTGCAGTTGCCAAAATGAACATTTTCTTTCTGTACCATGAAATGAAAATTACTTTTTCCCACCTTTTCCTTCGATAATTCTTTTGATAGTTTTAACGGTTTTATTCGCATCCAGACATTTTCGAGTGAAAAATTAAACAAATTTATAGTTTTCCCTTGGAGCAAATCTTACCGCCAAAAAAATGTACAGGAAAAATTTTTCGTAGACTATGGAGTACATTTTCAGACATTTCATTACTTTTCCCCTTTCGACGTACCCCCCTAAAAATATTTTCTCGGTTACGTAAATTGGCTAAATTGCCTTAATGACTGGAAAATATTCTTTTCAATTTACGAAGAAGAGATAATTTAGCCTGTAGTAGTAAAGGGTACCTACACTTAATGCTTTTTAATTGAGTAAATAGACTCAATGGCTGCAACAGAGCTTTGCATATTTAGTTGCTTCTATCACATGATTAGTAGAATTTTAATAAGAAACAGAGTTGCATTTTCGTACATAATGAACTTGTTGTAGGATTAGGTCTGTCCGTTCAATTTAAGTAGGAAAAGCGGTAAAGATCCTCCTATAGCTTCTTATTGTCTGAATTGTTGTATTTCACTTCGACCGATTTACCTTTGAAATAATCAAATAAATGTTCGTTTATCTCTTTATAAAATCGACGGCAAAATCAAAATAAACTTCATTGTAGAAGTTGGAAACAAAACGAGTAATAAATTCTTATTCAATGTCTGATTACATAAACTATTCAAAGCAAAATTGTGATTTGTTGAATATATCGGACACTGGTATTATAAACCAAATTACGCCGCCGCTTGCGATAGATTGGATAGCAATGTTCCCTTCTAATTATTGTAGAAATGTGTTGCGACCTCAGCCGTTCGGTCATTCTTTAAATAATCCTGTGGCGGGAATAAAAAAAATTTATTTTCCTAAATTAAGATGCAGGCAAAACAGTCACGGTATTATCAACCAGTTAGTGATGAAAAAAAGAAAACATAAGCAAAGCCGACACGTACGTAATGCCTTCACGTGCGAAAAGCCTCGACGTACTAAAGTCTTACTATGTATCATAAATATAATGCGCATCAGAATGCATAGTCAAGTTCTCTTGATATAATGTTTGTCAGATTCAAATTCCTTTAGAACTATAAAAGTTTGAATGACTCATAAAAATTACCCAAGGTAATGTTGAAAGCCCTCCCGAAGCACGTTTAAAAATGAATTCTCTACGACTTTGCCTTTGGAAGCAAATTTCTATCTGTCATAGTTCTTGAGATATGAGTCATCCCTCCCAATTCTAGAAGTGGCTGAATCTCGGGATTGGGACGTTTCTGAGGGAAACCCTGAAACACGTTTTCGCTAAAATTTAATTCTCTACAACTTTGTCTTCGGGAGTGAGTCTCTATGTTTCATATTCATAATAAACCATAGGTTGATGAAAACCCATCTCGTATTGTATATGGCTGAGAAATAAAATTTTCTCCATTCCGTGGGTTCCAGTGTCCAAACCACTCAACCGATTTCCACAAATCTTTTTTCCAGTTTTGTGACATCTAATTCTTTCATTTGACGCTAATTTGAACAATTTATGTGCTGTACTTGCTGAGATATGCGTGAAAAAGTTTCACCAACCTTCGAAAAACCACGTTTTTGGACACCTTTTCGACCATATCTCCGGAACTATTCGACCGATTTTGCTCATCTTCGAAATTGACCTCAGTTTTTTGACTACCCTTCAGCTTTTGAAAATCGGTCAAGATTTACTCAAGTTATCGTGTTGACGGACAGACAGACCTTCGTACTTCGTACGGGTCTAAAAATGGAGCCTCTCAGTACAAACATTGAAAACATACAAACAAACAATATGAAAACAAATTGCCGCACAGTCTTTTATTTGTGAATTTAATTCTTTCTTAGCGTTAAGAATTAGAAGAGAAACTGTAACTGACAAATATAAAAAATCTAACTGAAAGGAAAGTATGTAACATGTGAACGGGGTTAGTCAGGTATACAGCGATGCTATTTATATCAAATAACGACTTTACTCTTTATGACAATGGAAATTGTTATCGAAAACTAATAAAGATGTTTGAGGTATAAGGCTGCCCTTGAGTTATATACTCGGAATTGCGTACAGAAGTACTTGAATCAACGGATTTAGATTTTTCGTGTAAATAAATGATTGATTTTTGAGAACGGCATTCGAAAAATCGTTTACACCGCCAAAAAAGTAGCTTAGAAACTTTTCACATTTTTTAATACAAAATTCACAGACGTTACACACAGAAAGTGTTAAGGCGATCCAATTTACATTATTTATTTCTTTCTTGAAGTGTAAATGCGGAGCAGTTGGAAGAGGTTTCGAAGTTTAAATATTTAGGATTCATTTTCTCCAAGGATAGCAAGTTAGTTAGACAATTTGAAGAAAGGAGGAAAATAGGAAACGCAATGGCCAGTTAGTTGAGATCACATGTGTTCAATAAAAAGGAATGAGTAGCGGCACAAAGTTTGCTATTCACAGCTCAGTCTTTCGGTCAAAAATTTTATATGGTAGTGAAAGTTGGGTGAACTGCGGTTACCTTGTGCATGACCTGAAGGTTTCTGATATGAGGGTTATTAGGAGAAAAGCAAACGTGAATCGGAGAGAACAGTGGGACAATCTTATCAGGAACGACAACATCAGGGAAAATATAAGGCCACGTCAGTGGAAGTCGTCTGCGATGGTACGGGCACGTTCAGAGGATGGGTAGTAACAGGCCGCCAAAGAGGACATTGAATGCTCAGGTCCCGGGTGTGCGCCCTAGGGGTAGACCAAGAAGAAGATTTATAGACTCAATTAAATCAGATGTAGAAGTTAGGAGATTTTCTTTGGGCGAACAGACCATCTCCTTGGCACAGGATAGGAGGGTATGTAGAAGGGTGGTCCATGATCATCGGACGTAAAGACCTCACATCGAAAGGTATAAACATAGATGGAGCAATTTGGTATATTTTTCTTTGAGGTTTCAGTTTTAAGAGGAGAAAATATTTCTAAGCTACTTTTGTCGAATGTAGTACCTGGTGGTTCCTCAAGGTTCCAGGAATCTCATCTAAAAATTAATATTGCATCACTTCATCGGTTTTGTGGCCAAATAATAACAAACTTTTGGTAAATCGGACCTTATTAAGGCATCAGAACACGCGCATCGGTGGCAAGAACCGATTAGCAAGATAGGTGGTCTGCAGATTTGTAGAAATTTGCGAAAGAATCGTCCCAAGCAACACCGACCTAAAACCAACAGAAAAACCAACAAAAAACTCATTCAATTCATTGTAGTACACTTTGCAGTTTACCATTCGAATAGTTCACTTCACACTGGGGACAACTCAAATTTTCTTATTGTGTACTGTGTTCGTACTCTCTCGCCAATCAACCGTCTCAAGTAATCTTCTTCTAGATACGACCTACGACCCTTTGAAGATTGGTGAGAAACACCTCCGTTCTCAACTAAGAAAAAGATAACTGGCAATCAGACATTGTTACGTTATAACGAGAAAAAATCGATATTGAAAATAGTAAGTTACATTGGACCCTGCGAAAGTAATTCATTACTTGAGCACAAAAATCCTGAGTGTTTTTTTTTTGAACAACAGCTTTGAAAACGTTATTTTGACGAGTGTAGAGCTTGCACATCCGATCCGAAGGTGAGGTATGTAACTTCACGAGTCAAAATAACAGTTTCTGCTCAAAGTAACACGAGTGAGCTTGCGAGTTCAAAATTCAAAATTGTTTCCAAAATAATGAATTATATAGCAGGGTCCATGTATAATGTTTTATTTCCTATCCATCCGAAAGTTTAGCATTACAAAACTTTTATCTATTTAGAACGATAATCTCGAACTTATCCCTCTAGGGCAAATTTACTTATCTCGATATATCTGTTCACCTCTTGCCAAAATTGATATTTTGACGTGTTGTATTATGACCCACGCCTTCGGCTAGGGACACAATGACTCACACGTCAAAATAACAATATCGGCAAGAGGTGAAACAAGCTACTATTATTCACTAGTGAAAACAAAAGTTTTACCTCACAAAAATACTCTATGTAATGCATGATTTTTCGTAGGGGGTAAACATACATGTAATGCTCAACTTTCGGATGGAAGTAGGCAATAAAACGATATTTTAATATCCATTTTCGTTCGTTATTGGAATAACGTCATTCGAATAACAAAATTGATTTTGTTATTCGAATAAAGTTATTGTAATTTTTAGAATACCAGAAATATAAATCCAATTTTTTATAGCACAAATGCAATAGCTTTAAGTAATAAGTTACAAGTTTACGTTAAGAGCTATGGGTTACAAGTTACAAGTTTACGGTACAAATTATAAGTTTATAGCACAGATCAGTATTGTAATAATGATCAGTTTTGAAAGTGATCCAGATCAGTACTGATCAGTTTCGAAACTGATCCGGATCATTACCGATCAGTTTCAGAACTGATCTGTATCAATACTGATCACTTTTAAAACTGATCTGGATCAGTATTGATTAGTCTGAAAACTGATATGGATCAGTGCTGATCAGTTTTAAAACTGATTCGGATCAGTACTGATCAGTTTAAAAACTGATTTGGATCAGTACTGATTAGTTTCAAACTAATAATCCAAATCAGTTTTGAAACTGATCGGTTCTGATGCGGATCAGTTTTGGAACTGATCAGTATTGGTCTGGCTCAGTTACAATACTGATCTGGGCTATAAACTTATAATGTTAAATGGCATGTATTTAAACTGATCGCAGGAACAAAAGAAATGATCGCGGAAAAAAATAAAAACGATCGCTAGAAAAGCAATTTTGATCGCAGAATGTTTTGATTGCAGGAAAACAAAAAAATGATCGCGACAAAAAGGGAAAATGATCGCAGTTAAATAAAAAACTGATCGCTGATTTTATAATGAGATATGATAACGGAAAAATAAGAACTGACCGCGGGAATATACTACTTTGCTCGCGAGAAAATTGAAATTGATCACCGTAAAAATAAAAATTACAGTAGTAAAAAAGAATTTGATCGCTAGAAAGTAATTCTTTGATAGCGGGAAAATAATTATCAATTGCTATAAATATGAAATTGGTCACCGTAAAAATAATAATTGAATGCCTTTTCGTTTCATTTCGTAAAAGGAAAGATTCTTTATGACTGAGCAAAACGCCTCTATTCGTTTCATTTCGTAAAAGGATAAATTCTCTAGGGTTGAGCGTAACGCCTTTTTGTTTCGTTTCGTAAAAGAAAAAATTCTCTAACATTGAGCCTTTTCGTTTCATTTCGTAAAAGGAAAAATTCTTTATGACTGAGCGAAACGCCTATTCGATTCATTTCGTAAAAGGATAAATTCTCTAAGGTTGAGAGTAACGCCTTTTTGTTTCGCTTCGTAAAAAGAAAAATCCTCTAACATTGAGCCTTTTCGTTTCATTTCGTCAAAGGAAAAAGGCGAGACAAATACGACTATTTTTTCACATTTTTCTCAGCTCTCGTAAACAAATTATCATTTTCTCGCGATCAAATTACCATTTTCTCGCGATCAAATAACAATTTTCTCGCGATCAAACTCTTATTTTACCGCGGTAATTTTTGAACGTTATCATTATTTATTTTCGAGCGGTCGAATCTCATTTCCGAGTGATCATTTTTTATTTTTTGGTGTCAAAATCTTATTTTGCTGCGGTACTATTGACAAACAATCCGCGATCAAAATATTATTTTCCAGCGATCATTTTTATTTTTCTTGCGGTCAAAATACGTTTTAGAATTACCAGTTTTAATTCTTCCCATGTTAAATTATAACGTAAACTTGTAACTTATGACGTAAACATATAACTCAAAACAAATCTGCCCTAATTTGCATAAGAAACTTAGTGTGAAAGAGACAAAAAAATTTGTATGGACTTTTGCATAGATTTTTTTTTCTCTCTTTCGCACTAAGTTTCTTATGCAAATTACGGCAGAAATTTTATAAACTTTTCTGTAAGTGGCTTTGCCCAAACTCTCTATTGCAATTATACAAGAGCAAAAGTACGTACTTAGCGAGAGAGAGGGAGAAGGCAATAATAGACTTTGTTTCTTTTTGCATGGAGGCAAGTGAAGCTTTACAATTAAGAAGTCAGAATTGTATTTGTGCTATCAAAATTTAAATTTCTTTATCTGGTATTCCAAAATTTTCAATATCGTTATTCGTGTAACGAAATAAATTTTAACGGAATTACTTTTGTTTATCGAATAACGTTTAACGGCGCATAATGTTAATAAAAATGTTCGGTCTTAACGTCACGCTAATTGATTGCCTTGACTCTCACCTTTAAAGAGACCACGCCATATATTTTGCAATAATTTTAATTTTGCCTTAAAGTCCATTTTCACTTCGGGGTCGTGCACATATGACGTCACACTTGCTATAAAATCCAAAAAGTCCATAACTGCAAACTGGTCATGTATTTCGCTTATAGTACTCCGGCTACCCCCCCAAACACACCCCTTATTTGAGGGGTAGCCAGAGTGCTATAAACAAAATTTACTGTCCTGACTGAGTTATGAAACTTTTATGGATAGCAATTTTTTATAGCAAGTGTGACGTCATATGTGCACGACCCCTTTTCACAAAAATGTAGTTGTTGAAACGATAGCATGTTAGCCATTGGAAATTTAGTTTTTTAAGCATTTTATTATATCTAAGTTTTTCATTAACTCCAAAAAGACAAATATACAAATTTATACTAAAAAAAATTATTATCAGCGATATCAAATTTCACTTCAGATTCAGACAAATTCATAAAATTATTTCGGCAACACATTATTTTCAAAATTAACGGCATGAATTTTTAATTGGTGAAGTAAAAAGACACATGAAACAAAAAAAAAATTGATTGGTGTAACGGTGACAAGAATTTTCATTCATTTCAAACGGTAAGCACATAACTTTTTTTTATTTTTTTTAATCATTTTATGCTTTTTTATCAATTAGCGTTAAGCATGTATACATATCATTTATTTATCACAGCTTCGAAAGCCACATCAAAAAATAAGAATAAAATTTGCAGACCAGACAGCGTTGGTGTCCTTCAATCAAAATAAAGTCTAATGAAAATGAACCCATAAACGAAGCTTTGCTCGTGGTTCAGGGACCCCAGTGGAGCTCAAAAAACCGCATTACGGGATCTACTTAGATCCTTCCCCCATAGTCGACTGTTAAAACATATGCAAAGACCCCATACGTATCAGAATAGATGTGTCAGACAGAATAGATGTTGCAGAAAGAATCGAACGTATATATTGCCTGAACTCTTAAGTATATGCCTACACTAAAGCCCGAACCACTCAACAGATTTCCAATAATTCAATTTTCGTGATTTTCTGATGTTCATATCTTTCATTCGAAACCTTGAAGAGCGATTTCCGTTCTAATTTCGCAGAGATATAAGTGAAAAAGTTCCACAAACCTTACAAAAACTACGTCTTTGACCACTTTTTCGACTGTAACTTCGAAAGTTTTTGACTGATTTTGCCCAAATTCCATTCCGTAATCCATTTTTGGAATATCTTTCTGGCAAAAGAAAGTTCTTGAAAATCGGATAAGATTTACCCGATTTATGTGGAAAAAACACGTTTGCCCCATAGTAAAGACTCAGTTTTAGGGCTCTGGCTGAGTCCAAAAGCTCAAAAAATAGTAATTTTCCTAATTAGTGACGAATTTCCTAACTTATGCCAGAAGGCTATTCTGGCGAGTTCGATAGTAGAACTCGCCTCCAGCTCGTGCTGGAAACCTCTTATTCCCCTAAAACGCCTCTTTCGGCGTTGGGTAAGGAACGATAAAAAGTAAAAAGTTCGCTTTCTGCAACTTAATTACATAAACAATCTAGAGGACCAAACTCAATCATATTATCGTAATAGGGTAGTGAAGTTCATGGAACAACCAATATATTTTTCCCTGTGTCAAAAATTTATGTACTTTCCACAAAGTTGCACGGACCGTCACGTCCTACATCGTGTGTATCGTTAAAGCTGCATGCTAAGACGAAAATAACTTCAATTATAATTTCCATGAACATTTACGGATGACATAAGAAACCCGAGAGATAAATCACTTAACACTCTTCCGGTGGTCGACCTTCTTAGTTATGTACAGCTAATTCAACTGACAAAACGATTTTTATAAATTGAAATGTTGTGCTATAGTGGAGCTACATGCTACAGTCATAGAGGCTAATTTGTAAGCATTACAAAACCAGCTGTTGTGACTTAGTTTTTGTTTTATTCTTGCTATCACCAAGCAACGAATGTTGAAACTAAAATTGGGGACTGCCCGGGGACGCCTGCTGCACTTCGATGATTCATCGACTTCTAATGAACAAGAAGAAATCTTTGTGCGAAAAATCTCTTTAGCCTCATTTAGAGTTCTAACTACTGTTTCATAACGTCACGCTTTCCCACTTGGAATAATATTCCGAAATTTTGGCTCGTGCGATATGTTCGTCAACTCGACTGTTCTAGTCGGGTTACATCTAATCTGATCGTTATTACAATGACAAAATTCTATAATTCTATTAAAAATTGTCTCTCAATATCTCAACCTGTGTTACTGCTTCGATCAACCGCTGGCTAATTTCAGTCTGCCTATGATCGAGATGAAACTGAGAGATATATGAGGCATCTTTCAACCGATGGCTCTTTTCTACTTGGCACATTTTCGAGCTACCACATTTGCATTCCCTGGCAAAAATAAAAGTCTCAACAGATCGAAAAACGTACACTCACGGTCTCAACTTCCATTACGTTTTTCGAACTTTTAAGACTTTTATTTTCATCAGAGTTCCCACAAATGAAGAAGGCAAATCGTGCCGAGTTATGGAAGGCATTGCGATGTGTTGTGTTTTTATATTAATTGGTAGAGCTTCCGTTGAACCCCATACTAAAGTTCAAGTAAGTTTTAAAGTGGTCGCCTCTACCTCCACTTTAGCATTCTTTTGGGATCAGGCGATGAAACTGAAAGTGTGCCAAGTGTCAAAGTGGGTGTCAAATGAGAAATTGTCAGCAACAAAAAGGCAATTTTCTTCCTAAACTACCTCTTTACCGGGTATATTCCACCTGCACCTCCTTGTATGAGCAGTGGCAAAAATTTTTTAGAAGAAATAAATCAACTGGAGAGTAGCGGGAATTGAGCATATACTGGAACGTCGTAAAGTGGCCGTTACGCTGTTTTACCGGTACGATTATTATTTGTGTTCATCGGAGCTGTTAGACATTCCTCCTCTTCACAATTCGATTTTTGTCAACTGAACAGGCGACCTAAGCTCAAACAACTACAAAATGAAATAAAAAAAGTGGAAAGGAAACCCATGTGTGTGTATTTCAGCGCAATCCAATAGTAACGTGTATTAGTAATCAATAATTTCTAAACTATTGAGAACTTTCATACAATTAGGTCAAAATGAACAGAAACTTTGTACTTCTGCGCAGAGTTTTTGTGGCGTTAAGAACCTGCGTAGAAGCACAAGGTTTCTGTTCATTTTGACCTGAATGCATGTTTCTTAAACTTTCCAGAGTGTCACTTCGATACCTGCCCACAAGAGTTGCCAAAAGCAACTGAAGAAAATTGCATCACACGTTTGCTTATATAGCTAAAAGTTGCTTGGATCTCTCTTGGAACTCTTGGGTGGTGGAGCTGGGAGTGGTGTAAAGTGGTAAAAGGTTCAAGAAAACAAAAAGTTTTCGAAAGTTATAGAAAGTTTTGGAAATTTCTGGAAAAAACTTCTAAAAAAATCTGGAACGTTTTTCTAGAACTTTCTGGAAGATTCCAGAACTATCTAGAATTTTCTCGAACATTCAAGAACTTTCAACAACTTTCTAGAACTTCCTAAAACTTTCCAGCAATTTTCAGAGCTTTCGACATATGAGCAATGCATACGCTGTCACTCTGAGACCCTCTCCCGGCCCTCCCTCACCGGCATTTGTGCAAATGTGGAATCAAAGAGCCATTGCCCCTGCCCATTCTCCCTCCTGCCCCCTCTGCTTCCATAATTCTTGCAAATCTATTGAATCAACTATTGAACTACGTATGTTTCAGTTCTTTAGGTGATCTACAGGCGAAGATATGCATAATTGGGATAAGCCCTCTCCGTCCCTCTCCATCCGACCCCTCTCTATTCGACATTTCTGCAAATCTAGAGTCAAAGAGCTTTCGAGTGGCGCAAGTTTGAGCTCTCTAGGTGCTCTGGTGACTGAGATATACGTGATACGGACGAACGGAAATATGAGCATATAAGCGTTACCCACTTGTAGGTTACGCTAAAAAGAAGACACACACAGCAATCTAAAAAAGAAGCGTAAATGTGGCTTGTAGGAAGTCAAGTTTCTTTGAATAAAATTTTGCAATAATATCTTAACCACATCTGTACGTGTGTATATACTTTGTATGCGAAAAAAGGCGCGAAATTAAAGAAATTTGAAAAATTTGATGCGTTTTCAAAAGTGCAACGTAAATGGAGTTAAAAAATCCAAAGTGTCAACCCACCACGCAAAAAGTGCATTTAATTGAATAAAATTTTGCAATAATATCTTAACCACATCTGTACGTGTGTATATACTTCTGTATGCGAAAAAAGGCGCGAAATTAAAATTTGAAAAATATGCGTTTTCAAAAGTGCATCGTAAATGGAGTTAAAAAACTCAAAGTGTCAACGCACCACGCAAAAAGTGCATTTAAATAGGAGTTATGTTACTATTGTGAACTGTCCATGTCGAGGTTACGTCATTATTGCAAAATTTTATTCCTTTATAACAAAATTTGGCATTTGAATAGTCACCAGATGCGTGTTGCTTTTAGGGGTCATTTTGCTTTATTTGTAGTTTCTGTAATTTCGAATAGGAATATGCGGTGAAACCTGTTGTTACATGAATACATGTCTGTGTAAATTAAGTCAATAACAATAAAATATTTTAGCCTCACACTTCAAGTGTACTAACTACTGAAATTATACCGTTAGGTTCAGCAATCCGTTGTTACGAATGCAACAGTTTCAATGACACCAGATGTGCGAACGACATGCCACCACAAGAACTGTCGATTTTCTGTTCGATTTCGAAAGATGGACGAGAGTCTACAACTTGCCGAAAGATCGTGCAACAAATTGAATTTTCCGTCAACGGATGTAAGACACACGATACACGACTTTTACTGAATGAAATAATTGTTAATTGAATTCACAGTAAAACCGGATGTACGTATCATCAGAAGTTGCGCGCATGATTCATCTGACACTAAATCGAAATGCTACAAGCGCGCTGGATTTGGTGGAAGACAAGTGGTTTGTGGATGTGAAGGGGATAATTGCAACGGATCGATGTCACTAAAAACCTTGACACTACTGCCAATTACTTTCATCGCTTTTGCGGCATATTTATTCCATCTGTGATGGTGTTAAACGAACCGATTTAAGTTTAATAATTTTTTTAAATGTATCATATACATTGACGTAAAGAAATATATCAAGAAAATGATGAATAATTTAAATTAAAAAAAAAATAATTACGAAAAGAAAAGTTGATGTTGCCAGTGCAATGCTTTAGTAAGTACTTAGAGTAGAAATAATCAAAATATCAAATCTCACCCATCAGAATAAACCAAATCATTTATTGAAGTTCCAACTCTTGTAATTTTATTTCACAGACCTACTTAAGGTCAAGTTGCTTAGGTCGATTTTGAAGGCAGCTTGGTGTCGAAAAAGTTCTTATGACAAAGTTGGAAGGGGACACGAGCCACACGAACTCATATGAATGTGCACTCGGTTTCGAATTGACACCAGGCTGTGTATTAGAAAAGTTTGAGCCTTATAGAAGGCAGCTGGTGTCGAAAATCAGTTAGTCATTGTAATGTCATTATAACGAATATTTTACGTCATCGTAGTAAGGAAAACTGCCATCCAGGGGCGTGACAGTCTTTTGTTTTGATTTTTGCAAGTAATACTCAACGCGAAGTTAGGTGCAGTTGCAAAAAAAATCAGCTGATTTTTGAACTTTTCAATGAAGTCAGCTGATTTTGGCATGAATGAAATCAGCTGATTTTTGTGCAATGAAGTTAGCTTCGGTCGCAACTGCAGCTAACTTCACGTCTTCACGTCGAATATTACTTGCAAATATCAAAACAAAATACTGTTACGCCCCTGCTGCCATCTATGTGTTCATAAATTTAGTACTGTTGAAAAATGAAATGAAATGTTCTGAAGTCTCGCTAAAATTACTTTATATCAACCACCCTGCCACCCCAGTGTTTTATTTTAATTTGTACAAGTAACACTCAACGTGAAGTTAGCTGCAGTAGCGACCGAATCTAACTTCATTGCAAACAAGATCAGCTGAT
The DNA here is from genome assembly GCA_029228625.1 of Pseudolycoriella hygida. Taxonomy (NCBI): domain Eukaryota; kingdom Metazoa; phylum Arthropoda; class Insecta; order Diptera; family Sciaridae; genus Pseudolycoriella; species Pseudolycoriella hygida. The sequence continues at coordinate 66,979,371 of CM055403.1, forward strand.
TTCATTAATAAATTTACCAAAATCAGCTGACTTCATTGAAAGTTTCAATAATCAGCTGATTATGTTTGTAATGAAGTTAGCTTCGGTCGCAACTGCAGCTAACTTCACGTCGAGTGTTACTTGTAAGTACAAGCAAAAACAAAGGACTGCAACCCCCCTATCAACTTAATATAATAGTAACATGTAAAAAAATGACTTTCAAAAGTATAGAATCCCACTCCAGTTTTGACATACATACATACATTTGATGTCAAAAATTACCAGAAAATTGTACTAAGTCACTTTTTCACCTCTTTCTGGGGTCATTGTTGCCTTGTTCGTCCAGATCAAGGTGTTATTCGTGAGCTTAAGAGCAGGGCCTAACTGGCTACCAAACTGCCCATCAGGCGATGCTCTGGACCGGCTCGAAACAAATTTCTGTTGCATAATCGAGAGGTTTTATGCCCATGTTTCTATCTGATAAGACTTAAAAGTCGTCTTACATAGAATTTGTTAGATGCCTAATAAATAATGCTATTAGCGCCTCAGACTGAATTTTTGAGGCGAGTAGCCCTTCGCAGACAAGACGTTCAATAGAAAAAAGGGCTGATTCTTGAAAATGGAAATGTCGAAAAATTTTGATTGAGGATGAAAAAAGGTAGCGGCCCCTTCGACCAGTTCGGGCTTGCTTAAGAGTTTACACTACGTACTGAAGAGCCATCTGGCGGAAATTTTTCAACTAATGAAAATTTGTATAGGAAAAGTGACACTTTCGTGTAACGTTTTTCTTTTAAAGTCTTGAATGCAAACCAATGGAAATTCAACAAACACTTTTGAAAAAAACATTCTCATTTGTTAGAAATGTGAGTTCCAATATTTCACTTCGAAAGTCAGTTTTTTCAGCTTTTCTAGATAATAAACTCTTCGAAATGCATAATTGTTTCGACCAATGTGTTTACTCACTTAATAACTGAGTAGTCCATTTAAATCACAGAAAACATTTTCTACAATTTAGAATTAGATAAAAACTTTTTGAGTTAATACATTTGCAAATATTTGTAAACGTTAAATCACAATAAAGATGGCGGCCATTTTTATTTGGAATCATGAACTCAAGTTTTTTTCAACAATTTCTGACTCGAAGAAAATGTTTTCTGTCATTTAAATTCATTACTCAGTTGAAGATTAAGTGAGCAAACACATTGGTCGAAAAAATTATGCATTTCGAAGTGTTTATTAACTAGAAAAGCTAAAAAGTTACTTTTGCAGTGAAATATTAGAACTCACATTTCTAGCAAATGAGAATGTTTTTATGAAAAGTGTTTCCCCAATTTTCTTCAGAAATAGGTAAAGTACGTAATGATTACATAAACATTGGTTTGCATTCACGACTTTAAGAGAAAAACGTTACACAAAAGTGTCTCATTTCACATACAAACTTTCATTAGTTGAAAAACTTCCGCCAGATGGCTCTTTAGTACGTAGTGTAAACTCTTAAGAGTAGGAGGAATGTATGAAGAGTTGAAGTTATGATTTAGTACATTTTATAATCCTCACATTTTGACATCCCGTATGTATAAAAACTGTCAACAGTTGAGTGGGAGATTCTTCACTTTTCAAAAAGTCTGAAATTGAAATTTGTTTTTCGGAAAATTTTCGGAATTTAGGTAAAAATTGAGAAAATTCTCGTTTTGGTACAATTGCACCCATAGAAGTAATATTTTACTATGGCTGCTGTACATACGGCAGATTAAAGTCCACCCGCTTGAATCAACATTTAAAGGCCACTCATAATTGTTTAACAAAAATGATTTCGACTCATCAGTACACCTGTACCTTCGGCTGTACCTTTAATCTGCCAAAGGTACAGCAGCCATAGTAAAATATTACTTCTATGGGTGCATTTGTACCAAAACGAGAATTTTCTCAATTTTTACCTTGATTGCAAGTTTGTGTACTTCTTTGCACAGAGGGTATGGTAAGCCCTTGGAGCCGAAATATTCGGAATTTGTTTTTTCAAAAAGTCAAACTTTCTCTCACATTTTCCTATAATATTTAGTTAGTGTAGAGTAATTTTAGCAAAACGTTAGAATCTATAATCAAAAATGTTTCAATAGTTACAAGATTTATTAACACAAAGGTAGCAGTTTTCCCTACTGAGACTACGACGCGTAATAGTATCTTACAGTGGACCCTGCGAAAGTAATTCATTACATGAGGATTTTATAATAAGAGCCAAACTTAGGAGTGTTTTTTTTAGCAACAAAATATCAGTTTTCAAAGCGTGTTGCTCAAAGTAACAAGAGTGAGTTTGCGAGTTCTCAAAATTGTGTCCGAAGTAATAAATTATGTAGCAGGGTCCACTGTATAATGTTTATTGCGTATCCATCCGAAAGTTCAGCATTGCATGTATGTTTACCCCCTTCGAAAACCATGCATTACATGTAGGGTCTTTTTTACCTCAATAGTGAAAACAAAACTTTTACCTCACTAGTGAAAACCAAAGTTTTACCTCACTAGTGAAAACAAAACTTGTACCTCTTTTGTTTTCAGTACTTCTATCTCACTAGTGAAGTAGAAGTTTTGTTTTCACTAGTGAGGTAAAAAAAGGCCCTACATGTAATCAATTGTTTTCTTAGGGGGTAAACAAACATGTAATGCTCAACTTTTGGATGGGATAGCCAATAAAATAAATTTCAATTTGGGACTGCTGCTGACATCTTTATTGTCTGAATATCTTGAGTACGCAGCCTGGTGTCCAGTTGAAATGACATACAGTATTAGTTTACTTCCGTTACGATGACATTAATTGATTTTACTCTTGGTTGCGTTCTTTATGGTTACGTAAACGTGTCAAGTAGGTAGTCTGGTGTCGAGTTGGAACCAAGTGCATAGTAATGTACTCGTTTATGACTCCAACATTGTCACACAGTGGACTTCATTTCTAAATGTTACGCTTTTACGTTTCTAAGTCCTAGGCAATGAATCGTTGTCTAGAACATGTTGATGTAGTAATTGCCACAAACATATGCCTTATTTACCCGACGACGTAGCCTAAACTGTTTTTTCTTCATACTGACGTCTTTCGATTGTAAAAGAGGCAATTTCAATGTTTTCAATTTTTGAAACGGATAATTGGAGCTGGGTGCCACCAAATTATTTACTATCTTACCTTTTTCTCTTCTCTGCTTTTACGACTTCGTACGCTTCATGAAATCCCCTTGCGGTTTTTACTATTTAAAAGACCCCCAAATTTCGTTCAAGCTGTTTTCTGTGACGGATCATCTAGCATCTAGGTCGCAGAAGTATCAGGACGTGAATATCCGAGTGATGTTTTTAACATTTTTCAGTAGCGGAGAAAAATCACACCAAAATTGAGGAAATGATTGATTTTATAGAAATTCCAAATTTAGGGTTTTTTTTGCTGTTTTGGAAAATGTTCCTCTATTTACAGGATTAGCCTTAACGATATCCTAGCATTTCTAGATGTACTGACTTGAGCTTTCTTGACTTTTCTTAGTTTTGTAAAATATTTTCCTCAATTTCAGGTAACACAATTGTAGGTTTTTTTTATTTTTTTTTTTGTTTTCCCCAATTTCAAGTAACACAATTGCAGTTTTACCCAAAACAACGATGTCACCTCAGTTTTATACACTACCCAGCTAAGAATTTACCTTGCAAAATGTGCGTTTATAGTATATAATTACCCAGCGATATAATGGCGCGATTATAGTCGAGGTGAAGTGAATGTACGAGTGGCTCTGCCTCGAGGAATATTCACTTACCGAGACTATAATCAAGCTATTTACCCCTTGGTTAATATAATAGTTTATCACATTCGAGCCTATAATAAGCCAATTATTGCACTAATGATCGGGCTATAATTGGTCTATTATACTTGACTTTCTTGACGTAGGCTACACTGAAACAATACGAATGAATGAGAATGAAACGTGTGTTGTTATGACAACCGCATACTAAATCGAAAAATCAATCTAGAGACGACATTTTTTGCAACAAATTCGATGAGTTTTGATTTTTGATTTATGTTAATTTTGTTGTCATGTTTTGTGCATATATGGCAATTACAGGCTCAAATGAGATAAGCTATCGTATAATACAAGGGGAGCAATCGCGCAATTATAGTCTCGGTGGGTGAAAATTCTCGGGGCTGACGGCCCTTGAAATTTCACCCCACCTCGACTATAATTACGCAATTATTCCCCTTGTATTATAATATACTGTTATATCATTCGGGCATATAATTATATTTATATACCTGAAAGTAGGGGTATAATGACCATATTATAGTCGAGTTTCATACGAACTGGGAGGTATATAAAAAGCCTATTATGGTCGACTCGACTATAATTTTCATTATAATCCAACTATAATTTTCGATTCGACTATAATTTTCATTATAGTCCGACTATAATATCATGACTTTAAATCTCAAAGGAAATAAAAAAAAAGCAACGAGTCAAATGGCGAAATATGCCCAAATGATATAAACTATCGTATTAACCAAGGGAAAAATAGCTTGATTATAGTTTCGGTACGTGAATATTCCTCGGGGCATAGCCCCTTGGACATTCATTTCACCTCGACTATAATCGCGCTATTACATTCCTCGGTTAATAATATACTATTATATCATTTGGGCATATTAGCCATTCGACTCGTGTCTTTTCTTGTATTTTCATTAAGATTTAGACTTTAGTAGGACTTTAATGTTTATAGTCGAATCGAAAGTTATAGTCGATTGCATAATAATGTGGGCACGATAGGTAATGGAGTATACACGGACAACTTCACTCCCTCTGAACTACAAAAATCTAGACTGCCGCTAGAATGTTTCCTAACTACGTTTATCGGTCTTAGGCATTTACCCACCTTTACTCGAACTACACTGTAGAATGGAAACTAATAATCGAAGGAATTTTCTTTAGAATTCCAGCAAAGACTTTTTATGATATCATCCTCTCGATACCAGTGCAAATATTACGTTGAAAAAAAAAAGGATTTGAGAGTAAATGCCGAATTTTCCAATTTTACCGAGATTTAAGACCCGCACTATTTTTCAACAGCCACCTATCGATTTCGACTTGACTCCCTAGATATTGAACAAAAGTACGGCGCCTACAACACAAAATTGCTGATTCGATTTCAAAATCTGTTCTCATGAATAAAATAAAAATCTTTGAAATACAAAACCGGAAATTAAACAGTTTTTTACCGCACCCATCAACTTCATTCATAAATTAGTACTGACATTGATTTTTTCTCGATTTCATTAGGTTCAGCTATACGTTGCTATGAATGCAATAGTTACAATGATACACGTTGCTCTCAAGACATACCTCCAAAAGATCTATCCATCGAATGCGGAGACCATCAAAAAGGTGTAAAATATTCATTCTGTCGAAAGACCAAGCAAATCATCGAGTTCTCAGTGAATCAATGTAAGTGATTCACTCGAAATGGTTTTGCGATTATTTAACTGATTTTTTTATGACTAGTGCCGGCGGACACGCGTATTATTCGAGGATGTGGTTGGGATGATTCCAGTTATAAGAACAAATGTTATCAACGTTCTGGATTCGGTGGTCGACAGGAGGTGTGCTCGTGTGATCATGACAATTGCAACGGTTCGACTACATTGAAAAGCTCATTGCTTGGTGTTATTGCATTGTCCCTTTTTACAATTTTCTTTCTAAAAAATTAATATTTTTCGTCTCTTCAATTATTATGTTTATAACCAAGAACCAGGTTGTTCATCAAATAGTTGTTAGATTTCGCAACATTCATAGAATTTAATTGAAATTTTTTTCGTCGAAGAAGCACTTTTATGGATACGTTCAAAATTGTCCAATATGTTCAGCGAAGAACAACACAGGCTTTACTTAGGTTTAATCATTTCGCAGCTACGTTTAGGGACAAATGTTCAATCACTATAAGTAAATGGTTGCCGTTAAGTACGAATTTTATGTACAAGTTATTTAATTAAAGTATTTTTAGCTACATAATTTCATGTGCCAAGGTCAGTATTTTCAAACAATGTTATTTTACTTGATTTTTGTAATTTATTGTGTTCAGTGAATAAAAGACAAATCTCAAACAATTGCCTTTTGCTTCTCGAAATACAAACCTTGTGTAATGTCTTGTCCCAACAAACATTAGGTAAGATCCGTACGTTCATCTCTCCCTCTCTCTTTCTTTCTCTTCGCAAGAACAAGTTAGAGACGGGACCTATATCACAGAACATCTTGTTCAAAAAATCTCAGTTGTGATCACTCAAGGTTTTTGACGTCCTAGCTCCATATCACCAAGGCCTATAGATCTCGCAAGAGTATGAAGGCATCGATCACAGGAATAGCGCTGGGTGAAGCTTGAACATAGGAATTAACAACACGTATCGCCGCTCGGTCGGGCAATCGGACGAACTACTTGAGGAATTGCCCGACCTTTCCAAAACAGAAAAAATCGGTTTTTTTTCTGTTACGTTAGACAACGCTACAGCTCTCGGATCCCTTTCCAACGATACGAAAGACCAGCGTGGCCATTTCGATTACAATCAATACCTTAAATTTACCTCAGACTAAAAAGCCGACTTTGAGCACTCGCCACACTCTTGCGTTACCTATCCGGTGCATAGTGACAACAAACTTTGCAGTGATTACCACTTAGCTGACAAATCCGTAAGTTCCCGTATCAAATTAATTCCAGGTAATGTGGAAATCCACTTCGACGTATGGATTTTGGGAAAGACTTAGGGTCATGACCTCTAAAACCCATTTCCATTAATTTTTTTTTGTAACTTCACCTTTGGAAGACATTTTATATTAACGAAATATTCACGAAAAACTACCCATTGTGTACGACAGAGTTAGCCGAATTTTACCCCCCCCCACCTAAAGAATTTCATGGTCCTGAGATGACGAATTAGTAATAAAAACCATATGCAAAGGAACCGTACGTATCAGAATAGATGTGGCAAACAGAGTAGGTGTTGCGAAAAGGCTCGAAATGTTGCGTTAACTCTTATGTGTATGGAATTACTTCGACATTAAATTGTATTGGAAATTGCCGTAGGGCAATATTGAAAAACTCGTCCGAAGCAACGTTGTAAAAAACCCTACCGAAAGCACAAAATTCATCTCCAAATAGACAAAAATATTTTCCTCAATTTTCTCTACAACATGCCAAAAAACCATTTTTTGGGCTAAGGCCGACCTTAGTCCGGCCAAGGGCCCTCAGGAGAGGCCTCGTACAAAAATAATTCTCTCAATTTTCTTCACAACGTATCAAAAAAACGTTTTTTTTTGTCTAGGGCCCTAGAGGCCCTAAGCATAAATGAAAGTTTCTTTTATAAATTGTCGGACATGCCTACATCTTTCAAACAAAAAAAAAAATTCGAAAATCGGAAAAGATTTCCTCGAGTTAATGTAAAAAGCCAAAAACCACTTAAGCGGCCCTAGCCTTTTAACCATTGGGCCAACAGTGCCTAGATTAAATCCCAAAAAAGATTTTTCCTTTCAGGGAAAGGTATGGGCATGCCTCACAACTTATAGAAGAAATTTTTGTGATTCTGCGCTTTTGGACTTAGCCAGAGCCCTAAAACGGAGTCTCTACTAGGGCCCAACTAGTTTTTTCTACATAAAACGTGGAAATCTTATCCGATTTTCGAATTCTTTTTTTGCCTGAAATATAATATAAAAATTGATCAAGGGATTGAATTTGGGCAAAATCGGTTGAAAAATTGCGAAGTTACGGTCGAAAAAGTGGTCAAAAACCTGGTTTGTTGGAGGTGTGTGGATTTTTTTCACTTATATCTGCGAAATTGGAACGGAAATCGCTAGAGAAGATTTTAAATAAAAGATAAAGACATCAGGAAATAACGAAAGTTAAATTTATAGAAAATCTGTTGAGTCGTTCGGGCTGTAGTGTCATTAGTGTTGGCCAAACTCACCACCCAAGAATAACGCGACCCTACAGGATATTTGGTCGTTTTTACGTTAATATTTCTTTAATAACCTCATCATTTGTGCAGTGTTGTAGAGAAAAAAGAGACGTACTTTTTTGTGTGAAAGTGTGGGTCAGAGGCCTTAGTGCTTTAGATTAGTTCTAAGATCGGCCCTAGATAGATAGATAGATAGATTAGTGGGAGGGAATTATCCCTTGCACCTAAGCCTCCATAGGGCCTGTTGTGCATCCCACAGATATTAAATTCTATTAGTCGAGTTCAGAAACTCCATTATCCGCTTAGGAGACAAGCTCCATGCGTGATTTTCCGGAAGTATGAAATTTCCAAGGATCTTATATCTCTTTGTAATATATACAGGGCACTTGCATAGATAGTGCAGGGCCGTTTCTAACTCGCCACAATTGTCGCAATATGGGTTGGAGGCTAGGCTCATTGTGTGCATGTGTTTATGTAACTTGCAATGACCTGTAAGTATACGGCAGGTAATTAAAGCCGAAAAACATTTTTGATCACCCCAATTGAAATTTTTGATCATCTCGATATTTAAATTTCTTTTATTAAGGGGCTGCCGCCCCCTGGACCCCCGCTTTCTTTTTACCCGCCTGCGGCGAGCCCACCTGCAATAATACACCATGGGGGCTCCGCCCCCAAACCCCGTAAATCAGTTTTGAAAATATCGGGGTGATCAAAAATTTTTTTCGGGTGATCGGTTTAATATTTTCCCTAAGTATACTAGTTATCCTTTTAAGGTTCGTTTTACTTAGCGAAAGGAAGAAATTTGAATTTCGTTCATTAATTGATATACACCACTTAGAATGACTAGCGAGTTTAGTTTCCTTCCAGTGTTTAGCAAAGGTTGCTTTTTTGGGTTGCATGAGGCAATTTCAGTCCTGGCTCAGGTCCAAGAAGGGGATTGGATGAACCTGCTCTAGCTAGTACGTCTGCTATCTCATTGCCATCAATCCCGATGTGGCTTGGAACCCATGTTAGGGTTAGTTTACTCTTTAGTGATATTTCCTGTAGGAAATCTCTACATTCTAAAGCCAAGGCTGAGCAGAATTTATAACCGGATAAAGTTTTTAGGGCCGCTTGGCTATCCGTATATATGAAAGCTGGTAAAATCGGGTTGAGAGATTTTATCGTACTGCCGCTACGTTTAATGCCTAAAATTTCTGCCTGGGGGCTGTAGCAAATTTACCCAAGGTACTTATTGATTTTATATTATACTGTGGGCCGTAGAAGATCGGCCCTAGTACAATCAATTTTTTATTCCCTTGACTGAAAGTCTAGGGTCTTACACCGTTAAATCATTCGAAAACGTCTGTAACAAAAAGTTTACTATGATTGAACTTAAGAGAAATGTTCACAAAAAAACGTCTAATACTGAAAATGTCTGTTACAATTTCATATTTTGGAGACACGATAACTTGAGCAAATCTCAATCGATTTTGGAAATTTTGGTTTTATTCGACGAAGAATGTCATTTCTCAGGTTGAGTTCATAATTCAGCGAGATCAAACCAGGTGTTCGGGAGTTTTTCCCAAGAGAATGCTAGCGTTGGAGACACAATAACTTCAGCAAATCTCAATCGATTTTGGAAATTTTCATTTTATTCGACGAAGAATGCGATTCCTCAGGTTAAGTTCGTAATTCACTGAGATCGGACAAGGGGTTCGGGAATTATTCTCAAGCGAATGCTAGCGCTGGAGACTTCATGGCCCACAATAGTTGTTTTTTCTACGCCCATATTTCTTTAGAATTTTACTGACAAAATTAAATAAATCTCCCCAACTTCCTGTCAGATTGGAACCTTAAGCTTTGTTTCATTAAACTAACAATCGAAATCTCAATTTGGAATTGGGTGTTTTGAAGAAATTCCACTTAAAGTTTTACTTCATGGCTCGGAATAGTGTTTTTTTTTCTACGCCTATATTTCTCTAGAATTTTATTGACAAAATTAAATATATGACCCCAACTTCCTGTCACATTGGAAGCTAAAGTTTGTTTCATTAAACTAACGATCGAAATCTCAATTTGGAATTGGGTGTTTTGAAGAAATTCCACTTAAAGTTTTACTTCATGGCTCAGAATAGTTGTGTTTTCTACGCCTATATTTCTCTAAAATTTTATTGACAAAAATAAATATATCTCCCCAGCTTCCTGTCAGATTGGAAGCTTATGCTTTGTTTCATCAAACTAACAATCGAAATCTCAATTTAGAATTGGGTGTTTTGAAGAAATTCCACTTAAAGTTTTACTTCATGGCTCGGAATAGTTGTTTATTCTACGCCTATATTTCTCTAGAATTTTATTGACAAAATTAAATATATCTCCCCAGACTTCCTGTCAGATTGGAAGCTTAAGCATTGTTTCATTACACTAACAATCGAAATCTCAATTATTCTTCCTACATCACCACGTGCGTCTGAGCGCTCTTAAGCTGGAGAAACGCCGTTCCCAGTTTAGATACAAAATACGACGCATAGAATGTGCCCTCTACAACTTCGCTTTGGGAACCAACTTTCTTACTCTCATAGTTTAGATATAATGGATCATCCTTTTTTTTTTTTTTTTTCTCAAGGGTGAGGAAACCTTCAAAAGGCACCTGGTCCTCCTGGATCCAGGTAGTGTTGGATTTTTACCAACTAAAACCTCCTTCCTTGATCGCCACGCTCTCGTCTCCCCGGAACCGCCTCACAGCATTACTTCGGGGAGGGGCTGTGCTTTCGCACCTACTTTCTCAGATCAACTGCCAGTCTTCGTTGATCGTCTCTCCATGCACTTTGTAGCTTCACCATTATCTTCGCAATTGCGTTGTCCGCTACTTTCCACACTTCTTCGTCGCGACACATTGCCGATATTATGTTGTCGGCGTTTACGTCTGGCCTGCTCGCGGCTATCAGCTCACATCGCTCCTGTTCAAAACGGGGACAGACAAACACAACGTGCTCTGCGGTTTCTTCCTCTTCAACGCATGTCACGCAGAAAGGTGATTCCGCGTGTCCAAACCTATGCAGGTACTTCCTGTAGCACCCATGACCCGACAGAAACTGCGTCAGGTGGAAGCTAACCTCTCCGTGTTCCCTATTTACCCATGTGGTTACGTCCGAGATAAGCCTATGAGTCCACCTTCCATTTTCCGCGGAGTCCCACTCTCGCTGCCATTGACTCAGTGATTCGGCTCTTACTTGTGCCCTCCCTGTTTTGGTGTTTTGGCCCCCCCTTTCCTTCAGTCTGTGGCATTCACTGTCTTCCATCAGCATTATGCATATAGGCATCGTTCCGGCTATCACACATACCGCTTCCGAGGAAATCGTTCTGTATGCGCTTGCTACCCTTATGCTTGACAACCTCTGGGTTTTTATCAACCTCCTACGGTTCCTCTTTGTGTCTAACGCCCTTATCCACGCTGGTGCCCCGTAGCGCAGTATCGATAGGGTAACACTTGCTAGGAGCCTCCTTTTACTGCTGCGCGGTCCAAACCCATTCGGCATTATCATGGCCAGTGCTGCATTGGCTTTCATTGCCTTTTCGCACGTATAATCTACGTGGGCATTAAAGTTCCCACGATCGTCTAGATCCAAGGTGTTTTAGCTGGCGAGTGGATGTGATCTCGTTCCCCTCGATGTTCATTACAATCCGCTCAGTTTTCCGACAATTGCTCACGAGCATGATCTCGGTTTTCTGATGGGCCAGCTTCAGTTTAGCCATTGTCATCCAACTTTCTGCAGTTTCCAACGCCTCTTTCGTGACGACTTCCACCTCCAACTTTGACGTTCCGATAACTATGAAAATTAGGTCGTCGGCAAAAGCAATCGTCGTAACCCATCTTGGCAGCTGCAGCCGCAGCGCTGCGTCGCACATCGTATTCCACAGCGTTGGTCCTAATATGGATCCTTGTGGAACACCAGCTGTGATGTCTACCATCTTTTTCCCTTCCCTGGTATCGTACATTAGCACCCGTCGTTCGAAATAGCTTTTCATTACCCTGCAGAGGAAATCGGGGACTCTCATAGCATGCATTGCCTTAGCTATCTCCGTCCAGCTTGCGTTATTAAAGGCATTTTCAACGTCTATCTTCGTTATAACGCAGAAGCGGTTCCCTGTTCTTTTTTTCTTTCGCGCCTTGTCGGCAATCTCCATAACTCTTTCTATTGCTTCGATCGTCGATCTTCCTTTTCGAAATCCAAATTGGTCGTCTGACAGTCCGTGCTCACCCTCTGTGTTTTTGTGTAATCTGTTCCGGATCATGGCCTCCAGCAGTTTTCCCATACCATCCAGCAAACATATAGGTCTATATGATGGTTCACCTTGTGGTTTCCTTGGGTTTGGTAGTAGGACCAGTTTCTGTTTCTTCCATATATCAGGAAAATTTCCGTCGTCGAGGCACTTCTGCAATGTCAATCTGAGCATGTCCGGCTTTATGCATGCCGCCGTCTTCAAAGCTACATTGCGGATCCCATCTGGTCCTGGCGCCTTGTTATTTTTCAGCTTTTTGACAGCCGTCTGAATCTCTTCTATAGTGATCACCCGGTCCTGTCTGTCTTCAATTTCATCGTCGTAAGGAGTTTGCGGCCATGCGACCTGTTCATGCTGCGGGAATAGCGCTCTCACTATGGCTCCTAGCTTCTCAGGACAACTTTCTTTTGGCACTGATGAACCTCTAATTTTTGTCATCGCTATCCTGTACACGTTTCCCCATGGATTTGCGTCAGCTTCCTGGCACAGCTTCTTAAAGCAGTTTCTCTTGCTAGCTCGGATTACCCTCTTTAATGTTAGTTTTGCCGTACGATGTTCGTCTCGCCTCGCGGCTCTGGCACTCTCACTTTTGGCCCGCTGCATCCTCCTTCTTGTCCTGAAGCAGTCTGCGCGCAAGAGCCTAATTTCGTCGTTCCACCAAAATGCGGATTTTCGTTTATTCTTCGGTTCTATCCTTCTTGGCATCGCTACGTCGCATGCATGCACCAATACTTTCGTCAATTCTTCTGCCGATTTCTCAACGCCTTCGTCTTCTGATTGGAGGTATTCCTTGAAAGCTTCTTGATCGAAATTTCTCGTCTTCCATCTCCGCTCTCTTACTTGATTCATCTGCCTTGCCGCCACCGTACTCTTTTTCAAAGTGTACCTCAATGCCTGGTGGTCGCTGTATGTGTAGCTTTCATCCACTCGCCAATTCAGACTGGTACTAGTGTTGGACTACAGAATGTCACGTCAATAATCGACTCTCGTCCATTCTTGCGGAAAGTAGTTGTGTTTCCCACGTTTACCAGAACCACATTCAGTCTAGCTAGCGCTTCTTGTAGAATGAAGCCTCTTTCGTTTGTAAATCTACTGCCCCACTCAACTGCCCATGAGTTAAAGTCGCCTCCAATGTTGACTGGGCTTAATCCCGTTAGCTCTCCTGTGAGTAAGTCTAACATTCGTTCAAACTGTTCAATCGTCCATCTGGGTGGTGCATAACAGCTGACAATATACACTCCGTCAATTTTCGCAATCACGAATCCTTCGTGGGTGCCTGATACAACTTCTTGTATGGGATACTTTCCCGTCGTCAATATTGCGGCCATCCCGGCTCTGTCAACAGCCCAGTTACCGTTGTTTTTATTAATTCGGTACGGTTCTGCAATAATTGCTACGTCACATTTTTGCTCCGCTGTGGCTTGCCAAAGAAGTTGTTGTGCCATGTCACAATGATTAAGGTTTATTTGGATCACTTCCATTCTTGTCCCGTCTTTGATTTAAGCGCCTGTTTATAGACTGGGCATCTCGCTCCACCCGTCACGTGGTCATTTTCTGACGTGCACAGCAGGCATTTTGGTGGTTTCGTGCAATCTCTTGCTAGGTGGTTTTCTCCCCCACATCTCCTGCACAATTTGGATCTATCTTCGTTCTTGCAGTTCCTTGCTTCATCCTGCCCATATATGGAAGTGGCCATATACCGGGATTGGGCCATATTTCCACAAAACCCTGAAGCACGTGTTCGCTTAATTCTCTACAACTTTGCCTTCGACAGTAAATCTCCATATCGCATAGTTAAGAAAATATAGACGAAAAACTGTTTTCGTATGTCGCCAAGAAACTCAATTTCGTCCATTCCATTGGTCCTAGTGCCCAGTCCCCTGACCCGATTCCCAGCTTTGTGACATCAAATGCTTTCATTTGACACCAAAATGAGGAATTTCCATGCTATACTTGCTGAGATATTTGCGAAAAAGTTTCATCGACTGTCGAAAATTTCATGTCCGACCTCCACTTCTGCGACCATATCTCCGGAACTACTTGGCCGATTTTGCTCATCTTCGAACTTGCAGCATGGGAGGCATGTACCTTTCAGGGAAAAAACGTTTAGGGCGATCGGTTGAGCGGTTTGGAAAAAAAAGTGGAGACGGACGGACGGACATTGTTTTTTTGATGATTCGTCATATGTAGACGATAGTAAATGCATCCGTCCAACTGCCACCTCGATCTACCCCATGTTACATGAAAGTTGTTTGTAGTAAACGTATAGGACCTTTCGTACTTCGAACGGGTCCAAAAAATACAATTCATGCGTTTAAGCTAGAAGTTGTGAAAATAAGATACTTAAAAAAGTAATTTACAATCTTTTATTCAGTCAAGGGACCTGACCCACCCAGGTGGTGGGGCCTAGTTTGTGAGAAAAAAATTGTTTTCACTTTTTTCTTCAAACTTTTTTTGGAAATTTCTTTTTATATTTTAGGCTTTTTTAGGGATTTAAAGAGGTTTTTTGCGTCGTTGCTTCGGACGGGTTTTCCGATATTTCCAATCCAATTTAATGTGGACGACCAAATTTACCACGTATTTCGGATCAGAGCAAGTGATGCATGCCAAGAATCGTGGTTTCAAGTCGAGAAATACGTATTTTTCCGATTTTTTTTAAATACACAGGGACCTAAATTTACTTTATTTTTCAATTTTTATCAAAGTGAACATCATCTGAAGTGAAATTAGTGAAATTATATCGTACAGAGAATTTTGAGGTTGATCACTTCAGCCAATCTGATACTGTCCTATCCAGCCGAATAAGGTGAGTTTGGGCTCGTTTGAAAGCTTTTGGCTCTAGCGACAGATTGTAATCAATTTCTTGACACAATGATTCGGTTAGCACAGTTTCTGATAGCAAAATGTTTCACGGGGGTAATAAAACTTTCGACATTTTTTCAGCTGACTAGTACCGAACAAATGCGTAAATGAATAGGAAACATTCAGAGACCCATAGTCTTTCATGTCTGAGATCCTCCTTCACTTGGATGGCTGTTTTGTTGGAAAAAAGTCCAAAATTCAGAACTAAAAAAAAAATAAAATTAACAAAACGGTTTTTAATTTGATGCGGCAAAACATATCTAGGGTTTTGATTGGCCACTTTTGCAGTGGCTAGGCCACAGATATTTTGTACACTCTCACTTTCCCAGAACATTATTGACGCAGAGAGTTATACACCTTTGAAAGTGGAGCACACTTTGGGCTCTAGCTCTTTAACAACAATCGGTAACTGGTCGTTGTCTCGGCCCAAATCTTACCACTATTATAGATTGAGTTTTTAGTTTATGCAATGGCCGCAACAAAAATGGCGCCACCGACAGGCGGCTACATGTCAGATTATGACAGTTGCATTTGAAATTACAATTTAAGTTATAAACAATTATTTTTCTTTTTCGTTTATTTTTGTTTATCCACAATATACCCAAAAAAAGAAAATAAAGAAACTGTCAAGACTTGAAGAAATTAAAACTTTTTGGTGCCAAAACGTCGGAAACGAAATCATAGAATATTTCCGGTAAAGTATTTGCATTCAATGCTGTCGATTCAGTTTCACATTGCCGAAAGTGTTCTGACAACGTAATCTACGTCAGTATTTATCAAGAAAACCTCTGCTTCATTTATATTTGGAGTTGACTAGTGTCCGACAGTATGTTTTTACGACAAGCTTTCGATTAAACACTAGATGTTGGGGAATCTGCCACGGTTAGGGGACACTACCTTTAATTTACCGTTTTTCGTCATTTATAAATTCACAAAAATATTCTCCATACACAACAACATTGTTTTTCACTTCCCCACAAATAAACTATCCACTTTTTTTACCGCCTCATCTCGAGGAAATTTATGAAATTTGAACTCCGGACACCTGAATACAAACACAACAATTTTTCGGCATTCTTCTGAGCAAGGAAACAGTCATAACCGATTTGTTTGTTTTGAATCTAATTATGACATGTAGCCGCGTGTCGGTGTCGCCATCAGTGATTCCTTACTCGAAGATAGATTTATTGCCCGATGAAAAAGTGATGCACGACACAACCTATGGCCGTTACTCATAACCAAATACAAAGCAATTGGTCACGTATTACTTTAGTTGTTGACAAAAAACTGTTTTTTGACCCCTGTGTATACCATGTACTCCAAGGCCTCTAAGTCCGACAATATCGATTTAAAAAAAAAGTCGGAAAAATACGTATTTCTCGACTTGAAACCACGATTCTAGGCATGTATCACTTGCCCTGATCCGAAATACGTGGTAAAAAAGTTGGTCGACGTTTTGGCGATATCGCTCTTAAGAGTTAAGGCAACATTTACTTAGATACGTTCCAGTCTTTTCGCAACATCAACTCTGTTTGCCACATCTATTCTGATACGTACGGATCCCTTGCATATGTTTTATTGCTGATTCGTCATCACAAGACCATAATAAATGTATCTCCCCACCTCCCACCTCGATCTACCCCATGTTACAATAAATTTGTACTTTGTTATTATATTATGTATATTATGCGCTCCCTTAAAAATTGTTGACTTCTGTCCTGGTCTTAGCTCACGTTTGAGGTTTTTTTTTAAGAAAGTTCTTGGAATTACTCACTTTTCTGGAAGTGTTGCTTTGGTGTGTAAGGTGAGTAAGGAATTTGACACACTTCTCATTCATAGTCGATTTGTTTTTACGATGTTATTGCCGGGGAGTTTGGCTAGCCAACAAGTTGATAGTTGTTGATAGCTAGGTAACTATCAAGTTGATAGCTAGGTAACTATCAAGTTGATAGCTAGGTAACTATCAAGTTGATAGTTAGACAGTTGGTAGTTGGTAGTTGTTGATAGTTAGACTAACTTGTCTAACTATCAAATAATACTTGACTATTACGGTGATAGTCAACTATAATGGTTTTGCCAATATTCAACAATCAAAGAAAGCCTTTACTTGCGACGAAAAAACCGTGCAGGCGTTCGCCTGATTTCAATTTGTTATTTTGAAAGAGATGCGTACTTGCCGACAGACTACAATCGACTGATGAAATATTTTGTTCGTATTACCTTTACATAGTCCGAATATTTGATAGTTGGTATTTGAAAGTTGATAGTTGTTAGTTGATACTTAGGTGGCCAGATTTTTGTTTAGCAAAAATTGCACATTATCCAATCTATATCACTGCATCTTATAATTTATAACTGCCAGATAACGAATACGAAAACTGCATATATTGTCGCTTCGTTAATACGACTATGAGTACCTTTTGTCTCATAGGACAATAAAAGCAATACTTTTTCTCACAAATATAACATTTATTCTTGAAAACTGATAGCAACGCAACGATTTAAAGCATCTCTTTTATATTAAATTGAAATTGATTTATTAGTCAGCATCTTTATGCAAATGTATTGATAGCACAAATTTTGGTTGAAGCGCTTTAGACCTTACTAGGCTTTTAGCCTGTTCGTTTCTGGTTTTTTAATGGAGCCACAACTGGGAACTGCTCAACTGAAAATGTAGAAATGCGTTAAATTCTTTGTTATTTTTGTATGAACATCGGGTTATCTGAAAATCTTGGAGCAATGAGTAAGAAATTGTGTGTTCAATATTAACTTTACAGGAGAAATTGATAAAAACGTATGAATTTATTGAGTTGATACAGCAGGATGATTCCTAAAACTAATTCACGGCACACTAAAACTGAAATATTTATTCATTCGTTCGTATACAAAAAATCAGTAGAAACATCATCTGTATCCCATTATGTTAAACAATTCAAAGGGATACAAAATATCTGAAATAAGTAATATATCAAGTTGGCAAAATCAATGGGTATATCATAGTAAATCATAAAAAAAAACATCAAAATCAAAATTCAAATTCGGAACTAGAGCAGTTTCATAAAAAAGAGAAAAAAAAGACAATCGATCAATGGGCAAAAATATGTAACAGTAACTTGATACTTATGAGATCGCAAATAGCAGGTTGAAGTACCCAAAAATCATGTTCTCAAATACAGTTAGGAGTGTTCAATTCACTAGGATCGACCATTCTCATTCATGAAAAAGGAAGCAAATGCATTCCAAAGCGTTATATTTCCAGCAAGTATAGCTTCAATAAGTGACAAAATTGAGTTTGTGTATTTGATGTCCGTATATTTAAAGGCAACGAATTAAAATTTTTGGCTCCAGCGACACTGACTCTACGCTCCCCAACACAGGTCCTTGAAAAAGGGACAAATATGTACCTCGAGCTCCTAGTAGGGTAGTAATGTGCCGGTCTACTGAACCTCAAAGTATGATGACACAGGCCTCTCATTGAAGCAAACACAAACTTACAGACCGCGTACCTATACATTCTACTGACAGTCAAAAAGTTTGGATAATGATCCGAAAAAAGCAGTTCAGCAGGATACCTGTAGGGCAACCTATGAGCCACTCTCAAGGCAATCCTCTGCTTCCTTTCGACATTCTCAATTAATCTTCTGCTTGCACAACCCCACACACCAACGCAGTAAGACAATCGAGAATGTATCATTGAAAAATACAGGGACTGCAAGATTTTTACAGGCAGAACATGACGTAACCTTCGCAGGATACCAATCTGATCCGAAATTTTTGAGCAAAGTTGAGTGATATGGAAATTCCAACTTATGTTTCTATCGAGAATAACACCCAAGTATTTTATTGAGTCAACAGATTCAATCTCGACACCATTAGCTTCAATTTTCAAGGATTTATCAATTTTAACACGAGAAGATCTAAAGTGAACGACATTACTTTTCTTCAAATTTAGCGTGAGTCTATTAGCATCGAAATAATCTATCAGCAACTTTAGATCTTCATTAATAACTCCAATATTGTTTGCAAAACAAACGGAAGATGAAAAGATACTGGAATCATCCGCGAACAAGTAAGGTTGGGACTTCAACGGCAAAAGGTGCAGGTCATTAACAAAAAATCAGGAATAGTAGCGGTCCCAGAACGCTACCTTGAGGGACTCCCATAGACACAGATGCCCAGGGGCTTTCATGTCCATTCACCACTACACGCTGGAATCTGTTTTCCAAATAACTCTCCATAAGCTCCAATGATTGACCCCTAATACCAGCAACTGAGATTTTTTCTAACAAAAGCTTGTGATTGACCGTATCAAAAGCCTTAGATAGGTCCAAAAAAAGGCCAGTCACAATTTTCCCCTTGTCAATATGAAAACAGATATAATCGACCAATTCGCTCAAGGCGGTATGGGTTCCACTTCTAAAGCCATATTTTTTACAATAAAAAAACTTTGTCGAGTTGAGGAAGCTCAAAATATTTGAGAAAATCAACTTTTCAAAGACCTTATTAATAACCGGCAAAACAGATATTGGCCTGTAGTTGGTGACATCAGTTGAGTTTCCTGATTTGAAAACTGGCGTAATGTTAGCTTTCTTCAAGGAGTCAGGGTATTTCCCAGTGGTCACGCATAAATTATAAATATCAGCCAAAATTGGCGAAATAATCGAAGAGCAACATTTCACCGATGCCACAGACAACCTGTCATAACCTGGGGATTTATTACCATCCAGCGATCGTATCCATTCAGAGATCTCACTATGTGACACACCACTCATGAAGATAGACTAAGAATAACTCTTCAAGGTACCGAACCCATGAATATCGCAGTCATCGTGAGCTGGAAGATTAGAGGCTAATTTAGACCCTATTTCAGCAAAATAATTGTTGAATGACACCGCAACGTTATCATCATCAACCTGGATATTATTGGACTTAATCTTAATCTTTGGGTTACGACATTTATCGCTTCGAATAAGCTTGTTAATTGCACGCCACACTTGCCTTGGGTTCTCACATTTATCAAACAAGTCGGCGTAATACTGTTCCTTGTAGACTGTTTGTAACCTTGAGATTTCTATGTTATGATGTTGCCACTTCCCAACCAAAATACTTTTTCTTCTTTTACCGGCCTTCAATTTATTATTCCACAAGGTTCTCTTCTTTTCAATATAGTACACCAAGTGATCGTTCATATATGAGCACCTCGTGAAGGAACGCTTAATCCGACACTTTTTTACCTTGGTAAACTCGGACAAACAACTATAGAAGCTTTCAAAGAAATAATTGTAAAGGACATTCACATCAGTTGTACATGGGATGTTATTCTCGTGGAACACAAGGAGAAGCTTCTCGTTGACTTTGTCATAATCAATAAATGATTTTTCAACAGAGATGTTGAAATTTCCATTTTACATGGAAAACGAACATGAGACACAACAGGGTTGTGGTCACTGAATTCATTATCAATAGTCGAATTATGAACATGAACAACATCAGAACACTTAAATATGGCATGATCGATAAGTGATTTTGTCGAGGGACGCGAGACATAGTTATTAGAGACCACCAGACCAGCACCAAGTAATACGTTAACATATTCATTCAAGTGAAGGTTTGCGTTATAAGGCGAATACTTCAGAACATCAAAATTCATGTTACCAGCTATCATGTAAAAACTATCGTCGCTGTCAACTACTTTCGACAAATGAGCCAAAAAGTCAGCCTCATTTTTATAGTGAGGAGGACGATAGTACGCATGTATCTTAAATTCGTTGTAAACACAGTTTTTCAAGGAAATTGTACCCGATATATAGAAAAAGTCTGCAGACAAATTAGCATTCACCGAAAAGTCGAGAAACTCATTGATGTAAACAGCAAGGTCTCCCCCAAAACCATCCCTACAGGAGTAATAACCCCTGTAGCCATTAATTCCATAGAGGCCTATATCAGCAGACTGTATCCAACTTTCACTAATAACTATAACATCAAATTGATGGTCAAATTTAGACAGATAATACACGAACAGATCAAATCTGTTCAGAAATCGCATACTGCGCAAATTAGCTTGTAAACTGAATAACTAATTTGGTCACTAGGTCATTGGATTACTAAATCCAACATTCAAATCCGGCAGCACTCTCATTTCGTAAGTTAGCGCATGCCACAGCAGT
>CM055403.1:67001101-67101124 GCA_029228625.1 Pseudolycoriella hygida
TGTCCTCAAGGAAATGTATGCGTATTTTCAGCGCAAGCGTCACCTCCACTGATATCATTAATTTTGGAAGTAGACATTAGGGACTGCGTCACACTTTACCTTTTAAAAGGTTTTTGTTGTGATGTTGACATTTCAAAGATTTTGGGAAAGAGAATTTTGCCAACAAGATTAATTTGTAATTGGAAATTCGTCTAAGTTATAAGAATTAAGTTGGATTAAAATTAATAAGTTAGAAAGTTTGAAATTAATTACGAGATCGTAGTGCATGTGATATTAGTGTTCAGTAGAGGATTTGCTGAAGAGGAGTTATTGAATTAGGCGAGAATTTGTTCGTACATCAGAGGCACGTTAACAAATATTAATTGTTTTAACTCATCAGGTTTAGGTGTTATTTCCCGCTTGTTTCGAAGGTAATTGTAGCTGCCAGGAAGTAGTCAAGCTAGAAAAAGTAAGGAATCTGTTTTTTAATACCGATCTAAGAACTTATGCTAACATAACCTCAATCTTAGTTTATAATCGCTTTCACACACACGATCTCGCAGATTAATCTAATTAAGTTATCGGGAAAATACTAAACGTAAGAATTATTATCAAATTAATTTAGACAATTTGCTAATGAAACTGTTTTATTTTCCTTTATAGAAATTTGAAGTTTATTTCACTTATATCTAAGTTTGTTTGGGCTTTCGTCAAACAAAGCCGAATATTTGCACAAGTAATTTGCATTTTTGAATAAGGCGAAAGGATTCCCACAACTTTCAAATTTAAACACTGTTCCCGATCAAGAACCAACTCAGAAATAATTCCATTAACAACATGGGGTAAATTGAATGGGACGGGTTAGCTCAGTAGTTACGTACTGGCTTTCCACCAAGAATACCCGGGTTCAAAATCCGGTGTGGACAAATTCTGTATAGGATTTTCCTTCAACGCTTATCATGAAAGTAACGGCACTGTGTACGAAACAAGCTACCGTTAGGGTTCCGATTCGAATCTGTTCAATGCGTACTTAGGTGTTGCCAGATGTACTAGCACGCGACAAAATCGGAAAAGAAATAATCCTTCAATCAAAGGCGTGGTTCGGAATACACGTTAAGCATGTGGTCCCTAGCGTAGTTAATCCCACACTATGTGGCAATTCCTCAGTGTAACATCCCGGCAGTCGACCCAGACACTTTACAGTGCTGCTCCCGACTAATCAGCGCCATTGGGATTATTATTAATGGGAATGCCATAAAGACCAAAATTATAATTTTAAGGACAAGGAAATGTGAGACTTATGCAAGAAGCTGCGGAGAAGGTATCCTCCTTGGGTGGAAAGAGTTTTTTCAAATATTGCTGAATAGACCGTCAAAGTGGTACGTAGTTAATGGACGGCTCCCTACAAATCGCGAGTGTTTGTCAATTCTCCACAGTCCAGCATATGTTTGGGAGTTCTTCTTCTTGACTACCTCGAGCCAAAAGTTAACACACAGTCCTCTCAAAATTAACAAAGTTTTAATAACGTGTTAACGCCTCGTGAAAATGTTTCTTAATCTAGAGTTAACTCACTGTAAGTTTCTTTTGCATACCAACTTAAGAGTGAATTCGTGACAACTTCGACCAATTTGATTCGAATTATACGATTCCGAAAATTTTAGTGTCTTTCGATTATTTTTAAATATAAAAATTCGTTTCGGATCGGCTGGATTTTCCAAATCTCTCTACGTGGAACTAGCGAAAATCCTTTTTTCACAACGACAAAGAAAACTGAATTAGGATTAGATTGACATTAGGGGCTCTTTTGGACTACGCATTAGTTTCATTTTGATGAAAATCTCTTGCACAGGATGTATCGCGGAATACGGCACAATTAGAAAATATTTGAAATACTCTTATTGAGTCTTAAAACGCTCATGTTTCTTTGAAATTGTACCAAATTTATTTTTATTCGCCAACCAGGTTTCGTCTACTAAGTAGACATTATCAAGGCTCATTTAAGACTAAAATGATTTTTTTTTTTATTTTCTATATATAACATCAGATACTAATAACTAAAAGTTAAATGCATAACATTCTGCAAAGCGGTAGCATATGTTGAACTAGCTAGGATCTGTATGAAACAGAATGTTTTCCAATTTAGGGGGAAAACGTACCTTCAAATGGAAGCAGCGAGTATTGGTAATGCCCTGTCGAGTTTCATCGCTGAACTATTTATGAGTCATTTCGAAATGAGCATAGAAAAACATCCACTCTTTCCTAGGTTTTATAGAAGATATATGGATGACATTTTCGTCATCCAGAACAGAAGGAAGTTTGACGAAGTCAAGAATGTGTTCGAAGAAAAGATGGATACGTTCAAGGACGGAGCAATTAGATTCACAATCGAAATACAAAAGGATGGAAAAATTGCGTTTCTCAATACAATGTGTGAAATCGTCGAGGGCAAAATTACAATTGACGTTTATAGAAAACCAACACACACGATGAGGCTGATTACCAGTGACTCTTTTCATGACATTAGACACAAAATAGCAGCTTATCATGCTATGGCCCATTTCATGTTCAGCCTCCCGTTGGATAAAGATAAGATTCGAAAGGAAACTTCAAAGATTATGGAGATTGTGGAAGTCAATGGCTTCGTCAATTCAACCATTATGGACATAATTGCGAAGCACAAGAGGAAAAAAGAACTGTCAGAAATATCAACCTTTTATAATCAACATGACGACCTTCCTAAAAGAGTTAGCATTTTACCCAAAAGTAACGAAGCTCCTGAAGCCGATATACAGAAGAAATAATATAGAGATAGTTCATAGAAACGAAGGTTCATTGAAGAGTTTGCTAGGAACAATAAAAGACAAGTCCCTCGATGTACACAAATCGGGGATCTACAGAATACAATGCTCCTGTTGCGGACGTTTCTTTATTCGTTTCAACGAGCATGTCAACTCCTCTAGATGGAAGAACAAAACTGCTGTTGGTAGGCACATATTTAGTTCCAAACATGACGTACACATTAGTGAATTAAAACTTATCCAGCCGGTAAGACAAATGTGGAAAATAGAGTATTACGAAGCGATACATATTCACAGACATAAACATGAAAACCTCCTTAATCTAGACGACGGCAATATAAAGTCTCCCCTACTCAACCTTTTCCTGATAGAAAGAATAGTAGATGAGAGAGTTATCGATCTGACAGCTGACACGCCTGATTTGACGAAGAGTTTTTTGATTGCGAACGACATCTGTGGACTCATCAACAAAGGCCTATTTTATTGGTTGTTGGGTTTCTCTTTCTAGCTCAACTTTTAGTTATTAGTATCTGATGTTATATATAGAAAATAAAAAAAAAATCATTTTAGTCTTAAATGAGCCTTGATAATGTCTACTTAGTAGACGAAACCTGGTTGGCGAATAAAAATAAATTTGGTACAATTTCAAAGAAACATAAGCGTTTTAAGACTCAATAAGAGTATTTCAAATACAAAGACATTAGGGGTTCACTAAAACAATTGTAATTGGAAGTTTGTTAACTGGAATGTTGTCAATTTTGTCATATTTGGTGTCAATAGAAAGGTGCGACATTGATGCGCACGATAAAAATAAATTCGGAGGTTTCAGCGTCATTACGAGCCTTTAAGAAGGTCCCATTTTTTTTTTATTAAACAAAGAACCATTGGCTATACTACAGTATCCTCAGTGACAAGCGTTGGAACCGCCCGTGCGACTCCTTTTAAAAGTTCCCTTTCCTGTTCCAAAATTCTCCTAAAGACCCTGTTCAAAACCAGATTTTACATTTCTAGTCTTGTTTGGGAAGTTTTAGGACTTTTTTGAAGGAAACTTATAAAAGTGTAATTTAAACATTTTCTTACTCTTTGAATGCATCTTTCTTCGCGGCCTTGACTTTGGAGCCGTATTTGTGGTTCTCTCGTTGCTCTCACTTACTGGGTTTTGGGTAACGTTGGCATGTGCGACGTCCTCTTTTCCATTTATATACGGTGTTTTACACTTTCCTAAGTGAACACATCATATCGCTTCCTCAGCCTTTTGCTGGCGTAATCTGATAAACATCTGTTGTTGTGCCACTTGTGCCTGTGAAACCTAATGTACAAATTGGTTATTGTATTTAACTGTTGGCATTATAGTCATTCAAAGAATTACCAATTCCTTCGCTTTTGACTCAGCGAATTCCCGTGTAGCATTTTGGTGTGGATTGTAATTGAATACAAAATTTAGTAGTTAGTCCGGCCACAAGTCAATCGACGGTGGTTGTTGTTAGTTCGTAAGCAGACCGACTAAGGTGCGCTGTTATAAATGCTTGCACAAGAAGAACACAAGAAATAATCGCCTACTTCTTCTTCGATTCATAGCAAAATAAACTGTCGTTGCATATTAAGCCCACCACGGAAAGATGCTTCCAACGAGCAATAACTTGTTGATTCAGATTTTCTTGAAGTAGCAGAATTCCAATCTTTCTTACCATTGACTGTCATTCCTTTAATCGCATGCATCTCAAAAGCTCGTATTCGATTCTCATGGATTGTGAAAGATTTGAATGCGAACGAACGATTTTTTTTTGTTACCCAAATTCCAAACTGAAACGAGTTTCAGAAATTCAATTTGTCTGTGGTAACGTTCTGCTGTCCGGTCAAAAAGCGGGTCTATCGTAGAACAATGTTGGTTTCGTATATAGGCGGTAATTCGGTTCGCTTCACGTTGTAGTTGTTGGTGAGCTGTCACTGAAACAATAATCTCTCGTTTTATATTTCAGACAGATTTTCACATTGGAAAATCATTTGAAACCATCATGAAACCACCACCAAACCAAATGATATAGTCGAGTAATCTGTACACTTACTTGGTATTTATTTAAATTTCATTTTATTGGAAAATAAATAACAAAAGCCGCAACATTTTCGTACACTGCGCATTGTAAACAATACAAATATTCTGAATTTTGACAAATATGTTCTTATTCGAACGACATCTATTGCAATAAAATGTAATTATTTCAGAGAGTTGACTTAACCAACTATCGTTAACAGATACACCAAACGAGTTAAGGAGTTAGAAATGGAAAACCAATAAATTAATTAAATTGGACATTCAACACTCGTTTCATTTGGATTCTACGTATTTCTAAACATTGAAAAATATGTTTTATCGAAGCCACAAAATATTTGGTTTTTTTTACAGAGCTAGTTGAAGTCTTATTGCTAGCAAAAGAAGGACAGTTAATTAACAAAAGCTGGACCTTTTTTTGTGTTGGCAACATCAGTTAAAATATATGGGAAATGTTTCAGTGACGTTCATACATAACTTTATTGTACATACAACTTATGACTATTAATACGCAACCAATTATGTTTTTCATTAGCGGTTTCATGTAAATATTTACCGAAAATTGTGTTCCTATGCATTATTAGCCCAAATAATAACTTCTAGCTTCAATTTAATGATTAAATATCAACAATGACCTCAAATATTGACGCCACTGAGAGGGAGATGTGTTGACGTTTGATATTTTGACAGGTGCATTTCATTATTTTAGTTATTTTAGCTCCAGAAAAAAAAACAACGAAAGTGAAGAGTTTTTTCGTAAATTGGCCGAATTTCAGCGACACGAATTCGTACAGTCGATTCCTTTTTTCGGCTTGTGGAGTTGTTTTTCTGGTATATAATCGATCCTAGATCAATGTTTACGAAGATGATTTTGCGAAAAAATGGGATCTAGGTAGGCGCGGATGACTTTTGTTCTTCTATTTCAAAGCGCAGCACAGTGTGACATTTCTTTCAAAATGGAGGCGTTTGTCAAAATCGGACACTACGCCAAATTGACCAAATAAGGCAAAATCGGTTCAAATTAAAAAAACATTTACTGTAGCGTTGCTAGTAGCTCATAATAGATTCAACATCCTTATCGGATTTTGCCTTATTTGGTAAATTTGGCGTAGTCACACAGTGCGTTGGTTAGAAAGCGACAGATATAGTCGGTCACTTTATAATCAACCCTTTAGAAACGTTGATCTAGGATCGATTATCTACCAGAAAAATAACTTCACACGCCGAAAAAAAGAATTCAATCTGAATGAGAAGGGCTACTGGGTAGTTGCTGTCCACATAGAAACCGATACGATAAATAACAAAAATTTTTCTTCTTATCGACTTTTGCAGCCAATAAACTAAAGAACTAAAGAATTTATCGGCGATTCTTAGCCCCGATCTGAAGGCTTCTTTTTTATATCAAAACGCTAACGTTCATGTTTGAAGTTCTATGATCAACTTCGAAAAGGTTAGGACAGCCGAACTTTTCACCGCAATTGTTACTATCAGCATTCTCTACTAAATATCAATCTGACGAAAAACTTTTTGAAATAAAAAAAATTCAGATTTTTCACAAACGTTGAGCAAAAAAATCGAGAAACACAGTGTACAATTGTAACAAAAAAACTACGATGTCCTTTCTGAAAACATTTCATAGTTCATTGCTTTTCCAACAGATGCGTTAAAATTATCATTTTTTTATAATTCACTAATCCCAATTTTACCAGAATACTGTACAAAAGAAAATTCAAAATCTAATGCATTCGGAGGTGTTTGTGTCTTCTGACGTCTGTGATGGCTTCTGGCACTGATCATTTGATCGCTTTTAACCGCTTTCTCTTGTGTGTTGATGTTGATCTGCTCAGTGTGGCGAACCGTCACACGGTAGAAATCTCTGGTATCTAAAGAAGTACTCCCGTTGCACAACATGCGGTTGGACGCACGGTTAGAGGACTACTGTGATCCCAGATCTGCCAACTTTCAAAAATTTGTTGGTTAAGTTAACAGTAGCTTAGCTTCGGAATTTAGTTAAACTTGTTCAGAACACTTCCATGACTATGGGCATTGCCGAACAATTCGCTCATTTTTTTTTTAATTTATGGAAATGAAATTTATTTATAATCGGGACCATCATAAATTACTATGTTTTCGTTTCACCAGCTACCAGTTGGTATCGCTTTTATATATTTTAGATATCAAAATTAGGGGTAGTCACGGCGATTAAATCTCATATAAAAAATCGAATATCGCCCGTAACCCTTCGCAACAAGCTGTGTGTATGTCTACAAATCAAATGTCAATAATATCTACATGACATGACTTTAGTTGTTTTGATTTTGGCAAAGCTGAGCATGTTTCTGAATTGTTTCTTCTTTCAAATAGTAAATAACTAACTATATTTCAAACAAGAAGATATTAACTTAACTAGATTTCGGTGAAACAGTGTCTAATAAGTGCGAAAAGAAATATTTCGAGGATGTGTGAAATATGAAATGAACTTAACGGGGACGTTCAAGAGATTCATTTTCTTTCGCTACTTTTTAGATTACATTGACGTTTGGAGCGTTGCAACCAATGGAATTGACTACCGCAATTTTTATTTGCTAATCGAATAATAGAAAAAATTATATTCTTGATCGAACCAAGTTATTTAAAAGAAAAATTTGAAAAATATTCTTACCATAATCAAAACAAAAATATGTTACGCGGGCCCGTACGAATCGCGATACGATGCAAAGAATATCTAGAGTAAATATTTTATGAAATTATATTGATAACGTCCTTATGATGTTTCATCGGGAAAAGGCAATAGAGAAAAGCCCTCCGAACGGTGTAACCAAAAAAAAACATTGAATGAATTTTGACCGACATATCATTGAATTAAACACACATCATATCGGCCGTGCAACGCGTATCTTTTCACATACAAATTCTTGATTGAATTAACATAATTATAAACTTACACAATAGTTAAATACATGGTTGGGTTAGCGTCGCTACTAGCGTCGCTGCTGGCGCCGCTAATAGCTACGCTAAAATTCAAGACTGCTCGCTAGTAGCGATTAGCGCTCGCTAAAATCCGATTTGCAAATATTTTTCGCTAATCGCTAATGGATTCGCTAAAATATGGAACTGTTCATCACAAGTCATCAGTCTATTTTCGACCGAATGCCAGTTTTTCAAAAATTTTTGGCGTTTTATCTATTCCAGATTTTGGATTATTAGCAAAAAATTAGCGACCGCTAGTAGCGGCCGCTACTAGCGGGCTAGTTTTTTTTAGACTAACGAATCAGTTAGCGACGCTAGTATTTTTTAAAACTATCGTTAGCGTTAGCGTCGCTAAAAAAAATGACTAGCGAGCACAACCTTGGTTAAATATATGCAAACGATAGGGTCGATGTCTTTTAAATTCAAATTTTCTTGAAAATATTTAAATTTTCTAGAAAAAAATTCACATTTTCAACAAAATTTTTTAAGAAAATTAAATTTTATGTTTTCAAGAAAATTCGAATTATGAAGAGAATTCCAATTTTTCCCAACTTTAGAAAAAATCCAAATTTTCGAGAAATTTCCCATTTTCAAGAAATTTTCTAATTTTCAAAAAATTCCAATTTTTAACAAAATTACAATTTTCAAAAAAACAAAATTTTCAAGAAAATCTCAGTATCAGAAATCTTCATTTTCAAAAAAAATTCATTTTGAAGAAAAACAAATTTGCAATTTGAATTTTCTCGAAAATTTGAAGTTTTAAAAACTTGGAATTTTCTTAAAAATTTTAATTTTCTGGAAAATTAAATTTTCTTAAAAATTTGAATTTTCTTAAATTGATTTCTTAAAATTTGGAATTTCGTAAAATTTTCTTTAAACAGATTGAATTTTTCTTAAAATTTGAATTTTCTTAAAAATTTAAAGTTTCTTGAAATTTAAAATTTCTTGAAAATTTGAAGTTTTGAAAATTGGAAATTTCTAGAAATTTGAAATTTCGGGAAAATGAAATTTCTGACAATTAAATTTGTTCAAAATTCGAATCTTCTTGAAAATTTGAATTTTCTTAAAAATTTAATAAATTTCTCTTGAAAATTTGAATTTTTCCTGAAAATTTGAAGTTTTGAAAATTGGAATTTTCTGCAAACTTTGAAGTTCCTTGTAAATTGGAAATTTCTTAAAAATTGGAATCTTCTTGAAACTTCTAATTTTCAAAAAATTCAAATTTTCAAGAAACTTAAAATTTCAAGAAAATTCAAATTTACAAGAAACTTCAAATTTTTCAGAAAACTCCAATTTTCAAAACTTCAAATTTTCAAGAAAATTTAAATTTTCATGAAACTTAAAATTTTCAAGAAATTTCCAATTGTCAAGAAACTTGAAACTTTCAAGAAAATATAAATTTAGTTTAGTAGTTTAGGGCTAGTTTACAGCTGGCGAATGGTACCAGTCTCAAGTTTAGAGCTGCCATAGAACGCTTGCCCTAAATGTTTTAAGTTCGAAAACATGTCGTTTTGACAGTACCGGATGTTGCCTGTACACAAATGTCTAACAAAGTAGCCTATAATTTGGGGCTCATTTAGGGAGAACGAGACCAGTCTCGAGTTTAGGGCTGCTATGCGTGCGAAGATATTTACATGTTAGTGAAAAAAGCATGTGCTAGTTCAATATATCATCGCTACTACAATAAAAAATTTTTTGGTTGCATCGTCTTTTCTTGTGTGCTTCGATGTACCGAAAATATTTACTTTATTTGAAGAGATTGTTTTTGAATACAAATTTTTGAATAATTTTTTTTTGAAATAGTACATTACATCACAAGGAGCTAAAACGGTGTATTTAGACCCAGGTGGTGAAAAGGTCGAATCCGAGGGCGGAGCGCAGCGGAGCCCGAGGAAAGACCTTTTCAACACCGTGGTCTAAATCAGTACCGTTTTAGCTCCGAGTGATGTATACTATTTTTCGCGCAGACGGACAAAAAGCCAGATTCCGAACAAAACACTCAACAAGCTTTAATACAGAATTTGCATTTTCATCATAGGACACTGCGACAGTTTGTTCCTTATTCTTCATCCTATTTTTCACAACAGTTGTTTTCGATGTGAAAAATAATTGATACGATGACCGAAATTGTATCAAAAGTGAAGTGAATTCGGAAATAATTATGTGAGAACTTAGTTTCAGGCATTATTATTGCAATTGATGTGATGTTTTCATTCAGTTACGATATTTGATTGAAGTCAGTAAATTCAACTGGGCAAAAAAGACTTTTCGGCCCTGGGTCGAAAACGACAGGTGGCAAAAAAGGTTATTGTTCAAAAGTGTACCGAACAAGCCTACTTTACGGTCTCAATATTGTGAGGAAATCTGACGTTTTTTGTCCGTCTGCGCGAAATAATACTTTTTTGATACTTTCGTATTTTCTGTTCTATTTCTTTGTTATTTGCCTATATTTTTTGCAATAAAAAACATAAAAAAAAACTGTCGTCTATCAGGAATTGAACCCGAGACACCGCATCTCAAAACAATTGCTACTACCGTGCGCTAGCTCGCTCGACCATCATAACTTGTATTTGATGTGCGACATATCGTCGCATTAAAATAAAATAATATACTTACACAATGTGGAAAGCGAGTAATAACCGTTCAAGTGTATATGCCACACAAAGAGCGAGCAATAGCGAGCAAAAGTGTGTAATATACACGTGAACGGTTATTCGAGTGTCACATTGTTGCACTAGTGCGTAATCTCAGAATTCCGGGAAAGCACTTAGTTTCTCAATCGGGCTAATATCTGCTAAGTAATAAGACTTTGAAAACATGATGTGATCGATTTGTAGGATTTGTGGGTCGATATCGATTGAAAGTCTATTTAATTCACATTTATAAATTTCTGTATAAAAATTAATTTATAGACGTGCATTCCATGCGCAACACAAAATAATATAAAAAAAACTAGCCGAAACTAGGAAATTCTGGAAAAAGGAGTTGATAACACCGCAGCATTGCTCACTGAGCTATACATAGATCTTTCATGCCTTGTGTTATTATCACATCGACAAATGAAATGAAAAAATGAACGCAACGCGATAGCCTACACTGTATTTCAGGAGTTAGTTTGTTTTTGTTTTCAAAATGTTTAATGTTTAATTATTTGTTTCAACGACCGAGTGCTACTACGTTAAAGCATAGAAGTGAGGTCATGTAAACGGGCTGTTTACATGACCTCACTTGTAATCTTCTATTACAGCTGTTTTTGCGATGTATTTCGTTTTGGCAAAGCAGCTGAAATTTCACAAGACGTAAAATTAAAAAGCAATGGATTTGAAAAAAGTTCAAAAATCGCTCATCAAATCATCTCGTCTCTACCGTCTCTACTGTTTCATTATTTCGACAATCTTTGGGCCGCGGAATTTGCGAAACGAAAATATTTAGTCTTTGAGGATGCAAAAGATTGTCACTTTAAGATTTGATGATGAGCTCATGGATATGATGATGGTGTAGGTGGCGAATAGTCTTGAATATGCATTTAAAGAAAAATGTCTGAAAATCGAATTACAGAATTACAGACAATTTATGAAATCATAACGAAAAGTTTAGAATTTCTATTTTCTGCATTAAACGAATGAAAAAATTCGTTTTCATTTTATTCAACATTTGAACTATCAATAAAATTCACTATTGAATGGTGAACATTGTTTGATGCCAAATTTGAAGTCCAAGTTCGGCGTTGATGATTCTCCGAGCTATTAACCGTAGTAACAACGCCCTAGTGCCCATGATGGATCTGCTTTAAAGCAAACCAAGCCTGGACAGCATCTCTCATGGGATCCAAAGCTTCTACAAGCGCCGTCATGTCCAATACATTGTGCTTTAGCCGAATCTGTGAAATCGATAATTGAAAATTAAATAAATTCCTGTGGATTTGATGAATAAATAGCATTAGCAACATCTCAATGATCAATGACATACCAAAGGTGAAAGCGCTCATGGCCACGAAAGCGAGAATGAAGAACATCAATTTCATTTTAATCTGAAACGTAACGAACGAAATCAGTTATAAGCTTCCTATCACTTGTAAAAATGAGAAAATATTCTCCACTCACAATATTTTAATGAGCTTCAACTGTAACAAATATAGTTGATTGTTGAAAGTACTGAATTTGGCAGAGTATTTGTACTCATTCTCTGCAATTACTCATTTTAATTATTATCGCTGAGGAAAAACCACGATTAGGAAAAAAACGGATACACTTGAATGAGTCAACAATTTTATTGATACAAAGTTTATTTATTTATTCAACGTTGAGTATACGTTGCAGGTTCGTTGCTATGTAGAATGACATTTAACATGCTAGTCAGTAACAATGCGACCTACGCAATGAGTCCAGTTCATCCACAATGACCTCTTCGAGGGTAATATAAGACCTCGTTTTTATAAAGAAAAAAAACCATGTGCACAAACACTTGTAACTTTTAGGATAAAGTTATAACGTTGCGGAACTCAATATTCCTTTCAAAAAGTTTTCTATAACTTGCCTCAGACAAAAGATCTGATCTTGAGGACTCTGAGCCTCCGATAGGGCCAGATTCTCTTTTAAATATAAAGCGATAAATTAAAGACTGAACTCCACGACAGAAAAATTTATCGCTCATCATGTTAAAAGAGAAACACTAACTAAGTGTAGCACGACAAATCGCCCAGTGCAATAACTCCCGCTCCGTCCATTAACGTCCATTCCAATAACTCCCGTTGTCCATTAACATCGATTTCAATATTTTTTTTATTTAATATAAATCTCTACAAATAATGTTACAAATAATTCATTGAGAAAACATATCACAGTCTGAAAAATCACAAAAGGTGTCTCGTATGCACTCGGAGTTTCCTCTTTGTATAGCTATACTGTAGATATCCGCTGTAGTAGGTAATCTAAGGATCGGGGTTCGCCGGAGTTCCTTGTCATTAATTTTTTCAGCTTCTACAAGAAAATTGTTGTTTCGGGGCCTATTGAAACAAATCTCTCGAACGCCAGCGGTGTGAAAATGTATTGACTCTTCAGGTCGACATATTTGTTATGCTTATCTCGTTCGGCATTGTCAGCAACTGAACCGCTGAGCACTGATACACATACCACAATAAAGATTTGCCACGGCTCCGGGTAGCTTGTTCAGCCGTCCGTCGGGACGCTTCCATTTCGTCGAGTCCAGTTTATTTGGAAAGCCTGCTGCACTGGCGTCGACGAGAAATTCTTGTTAATTTGTGAGTGTCTGGCATACTAACTTTTGACAGCTTTTGACACCGCAAACACACGAATGAGCCTCGCATACTTTGTTGCCAAGCCTTAACGCCACGGCAATTCTAGCAGAATCATTGTCCAAAAATAGGCTCAATTGAGGAGACGGAACCGCTTGCAGCCACTTTGATGATGGTTTAGTCGATGACGCAAGAAGTCTGGCTCGATCACTGGAAGACTAAACCGCTCTGTAAATTTGAGATACTTTCAAGAAATCCCATGCTGACTGTGTCATTTTTTGTTTTGGTGTAACTGGGATCCATTCGGGTTCATCCATTACAATATCATTCATTCCAAAAACTCCCGCTGTCCCTTAACATCCATTCCAAAATCATCCATTTCAAAATTATCCATTTCAATAACTCCCGCTGTCCAATATAGTTCGGTGGCGGATAATTTTTCTTTTACGAAATGTCACAAAAACTAAGCGGCTAACGAAGCTGAAAAACTTTTCCTTTTAAGAAATGTAAGGAAAACGAGGTGGCTAACGAAGCTGGGGGACTTTTCCATTTACGAAATGTCACAAAAACTAAGTGGCTAACGAAGCTGGAAAACTTTTCCTTTTAAGAAATGTGACAAAAACTAGGTGGCTTACGAAAATGTCACAAGAACGAGATGGCGAATAAAACTGGGAAGCTTTTCCCTTCAAAAAGTGCCACAAAAACTAGGTAGGTAACGGAGCTAAAGAAATTTTCCTTTTACAAAACGTCACAAAAAGTTTTTGGGTAAAGAAACTAGAATTAGTGCGAATGAAGGGAACGTTCGTCTAAGTGTATATATACCTTCTATATACCTTCGGCTATTTGTACACAGTGCAAATAGTCAACAATATGTAGAAGAGACTATTTGCACAATTTGCAAATAGCCAACAATATATAGAAGAGACTATTTGCACATTGTGCAAATAGTCTCTTTCTAAAGAAAAACAATGTCGAAAACAAGCTATAGATTTTTACTCAGGATCCGCCTGCATGGCGTAATCTAGCCCACTGTAGACGCGGGGGCGAGGAGGCAGAGCCCCCTTGGACGATACATTATCATAGTCTAGCCCGCCGCAGGTGCGGGGCGAGAGGGTAGAGCACGATACACAAGCAAGGCCACTGCCGTGGCAGGTCCGTTACTCAATTCTGTTTATAAAGAGTAAAGAGTTTGACTTCGTTAAAAGCAGCGGGAGTTACTGGAATGGATGTTAATGGACAGCGGGAGTCATTGGATTGGATGATATTGAAGCGCAAGTTGTCGGAATGGATGTTAATGGACTCGTGGCGGGAGTTGTTACACTGGGCGATTTCTTATTGAAAAATTTTCTGTCACGGGGATCAAACCCGGATGGTGGAAGGCTAGCACGTAACCACTGAGCCGTCCCGTCCTATATGTACATTGTATACCTGTTTGGAATGGTTGATTTGAGGCACTCATGCTTGCAGTCCTCACCAATAATTAAGCGTTAAAATCGAGTCATACAAAACAACATATTTTGTGCTATTGACAATCACATTTGCTATGTCCAGCAAGTGTTAATCGATGTTAATCAATGACTTTAATCGCGTGAGTAGTCCAATATAATTAACGCTTTTTTTTTTTAATCAGAAATGCAATATAAGCAATAGATTCCTAGCCGCAACTCCAACTATGTCAATATTTCTATCCTTTAATATTATTAGAGCATTGCTTCTAGCTCCCTTGATGTTTCTGTTATCTAATGCTTTAGCTTAAAGCGTCAAATTCAATTAAATTTTTGAATCTGAACTGCTCTACATGCCATTGGCTTCTTTTGTTTGCATTAAAGTAGAAGTTTCCGATAATGTCATTATGTCCGATGATATGTAAATTTTCGGTGTCACTTCCAAATCCGGAGGCACAAAATCCAGAGGCGTCAAAACCAGGACGAAAAAACCGGAGGAGTCAAAATACGGAAGCGGCAAAATCAGGAGGCGTCAAAATACGGAAGAAATGCAAAAATCCGGACAAAATCTGGACGATTAAATCTGGATTAATCTGGACAAATTAAAAAAAAGAAAAGTGGGGTCGAGGGGCGGCAGCCCTCGCAAAGGGGGTCAAGGGAGAATATCCCCCTTGCGGCGTCTAAGGGGCAGAGTACGGCCGCCTGCAGGTGGTAACACCCAATAGACCAAATTCTTCCGAGGAAAGTCCTTCGGACATTGAACAAAAGAAGCTTTTGAATGCTTTCATTTCTCTTTGTCCGATCGAATTTCCGCGGAAGAATTTGGCTAATTGGGAATATAATAGACTGCCGTCACCAAGGCCGCCACTGAATTACAATTGTTTATTCGAGGATACGAAATCCTGAGGTGTCAAAGTACGGGCGCTACATTTATTTATTTATTTAGCGTATGGATACATTTTCCTCATTGTACAAGTATTTGTATAGTGAAGTCAATAATTTACGTTAAACATAGAAATTCATTTAGATTCTCACAGATTCAAATTTTTTAGCCAAAGTAGCGCCTCAACATTCAATCGGAAGAAATCGGACACGTCGCCACTGTATTTGTGGTTCGGACAATCTATCAGTATGTGCATCATCGTCTGGCGTTGGCAACCACATGAACAACTGGGGTCATTGATGAGCTTCCATTTGTTAAGCATGTCGTTGCATCGTCCGTGTGCTGTTCTTAGTCTGTTCAGATTAGACCACTGTTTTCGGGGAAGTGTAAATTCTTTGGACTTAGCAGTGTGATTGTCGAAGTTGAACAGGATGCTGTTGATTCCACTTCCATGCCATATGTCCTTCCAAACTTCTTTCGGCTTGAAATCGTTAGTGTGAAGTAATTTGGCAGAATTTACTGCCGGTTTGCGAGATTTTAGTCTCTCAATTGGTGGTAACTCTAGGTCCTTGTGCAGTGGCACGCGTTGATTAGCGAAAGTTTTCCTGTACGGGCGCTACAAAATCCGGACGTTCATCTGCATCATGTTCTGGATTATGACACCTCAGGATTTGGACGCAATACGCATCCTGATTTTGACGGCAGTGAAATTAGACGCCTCCGCATTTCGACACCTCCGAATTTTGTCGACTCCGTATATTGTGCCTCCGGATTTGGAAGGTGAGCGTTAAAAGTGGTCCTTTCGAAAATAGTTTAAAAAACTGAGTCACATGCCGGCCTGCTACACACTAAAGGTTTTTTTTCCACAAAATAAAACAAAAAATGAGCGAATTGCTCGGCAATGCTCTAGGTCATGGAAGTGCTATACTAATTTTACTAAATTCCGAAATTATTGCTAGGTAGAGCTGGGATCACGGAAGTCCTCAACCGTGCGTCCAACCGCAAGTCGTGCAACGGGAGTACTTCTTCCGATACCAGAAATTTCTACCATGTGACACACCCAAAGCGGAGTTGGGATGGCGTCACGTCGTCAGAACCGAAAACAGAAGCATCTCCGAGTGTATTCGATTTTGAAAGTTCTCTTGTACAATATTCCGGTAAAATTGGGGTTAGTGAATTATAACAAAAAAATAATTTTAACGCATCTGTTGGAAAAGCAATGAACTATGAAATGTTCAAGGATGACATCGTAGTTTTTGTTGCAGTTGTAAATATGTTTTTGCTTAATGCAATTTTTCCCGCTTGCAGAAAATCGAAAGATTTTTATAGAAGTCACTAACATTAAAAACATAGAGCTGCTGAGAATGACGGTTTGCATACGTACCTGTTTTGGGCGGCTGATTTTATGCAATTTCGGCTTAAACTTACTTCTGAACGACGCCTCGAAGTATACAGATACGACAGATACTCTCTGAGAAAGTTAGGTACGTAAATATATAATATAAACAAATAATTCATCGTATTACCTCATACGAATCATTCAAAGCAGCCACCAAACATACTGCAACTACCCAAATTATTAAGCTTGGGTGAATTTGAGGACGTTAATTGTTAGAAACATTCACTGAAAAATTGTCTGTCACGGGGATCAAACTCTGATGGTGCAAGGCTAGCACGTAACCACTGAGCCGTCCCGTCCTATACGTACATTGTATACCTGTTTGGAATGGTTGATTTGAGGCACTCATGCTTGCAGTCCTCACTCCGTTCTGACAATAGTGCATAAAATGGGCCTTCCTACACTACGTAAGTGACTATGAAATTGTCATTCTCAGCAGCTCCATGTTTTCAATGTTAGCGACTTCAATAAACATTTCTGGACTTACAAATGTGAAAAATTGCATTGAGCAAAAAAATCAACATGCAGATACTGTGAATTCAAAAAGTCTTCGTACATACTAACACTAACACACAATGACAGAAATCCTTTGTTGGATGTTCGACGACTTTTTGAATTCACCATATTTACAACTGCAACAAAAACTACAATGTCATCTTTGAACATTTGAAGAATATTTATAATTTGCTCATTTATCTCGTTTTCTCTTTTCTAGATGTTTTCTTATTTGTAATAACATTGTAATAACAAAACATCTGAAAGTGATAAAACGTGGGAATGTGGACAATGTGCAAATTAAAAATTTTTTTCTTGTAGTTCATTGCCTTTCCAACAGATTGCGCTACAATTAATATTTTGTTATAATTCACTAACCCCAATTTTACCAGAATATTGTACAAGAGAATATTCAAAATCGAACACACTCGGAGGTGTTTGTGTTTTCTGACGTCTGTGATGCCTTCTGAAACTGATGAATATGATCGCTGTAAACCACTCTTCGGTTGTGTTGATCCTAGTCAGCAGTAAGGAGCGTCACACGGTAGAAATATCTGGTATCTATAGAAATACTCCCGTTGCACGACTTGCGGTCGGACGCACGGTTGAGGACTACTGTGATCCCAGCTCAGTCAATTAAGCAATAACTTCGGGAATTAGTTTAAATTGTTCCAGAACACTTCCATGACCCAGAGCATTGCCGAGCAATTCGCTCATTTTTTGTTTTATTTTGTGGAAAAAAAAACTTTTGGTGTGTAGCAGACCGGCATGTGACTTACTTTTTTCAACTATTTTGGAAAGGACCGATAGTGAGTCACTTTTTTCGTCATTTACTCACTGTTCTAACTATTTGGAAGTATTTTCGACTAGTGTTAAAAACTTGTGTTAAAATTTGATTCATTTTTTGAAGAAAAAAATTTTGCACTCCACGAAAACTTTCATATCCGAGGGGCAAAATGACAACGGCAATGTTACCACACATTTACAATTATGGGTTATTTATGGCCATTTACGTGTAAATGAAGGGTCATTTCTGATCCATTTTCGTGTAACACTGTCCTACCGTTTACTATTGCAGTTTATCCGGGGTTCATATCAACGGACAAAATAATGACATTATCGGAAACAATCAGCATGTAGAGTGGTTCAGATTCAAAATTTAATTGTAGATTTGCTTTGAAATTCAACAGCGAAAAAGTGCGCCATGCAATTTCTCATGTCGCACTTTTTCGCTGTTGAATTTTAGAGCGACTCAGCCAATACTGTAAGCTAAAGCAATGGATAAAAGAAACATATAGGAAGGTAGAAGTAATACTCTCTAATAATATTAAAGGATGGAAGTATTGACATACTTGAGTTGCGGCTAGGCACCTATTGCTTATGTTGCATCTCTGATTCCAAGAAATAAAGCGTTAACTGAAATCATGTCTGTCTTTTTAATGGAATGGTGAGGAGCTATCGAATTTCAGGTTATCTAATTTAAGCCTTTTTTCCGCTCAAAGCCTTAGAGCGCGTCCGATAAAAACAACGTTTTTCCAGAGTAACTTTTGTAAAAAAATTCTGAATTTCAAAAAGTGCCTCAATCATCATCATCGTCGTACTTTATAGACCGGTACTACCTTTCGGTGTGAGGTCAACCCTAGGACGATGGATGAACCACCCTCCTCCATGCCCTCCTATCCCCTGCCAAGGAGATGGTTTGCCCGTCCAGTGAAAGTCCCCTAACTCCGTAGTCTTACTTGATTGAATCTATAAACCTTCTCCTTGGTCTACCCCTAGGTCGAACTCCCGGGAGCTGTGCATTGCATATTCATTTCAGATGGATTTTTTTGTGGAGTTGTTTTTCTGGTAGATAACCAACTATATCTGTCTCTTTCTAACCAACGCTTTGAAATAGAAGAACGAAAGTCATCCGCGGCTGCCTAGACCCAATTTTTTCGAAAAATGATCTTCGTAAACGTTGATCTAGACTCGATTATCTTGTAGAAAAACAACTCCACATAGAAATTAATCTGAAATGAATATGTCAGCCAAGATCCTCTTTTGCAGCCCGTTATCGCACATCCTTTTAACGTGCTCAAACAAGCGCAGACGGTTACCTTTGCCGCCTTTTCTACTGACCCCCAGCTTTTCCCTGATGTCGTCGTTCCTAACATGATTCTCCCACTGCTCCCTCCGATTAACCTTTTCTATGCTCCTAAGAATCCTCATGTCAGAAACTGCCAGGTCATGCACTAGATATCCACAGTCTACCCAACTTTCGCTACCATACAGAATCGTTGGCCTAAAGATTGATCCGTGGATAGTTAACTTCGTCTGCTCTCTTAATTTCTTCTTGTTGAACATGTGAGCCCTCAACTGACTAGCAACCGTATTACCCATCTCTCTCCTTTCCTCAAATTCCCTAACTAACTTTCCATCTTCTGAAAAAACGGTACCTAAACCTCTTCCTTATTCAGACTGCAGGCTATCTTCTTCCGAGATTTGCCGACATGCATAACCTTAGTCTTCCCTACACTAATCTTCATCCCGTACTCCTCACATGCGACGTTTAGGCAGTCAATCCCACCCTGTAAATCGCTGGCGTTCTCTGCCAACAGGATTAAGTCAGCCGCATAGGCCAGGATCTTCATAATTACTTCACCCACCTAACCATTTCCCTGCAAGTTGGCTTGCTTGATGATTTTATCCATGATGAATAGGAGCGGAGAGAACAACCTTGACCAACACCCTCGAACACCCCTGATTCCGCCATCTATCCTGACCGCTGCCCTGCTCCCTGAGTAAATGATTTTAATCGCTCCTAGTAAACTTCCATTAATTCCGTACTCGCTAAGTACCTCAAACAGTTTTTGCCTCGGTACCCGATCGAATGCCGTCTTTAAGTCGATGAAGCATAAGTACAAATCCCTATTCTTCTCATAAAGCTTCTCGATTGCCTGCCTTAGACAAAATATCTTATCCTGATATCCTCGTAAAGGTCTAAAGCCACCTTGAACGTCGTCCTTCAACTATATACCTCACCCGATCCACAAGAACACTTGCATATACCTTACCTACCACGCTCAAAAGTGAAATACCCCTGTAGCTACCGCAAACCTTACGGTTGACTTTCTTATAAATCGGAGCTATAACAGCTATAAGGAAAAAGTGCTTCAATAGCTATATAAAATCATTGTTTTTTCATCTAGTAGTTGAGCTACCTTTTTGATGCTTAGTTTTTTAACAACTTTTCACTAGAAGATAAGTCTGCACTTTCAGCCAGGACACTTGGTACCGAAAATTTGAAAATGCCAAAATTAAGGAAGTAGCGAATACATCACATCGTATTACAGGTCTCCCTCATTTTATGCGGTGTGAACAACAAAAGAATTACAGCAGAATCTGCTATAATTCTATTGTTTTTTTTTAGATTTATTAGCTTGGGACGATCGTTTTATCAATCTTGAAACACAGATCTGACGATCCTTTGTTCCTTTCCCGTTCATCATTTAAATCGCCTTCCCCACTCAAGTTAGTTAAACCTCCCTGTTGCCTCCAAGAACTTGCTCAAAGTAGCTGGTTCTAAGTTTGCAACTTCGGACGGTCGCACAACATACCCTCCCAGCAGCTTGCGCTTCAGTTGGAAGGAACTGAGACATTCACATATTACATGAAATCCCGTTTCTACCTCTAAGCCGCACGCACACATAGAGGTCGCCGAGAGCCTAACCTTTTTCATGTTCCCATTCAGCCCGCAATGTCCAGTGATCGCACCTACCACTCTCCTGATGCGATTCCTGTCCATCCCTAGCACAGATTTGGCCCATTCCACATTAGGTCTCGCGAAAAAGCGCTTGCTGTGGCGCTTGGCGCCTTGGCTAGCTCATCAGCTCTTTCATTCCCCTCCACGTCAGAGTGCCCAGGTACCCAAACTAAAGTGATCTGATTCCTTAGACCCATTTCGTTCAGGTAATCTCTGCACTCTTTCACTAGCTTGGAGGTCACTCTAGGCAACATCAGCGCCTTGATCATTTCCTTACTGTCCGAACAGATAAGCACCTTCTTGTCGTGCGTTCCAACAGGCAGAGTCTCACGAGCTGCTGACAGCACCGCGAAGATCTCCGCTTGGAGCACGCTGGTAAGAGCCCCCAGATAGAAGCAATTTCCCTCTCCAGAGCCCATGCCGTACACACCAGCACCTACTTCTTCACGAGATTTCGATCCATCTGTAAATCTGACCACGCAGTTCTCGGGAAGGCTCGCTGGCCTTCCACTAAGCCATTCTTGCCTATTGGGAACTTTCGCTTCAAAATTCCTGACGAAACAGGCTACCCCTGCCATATCGTCTCTCGTCATTTCAAACACCGGGATGGATATTATCGTTGCAATCTTACCATGCCTAATGTCCACATACCATTCTGCATCAGCCTATCAGCCGTGGCAAAAGCTTTCGCTTTAACCACAATATCGATAGGAGGCAGAGCTTGGGTTGAAGTGGTTTTCATAGCGCCCGTGGTGCAAATACGCACTACCCTTTGAATCCCACTTGACAATTTCCTAGCGCATTCCCCATCTAGCCTCGGCCACCATACCGCGCAACCGTGGCTAATCATCGGTCTTAACACAGCCTCATAAATCCACAGAATTGCCCTTGACGGTAGGCTTCAGTTTCTCCCGAAGGAGTTCCTGCAAAGCCAAAAAGCCGCTATCGCTTTCTGCGCTTTATCCTTGACATGAGCAATCCAATTCAGCTTGCTATCAAGCTAAGTATTTCACCTGCGGAGTTAAATCCAGCACCTTCTCGAAGAGCCTGAGTGCCTTCTGCTGAATAGCATAAGATCTGTTTTGGCCGGATTGATTTTCAGACCGTTCTCACGGCACAATCTCTCGACCACTCTCAAAGCTGTTCTAACTCTGTCACCCAGCGTGCTCTCGAATTTTTCCCTAACTAAAATCGTCTATAACTCTATTGTTATTCACACCGCATAAAACGCGGGAGACCTGCAGTTTATAATTTGGTACCTGGTTGCGTACTTGAACCCATAATCTGCGAATAAAGATGGCACCCTTGTCCTCAGCATATGTTTTTACCAAAGAGAAGAAGGTAGTTAGATCTGTACGTCATACAAGTTTCAACTTGGCACCAGGCTGCGTCCTTGATCTGTGACACTTTGTATGCAGGGGGCAGCAGCAGCCTGGTGCCGAATCGAAACTTATGTGACGTATAGAACTCATTTCTGCCTCCATTTTAGTAAGAATAAACGTTCAGCCCCAGGCTGCCTTCTTTATTTCCAGCTTGAGGTCTCAAGTAGGCAGCCTGTTGCCGACTTCGATGGTGTTACTAACTAATAACCTCACTTGTTATTACAGTTAAGCGTAGTCAGAATTTCAGCACCAGGCTGCCTTGATTTCTTCAGACGCCCTCTTAATAAACTAGAAAAGGAAGTAATTACCAGTAACACTGACTTCTACAGATAGAGTTTTAACAGCTTCTTCATGACGCCGCAAACTGAACACCAAATAATATCATGGCTCTATACAGTAGTAAGGGGCCGTGACGCAAGTCCTACCGAAGTAAAATTTACAAGAAATTTTTTCGTCGGCTAAGGAACATCATATATACAGCCACTTTTTGACTTACTCCGACCAACGTACCCTCCTAAAAACATTTTTCCTTCATTCTATGAAATTAACGTCATTTCCTCACGTTTCACTTCATCCCTTTTTCCAAAAAGGCCCGATGCGCCTAGCTAAATTATCGCACTTCGTACGGGTCCAAAAAATTGACACGTTCTTGTTTTAGTGAAACCTATGGATGGGGTTCTTCGCAAATGAAACCTACGTAAAAATGAAAGGAGCATGTCACATTTGAATGCCCTTTTAGGGCCTTTTAGGCGGGCCCTGGCTGACACGCTTCTCAAGTTCTGTTGTAACTTAATACTAACAGCAATCACTGTCGCTCGACAAAGCGATCAGACTAGCTACTAAATTCGTTTCGAAATATTGCAATATAATGAATTAGCTCTTACCGGTCAACTTACCCACAATCCATTTATATAAACCATCTAATTTATTCTTGAAGCCACTACATTCAAACTAACGATTTGAGCGGAGCCATTCGGTATAAATTTGATAAAAGTTTGCTTCGCACAACCATCATGGCATTCACTCAGCGATTTACTCGTGCAATCAATGCGTTTGTTTCGTATCAGCC
This sequence comes from Pseudolycoriella hygida, assembly GCA_029228625.1. NCBI lineage: Eukaryota > Metazoa > Arthropoda > Insecta > Diptera > Sciaridae > Pseudolycoriella > Pseudolycoriella hygida. The sequence goes on from CM055403.1 coordinate 67,024,571, forward strand.
AAGTATGAGTACATTTAAAAGAAAGGAAAATGTAGAATGAATGTACTCCACGCTACGTGGACCCACGAAGTCACACTCGTATTAATAGGCCGAAAAAAAACAGAGTGGTGAGATGAACCAACTGCCAGCAATGAGGGAGATAAAGCCACTGTCTAAGATCTCATTCGTAGGCAATAAATCAAGTCTCAAAGAAATGGTTGAGCAAGACGCTCATTCAACGGGCGTCACATTTCATAAGAACAGCAAATGAATTCACGTCAAACTTACCGCTCGCTATTTTATGAACAAATCGTTCCATTCATTCACTTTGGATATATGATTGGCGAGACTCGTATGCCCTTAATTCCTATGCCACATTACTATCGTGAACAATCACTTGAATATCAAATTAAGCTGCCGGAATATTTCAATTCGATTTGAAGATAGTCAGCGAACCAGATAAAGCTTCAGTTGTTTTATAATCAAAATATGCAAGATGCCGCCCGCACAAACGCTTCCGCAATCATGCCTTCAAACGATTAATCCGAGAAGGACGCGAAAATCACGAAAAAAACGAATTTAAAAAAATAAAAAATAAAAAAAGAGTCAACGAGCAAAACTTCTTGTATCCACCACAATTTCGACCGGGAAGTGGATGGGGAGCATCAATCATGGTCCTTAGATGACAAATCAGCAATAAAAAAAATGTCCGTCCGTCCGTCCATCACTGCGATAACTTGAGTAAAACTCAACCGATTTTCAAAAACTTTTTTTTCGCTGAAAAGTAATCGAAATATCTTTTTCGCGCATATGGACAAAAAACATCAGATTTTCTCGCCGAATTTAGATCCTAAAGTAACCTCTTCCGGGTCACATTTGAATGTCACTTATTGCCCTGCTTGAAATGTCGTTTTTTACCCACCTGTCGTTTTTATCCCAGTCCAGTATGTCATTTTTTACCCACCTGCAACATAAACAATAGTTATTTGTGTATCTGCTTCGGACGATGTATTTAAGCTATTTTCAACACGCGAAATTGCCTAAAATCAGTCGTCAAAAACAGATACACAAATAACTATTTCATGATACCCCCAGCGAAAAATCTATTTGTGATTAATGTGGTCTCGAAATAGATTTTTCGCTGGGGGTATCATGAAAAATAATGTGAATAACATGGGACGAACGTAAACAAATTCAAACTGTGCGATTGCCGCCCTTGCCTTCGGCGCGGGCTGCAAACTTCGCACACGTTTGAATTTTTTACTTTTCGTCCCGTGTCATCCAAATTACTATTAATCGCACTTTTATTGGTATACGCGCGGGTACACACCTATTGTCGATATTATTAAGCACTTAATTCTAAGAATCACACACGAATTAAAAAAAAATTCAATAAAAACGATTTCAACAGAAGGAAACAACGAATCGGGTGAAAAAATGTAGTGTACTTACTATACTCGTATACTTACTATGATCATAATATGAAACTTTAACTTAAGTTTGTTGAGTGTTTTGTTCAAAATCTGACTTTTTGTCCGTTTGCGCGAAAAATAGTATGGAACACACGGAGCTAAAACGGTGCTGATTTACACCACGGACGGTGGTGAAAAAGTCCTCCACCTTTTCACCACCTGGGTCTAAATGCACCATTTTAGTTCCTTGTGATGTAATGTACTATTATGCAACGCATACTTCAGAGTGACAAAAAATATATATGAAATTCCATTATGCAACTTGTTGCGAAAAGGAATTTCATATATACTATATAAGTACTTTTTGCATAAAACGTTGTATGAAACACGTTGCGAAACGGAAAATTTTTGTCACACGATGTGTTTATCATTCACATCTGATAAATTCACATCTCTTGACAAAAATTTTTCTTTTCGCAACTTGTTGCATAAATTATGTATAAAGTGGCTATCAAGGGAGATAAGTCATACATTACTGTGTTGTATAAAATTTTTTTTGTTGATTTCTTGCTTCGGTGCATAAAAACTCTTTTAATTTATTTATTTCGGCTCGAAGATAAATAAATTTTCCCGCAAATGTGTAATAATTATTATGCGATTGAATCTGGACAATGTCGGCCCAAGGGCCGCCGAGCTAGAGCCATTTAAGTGGACAATTTGTGGAAGAAACTTTTTTGGATTTGAGTCCTTGGACTTAGCTAAAGCACTAAGAAACGAGTCTATGCTAGGGCCATACGTGTTTTTTGTACATAGCTCGAGTAAATCTTTTCCGATTTTCATAATTTTTTTTTAATCGACAGGTATATGAAAGCCCAGTAGAAGAAAATTTTTGAGATCAAGCCCCTGCTAGCGCTCTACATATTTTTTGTACATAACTCTTACGATTTTCAAATTTTTTTGATCGAAAGGTCTAGCACTGTCTTCCGTTTTATGGAAGAAAATTTTTTGATTAGAAACCCTTGGACTCAGTCAGGACCCTAAAAGTGAGTTTCTACTAGGGCCGATCGTGTTCGCTTACATAAATTGAATAAATCTCAGCTGATTTTGTTGATTCTTTTTCTATTTGAGAGTTAATCGAGTACGGAATTATATTCAAAAACAAATTTGGACCCGGTGCCTGTGCTTAGGGCTGGAGCAGGCCTCAGGTCTGTCCTAAGGTCGGCCCTAACCAAAAAAAAAATTTTTTTGCTATGTTGCAGAGCAGATTGAGGGAAACATTTTTGTCTATAGAAGTATGTGCCCTAGGTCGGCCCTATGGTCTGCCCTTTACAAAAAAATGGTTTTTCACTATGTTAAAGAAAATTGAGGGAAATATTTTTGTCTATCTCTTTTCCAAAAAGATTTTTTGGTGATTATCTGGTGATTGTTTGGATTATTTGGTGATTATTTGGATTATCTGAGGATTATTTGGTGATTATTTTGATTATTTGAGTAGGCAATTACTTCATAATAATCCCAAAAAAATCCCAAATAATCCAAATAGTCGCAAATAATCCCGAATAATCCAAATAATACCAAATAATCCCAAATAATCCTAGTAATCTCAAATAATCCAAAATACAATGAGAGACACATCACAAAGAACATGTTTTGGACTTTTTCTTCAATTTTATTTAGAAAACGTTTAATTACCTATTATAAAAGTCGTGGTCTTAGTCTAACAGTTGTAAAAGATACTTTTCGAGGGAGGTAGCCTAAAGAAACGATTTAAAAAAAACCTAAACTAAAAAAATCGGGAAGTGTCGAGAGTTATGTTAGTAGAGTAGAAGTTAGTTGGATCTGGAAAAAAATGTGAGACAATTGGAATTCATGTGTCAATTTAAGATTGTGATGTGATTAGGATGTGAGGGCGGTTTGACAGAAGTTTGAATGGCGATTCAAAAACCTATTTGGAAGGGGATTTAGACGAGGTCTTCAAACTAAGATGGACGTGGGATTCGGACGGGGTTCGGGTGACTGTTATTTTTGGGGGATTTGGAAAGCGATATAGACGAGACAGTAGTCGGGAGTTCGAACTTGGAGAGTGGTATGGACGAAAACAGCTGGCTCATGAGAAAGGCGCCACAGAGGGGGTTCTGGTTTGATTCGCAAAAATGCCGGGTAGTTGTAATCAGGGAGTGAAATAGTTGATCCCGTACGTCGCTGGCAGGATTCCTTGCGAGCTAATCCGAGAATATTTTTTTATACCTGCATGCAGCGCTTTTTGTATAAGCACTCTCTTTTCGTCCAAATGCTCATCATAACTCCCATCCAAATCTCTGTCCGAACCCAATTCTTCTTCCGAACATCTAAAATCGATTGAAAAAAGTCACAGAACAGATCACAAATCTTCGCCGGCTCCGCTGTTCTTTCATTCTGTAGGAACATCGAGAAGGGGTAGCCTCTTGTCTTCTTTTTGGAGTTGACATGTTTCCAGAAATTTTGAAGATTTTGAACTAAGTCACCTTGCAATTTACGCAGGTAATCCTGGTAGGCAGTTTCCTGTTTTACTCGAAACGCTCTGTTCAAAGCACGGTACTTGAGTTCGTCAGAAAGGCTGTGCGGCTCGGACAGCTTCTTATGGGCTCGGTTTTTTCTGTTTTTCAGGTTAACTATCACTCTCGTATACCATGGTGGATGCGTAGTGCGCTTTCTGGTTAAAATCGGAACAAAACATTCTAGTCCATCTGAAAGTTTCGTGCAGAATAATTCTACAGCACCATCGATAGATTCACAAGCGCTCAGCAAACGTTCCCACTCTACGTGCCGAAAAAAAACGTTCAAGCCATCAAAATCAGCGTTTTTAGAATCGTAGAATTGCTCATCCTTGTCGGGTAGAATCTCACTGAGGTCGAATACGTCATAGCTGAACTCAGTTGGTTCATGACAATTGCGGTTCACACGACTCATGGGGATACATTGGGACCGATACATTGTGGGCGTCAGTAGAGAAAATCAAATCTAGAAATTTCCCTTGCAAGTTATTTACAGAATTGACCTGAGATAGGCCGGCTCCTAAGAGGGTGTGAATCACATCAGAGTCACCATTCGAGTGGATTACGCCCGGGAGTAGAGCACTTTCATGCTCCAGATCTAGTGACCATAGCACATCAGTCATGTTAAAATCACCCATCACAAAGATGCAGAGCCTAAAGTAAACAATTTCCACTGAGGAGCACTTTCACAGAAAAGGCGTAATTTTCAAGACCAAAAGGCCTAAATTTGTTAAAACATAAGACACTCTTCACTTCATACTCTTGTTTCGCTTCTTTTAACAAAATCGTATTTTTTATACATGTCCAAATTAGCAAGCGGAATCGCCTCTCCTTCTTTGTATAAAATGTAGCAACAGTTGGCCGAGAGTCAGTTTCCCAAAATTTTCCATTATAGAAAAAATCGAGCGAAATTTCCCGGTGAATATTTTGGTAACACACTCCCTATATGTCGGAATAGACTTAATACTCATGGAACATGTGTACGAATACGTGGTTTTGAAGTTAAGCCAGTGTGGAGAAGTAAAAAAGCGCGACCGTAGCTATTTCCCGTTTTTCAGCCATTTCCTGTTTGCAAGCAAACTACTTCTTCCTTGTGATTTTTTTCCTGGTTTCAAGTGGATTTCCCGGTATTCGATTTTTCGGCCGAAAAACTTTCCGGTATCGTAGATACCACACTATTTCAACACCCGGCTAAAGATGCTGTTCCGATACAATGAATAAGCCATTGTCGTAGGTATAGGAACTAGCGATAGAGTGTCGCCAAAGAAGTTAATTTTGAAACTAAATCATCGGTGATTCGTTGTTGAATCACCGATGATTCACAGTGGAATCACCGATGATTCACAGTGGAATCATCGATGATTCACTGTGGAATCACCGATGATTCACAGTGGAAAAATCACCGATGATTCACAGTGGAATCATCGATGATTCACAGTGGAATCATCGATGATTCACCATGGAACTACCGACGATTCACCATGGAATCATCGCGGAATAACCCACGTCTCACAGGGGAAACGCCGACGATTCACCGATCACTCATCAATGAAGTGCCGTGCATTCACCAGTGATTCATCGGTTATTCCTCTGTGAATCATAGGTGATCACACGGTGAATTATCGGAGATTTTCCTGTAAATCAACGGTGATTGCCCGGTGGAAGGCACAGACGGACGGACAGGAAGGAGAAAGCATAAAGTAGCTATCGCTACTTAATAATTGTCACGCTTGTTCTACGATGAAGTGAGCCCACACTATTGGTGACAATTATTCTCTACATGCAATTTTTATATTCTTCATCGATATCAGAGTACAATTTGTAAAAAGAGGCTGGAGAGGACGAGCAGGGCGTTAGAGGATTTCAGTGGGCGTCCGGTGCTCCTCCAATATATGTTATTTTAGGCTCTGCAAAGATGGGATCGTTCACATCATAATTAATAAAATCGACGAATTTGCGTAAAGCAGATGCGTATGTCTGATACAGAGGGAATGTAAACACAAGCTAAATAAACATTTCAATCGACCAGATTTAATTTGACGAACACTGCTTCAACGTTATCCGTATTCGGAACCGCGATCCTTTCGCTGGATAGCGAAGACCTGACCGCTATCAAAACGCCACTTACAGATTATACCTACCGGCCATTTGTTCGGTTCAAACGCATCCTTCACGTCAGATGATTTTAATCCAATTCGCAATTGTTGCGTGGTGGACGTGTGGTGAAATCCACTAAGCCAAAGGTAAGACCGTTTTTCAGCTAGACGAATACCATAATCATCAATTGGAGCGGGGACATTTAGCGGCTGAGTGGCGATGGTTGCCTGTTCGATTACGGTTGAGTGTAGCTGAGCATCAGCGAAATCCAACGATTGACTAGATGGTACAATCGTTGTATCCAATGCGCCATCATTGGTTCCATTGAAATTGAAAGGGCAAAACTCTGGTGGGTGAAGTGATGTTGGTGTTGCTGGCAAAGCTGCAGCATTCTCTTCGTATGTTGTTTCGTCTTATTTTCTTCTTCTTGGGTTTTTTATTACTTTTAGTGCGGGCAGTTCGATCATCGGAGACTTTTCGCTGTTTGATTGGTTTGCCATCGCTCAAGGCTTCAATGACCGTTGACTTGACCAGCCCACAGAGATTAATCATTGACTTTACCTCATTCACAAGGTCCGTCAAACCTTCCATCTTCGTCCATAATCCGTTGAAATCGTCGATGCATGTCGTACACTGCCAGGAACTTTTTTGCACGCTTCGAAGGTTGTTCTGGTGAAACCGGCGCAGGTGTAGTGGAAACACTTGAGGCATCTACCGGAGCAGTAGATCAATTTGTCCAACAATTCCGTGTTGCACAACGAACGCTTAGGCGTGGTCATAGTGATTCAACCCCAAAATATTGTGAGATTGATTGAGGTTGTGTCAGCGATCGTGTGAGGAATGGATTATTTGTAGATTCTGATGGAAGGATAGTCGAAAAAACCTGTACTGCAACTATCCGATGTACAGCGATAGTAAACGGATGTCGACAGCAAAAACTGAGGCAATTTTTGGTGGATTTTAAGAAAAAAGAGTGAAATTAAAGCGACGAAAAATAAACTTTGTCATTGATTTAGTACTATTCTCAGTTGCCTGCTCTGAGAAGAAAAAAAAAAAAAACACAAAAATTTGATATTTCTTTTTATTTTTCTTGTAATGTTAATCCAGTCTTACTCACTGCTTACACATAATTCGATTCATTTTATCGGCCATTTGATTACAATTAAATTTTAACGTTTACTCTCTCCCACACTTTTTGGTCAATAAAAGTTAGATAATCTCTTAGAGATGTACAAAGCTAAAAAAAAACAAATCTTTCTGTTGGAAAATGGACAATTTAAGGCACAAAAACAAAACAGTTTCGAAAGACTGGTGTTGGAAAACGATAATAAACAAAGTTAATAAAATGAATGTTGGAATAAAGGATCAATTTCTGAGTAAACGCAATAAACTTTAATCGCAACACCACTTTTTTTACAACGCATTTAATATCGATTCTCACATCATTTCTCTATTCACTTAAATATTAGTTTTATTTGACTATTTAATGGTTTACATGTTGATTTGATAGATTTCTGACGGAAAATTGTTCGTTAGTTGCGTTCGAATTATAAAGTGTGCCAACATCCGTAGAATGTAAATTTCTTAGTGGTCACAAGAGGTAATTGTTGGTCGATGACTTTTTATTTTCGTTTGTATATTGGATCCGGACGGTCGATGATAAGTTTCAATGAAACTTCACTGATGCGATATTATTCTTCTGAGTATTTTGTTGCCTAAGAAACCACCAAAATCGCTGCATTACATTCATGATGCACAGACACACTTTGACAAACCATCAAGTAGCGCAACACTTTCCATCACTTTAAGTTTACTTTGTATTTATTTGTTAAATTATATTATTCATCGGATCGAATGGATCCAAATGCTAAAGCAATCTTATACATTACGATTTATTGAGTGATGTTACGACTAAAGCAAGTTGAATGTCTATACAAATTTTAGTTTTCATCTTAAAACATAAATTCGTTAATTAAAGTAACACAAATCACAAGATTTCATTTATATCCACAGTCATTCATACAAATTATTAAAAAAAGAAAAAAATTTACAATTTTTGACTACATTTCTTTCGTTTCATTTATTAGGCGTTGAAAATCACTTTTTTGTTAAAAAAATTTCTCTTTTTTTTTGTAATTTTTTTGTGTGGATTTTTTCCCGCTTTTCTTTTATTAGTTCAAATCCTCCAGTGGCCGTCGGAGATTTACAATAATTTACATGTCCAATGGATTGTAAGTCAATAAATTATGTATAATACGAGTGTAGTATTGCGACTGCTCGACGTTCGGTGAAATCAAGGCAGTCCCCACGAGTGCTTCCATTTAATATTTATAGTAACTATAAACAGTTGAGTGTGCGAAGTTTGTGTGCATAACATAAACGTAAAAAAGGGCAGTTTAACCGGTCGAATAAACCACTTAATAAATAAAATTTAAACAAACAAAAAAAAACTTAAAAAACACAGGCCTTCACCATCAATTTCGAAAAATCATAAAGTTAAGGTTACATAGTGAGACTAGAGTTTTAAAGTTCGGCCATCGGAGGAGTTGTCGTCGTATTTAAGAACACAGATCACCTGCTGTCTGTTTTACTTGTTGGAAGATCTTTGGCAGTTTCAATAATTTTGTTTTGTTGATCTTCTCGCACGTCTCACCAAGTTAACGTAGGCGTGGCACAAGATTTCTGTGTTCCTCGTTTAAAATTACAATTAAATAGTTAATATTATTATATTACAACAGCTGAGCAAAAGCTTTTTTCATATTTTTTTTTTTTTGTTTTTATAACGAACAACGAAAAAATGATTCCGTTTTCTTGAATCCGTTGTTCGATTATTTATAATTTGTCGATATTTTGATTCCCGCATGAACTTCTAACGACGGGAATATTATTTTACTTTCTAAGCACCGATTTGATTACATGGTTTTGCAATCGTATTTCTATTTTAATTTCACAACTTATGACAAATAATCCGGTGTTGGTTCGGATACAGCGTCTGGATTGGTAAATAATGGATTCGGGAATTCGGGTGGATGTGGTAGTGGTCCCGTTGCTTTCGGTCTTCGTCGATAGGCCATTAACCAGCAGGAAACTGCTACAGCTACGGCCACCAACGACAGGAGTGCTGTTATTACCAACGCTATGATGAGACCAATCATTGACACACAAATGTCTTCGACCCGTTGTGCAGCTGGATGTACTGGATTTTGAATAAATTTCAATTTTATTATTAACTCTTCGATTGTCATGGAAATGAGTTTTGGATAGAGATTTGAATTAAATTATCATCTCTAGGGAATATTTGTTTGAATATGAAGTTTAGGTCCTGAGAGGTAATAATTTGACAGAAAATCCGAGAATGTTCGCATTCCGTTCCGTCACAATATCAGAAATGAAAAGGACAATAAAAGAGATGAAGAATAACACAGACGAATTCTTCCTTACTCCTTCTGTACTACTCGATGCCAGCTTCGTCATTGGAGCGCAGCTAGTGAATATCATCAACGAATCTTTCGCATCCGGTATCTTTCCGGATTCACTGAAACGATCAACACTGATTCCCATTCAAAAGAAGCCAGGAACGACAAAAATCGACGAACATCGCCCAATACATACGCTCCCATGCATGGAAAAATTAATTGAAAAATTGGCACAAAAACAACTAGTTGAATTCATTATAATCAACAAATTGCTAAAAGATTACCAATCGGGATTTAGAATTCAACACTCATGCGAAACGGCGCTCAATGATATTCTTTATGAATGGAAAGATGCGCTCAATCATTCAAAAATTATACTGGCGATATTTTTGGATTTAAAAAGGGCATTTGAAACCATCACACCGGCATTGCTGCTACGAAAGCTATACAAATTGGGCATTCGAGGAACAGCTTTAAAATGGTTTCAAAGCTACCTATCGGGAAGAACTCAAGTCGTCAAAATATGTGAAGTCATATCAGAAGAAATTAACAATAAGTTCGGCGTTCCACAAGGGTCCATTCTCGGACCAATCCTTTTTATAATGTACATCAACGATCTCGGAAATGAGTTGCACAATAGTAAAATCAAATTGTTTGCTGACGACACTCTTATGTACGTGATTGCCGACAACATTAAAGATGCTGTTTCGCAAGCGAACAACGACCTTGCCATTCTATTCAACAAGATCTGCCAAAATAAACTTAAGTTAAATGTTGACAAAACGAAAGTGATGGTGATAACGCACAAAACGATAAAAAAAGACGAAATACACATTTTAGTAAATGATATTGAACTGTCAGTAGTTGAAAAGTGGAAATATCTAGGTGTGATAATTGACGATCATTTAGTATTCGATGATCATGTGAATTACGTTTGCAAAAAAGTTGGGATGAAGGTCTCAGTGCTTGCGCGACTTAGAAATGAGTTGAACTCCTACCAGAAGTTAAATCTTTACAAATCGTTGATCCAACCGCACTTCACATATTGTAGTAGTGTTCTGTTCCTATGCAATCGAGGCGATGTTCTAAGATTGCAAAAAATGCAAAATAAGTGTATGAGGAACATTTTGAGAGCCAAGCGTAGAACAGAGTCGAACGAAATGCTAAAGATGTTGGAGTTGATGAGTGTAAATGAATTGATCAATTTCAATACAATGATTTTCGTTCATAAGATTGTGATAGGAAAAGCGCCGCAGTATTTGACGAACAAAATTAGATTTAATTATCAAGACCAGTCTAGACCTTTAAGGAACGCTTGTGATATTAAATTAACGGCAGCTTTAAAGTCGACTAGCCAAAATGCATTGTTCTATAAGGGAATACAAATGTATAACTCGTTGCCAAAGTCAATTACCGGAGAAATCTCATTGTGTAAATTTAATAAATTATTGAAAGACTATGTGATAAGCCAAAGGCATAATGAATTTTAGTATTAGTTGATAGAATGTAATAGCTATTTAAATGGAAAATATTCGAAATAAAATCATTCATTCATTCATTCAAATAATTTTTTGAAGGGGGAAATATTCGGAGAATTAACTGCCGATTGATGGAGGAAATCACCGGATGAATAATCTCCAGAAGATGTTTCCAAGAAGATATTTTACCGAAAAAGTAGACGTAGAATTGAACGAGACAATGCGAATTATCACCGGCACAGTGAAATCTACCCCAACTGAATGGAACCATAGAGAGGTTGAAATTGAGAAATCCATCGATAGGTACAGCTGAACGCCTGATAGACAATAATTTCAACCCGAAAAACGCCTGGAAAGACCTATGTACAAACAGTGGATTGGCAAGCGATCTTTTCGATTTCGATAACCATTCTGCACGCTCTAAAGAACTCTAATTGCCTCGGAAAATATGGTGTAACCTTACGCACAAAACACGGACGATGCAATGAAATGATGCACAAATGGGGACTTACGAACGATCCCTCTTGTCTCTGTGGAAATACTTGCCAGAGCACCACGCTCTTATTGCTAGACTTTCCAATTTACAAATGTCAAGGCGAGCTAACGGATTTTCTAAATCTAACCACCGAAGCTGTAAAATGGCTCGACGGACTGAACCTGTGATAATCACCTAATATTTTTTAGACCCGTTCGAGGAACGATGTTCTTCAAAAAGGGGTCTTCTGCGGTTACCACGTCGTTTGTAACCACTCGAATTTCGACCCGGGAGTGGGGAGGAGCACCGATTATGGTCCTTAGAAAAATCTTCTGTCGGCCTTAGGGCCGCCGAGCTAGGGCCGTTTAAGTAGTTTTTGGTCTTTTGTAGATAACTCGAGTAAATCCTTTCCGATTTATATAAAATTTTCTTTGTTTGAAAGATCTGGGCATGACCGACAATTTATGGAAGAAACTTTTTTGGATTTGAGTCCTTGCACTTAGCTAGGGCACTAAAAACGAGTCTCTGCTGGGGCCAGACGTGTTTTTTGTACATAAATCGAGTAAATCTCTTCCGACTTTCAAATTTTTTTGATCGAAAGGTCTAGCACTGTCTCCCGTTTTATAGAAGAAAATTTTGTTATTAGAAACCCTTGGACTCAGTCAGGACCCAAAAACTGAGTTCTACGCGGGTCCAACGTGTTCGCTTACATAAGTTGGATAAGTTCCAACTGATTTTGTTGATTCTTTTTCTATTTGAGGGGTAATCGAGTACCGAATTATATTCAAGAACAAATTTGGACCCGGTGCCTGTGCTTAGGGCTGAAGTAGGCCTCAGGTCTGTCCTAAGGTCGGCCCTAACAAAAAAAAAATTTTTTTTGCTATGTTGCAGAGCAAATTGAGGGAAACATTTTTGTCTATGAATATGGAATTATGTGTCTGAGGCATATCCTTGTAGCCCTAGGTCGGCCCTAAGATCTGGTTTTTCACTATGTTGTAGAGAAGATGGAGGGAAATATGTTTGTCTATGTAAGTATTTGTCCGAGCCCTCTTCTGAGGACCCTACTTCGGTCCAAAGGTCTCGGCCCTAGACAAAAAAATGGTTTTTCGCTATGTTGTATAAAAAATTGAGATGAACATCTTGGTCTATTTGGGGGTCAATTTTGTACTTTCTGAAGGTCTTTTTTACACCGTTTCTTCGGACGGGTTTTTCAATATTACCCTCTCGGCAATTTCCAATACAATTTAATGTGGACGTAAGGCAATATTTAAATAAATATGTTCGAGTCTTTTCGTAATCAATCTTTTGCCACATCTATTCTGATACGTACGAGTCCCTTCCATATGTTTTTATAATAACTTCTCCTAATTTATTTAACATTATTTGTGACTGAATGTTCAAACTTATTGCAAACGAACTCTAATCAGAAAAAAACCATACGCTAAATAATAAAAACCGAGAAAAAGGGTTGTCTCTTGGGAGAATAATTTAATCGGGTGGAAAAATTAGCAGTACAACCGGGTAGTACAATTATATACTGGGAATTATAACAGAGCAACTGGCAATCTCTGGCTGTACCTGATTTTAAGAAGTTTGAATAAAAGGCTGTGGCAGATTTGGAAGAAGAATTTGACAAAAGAACACCACTGCACTGCCTTGCAACGCATAAAAACCTTAAAACGAAAGAGAAAAAAGATTTTGTATGGGTTTTTTCATGAGAAATCTTTTCTCTCTTTCATTGCAGGGTTTTTCTGCGTTGCACGGCAGCGCAGTAAACATAAGGGGGCATTAGCCAAATTATTTTCGGGCGTAAGTTTTTATTCTTACTTAAGGAGGTGGTTAACTTCTTGGGAATGGAAAAAAATTAACTCGTTTTTTTTGTTTTGACCAAAAAAGCTTTTTTCCACCTTTTGAAAGCTGGTTTTTTCAAGATCCGCCTTCAATGGGAAACCTTGCGATACAGCCAGCACCCAAACCCGTCGACTAAAATCTTGAAATTTCAACTCTATCTATCTATCTATCTATATCTATTTCAACTCTTCTTCAAAATGATCCTTTCCTCATGGTTTTTGTTTAAAAAATATGTCCTTCAGAGGTGCCTGAGTGATGCAATGACATGCTGCGAGACCCGAAATTGCATGTAAAACAGTTAGTACTGCCAGAATGACCGGGGGAACTTCCAAAAAATTATTTTTGAATTATTTTTTTGAAGTTTTGATAATTGAAAATTGATAGTCGAAGTCCCTGCCGTCATTTTCATCGCGAAACCTGAATTTTATTTTCAGACACGAACTACGCCTCTGGCAGGACTAACTGACTAACTAACATGCAATTTCGGCTCGGCAGCATGTCATTCCAACACTCAGGCACCTCTGGAGGTCATATTTTATAATCAAAAACTTAGGAAAAAGTATCAATTTAGAGAAACTTTACGATAGAGTTGAAATTTCAGGATTCTGATGGACGGGATGCTGTGTATCGCAAGGCTTCTCGTTAGTGGCCTATTTTGAAGAAACCAGCTTTCAAAGGACCGTCATGGTGGAAAAAAGCTTTTTTTCCATTCCCAAGAAGATAACCCCCACCTTAAGTAAAAAAAACACTTACGGACGAAAAGGATTTGGCTATCCATAAATTACGTACTTCTTCATGGGGGATGGGGTATCAGCAAATCCGTACGAATTAGAACGAGGGGGAGAGGAGGCTATAAATGGAAAGAGTAAGTACTTTCGCAAACTCAAACCTACCAAAGGTGTGAAAACTCTAGAAAAAGTCCTCGTACGCGGTAACACAGAAAGTAGTAAGTCTATAACTGTGGCAGCAGCTAAAGTAACTGCCTTTATCAGTGAGATTTTCAAGAACTTTCTCTTTCGGGAATGCATCTATCGTCAGTGTAAAATTTACCGGTAAATGGTAAATTTGATAAAATTACCGGTCATTTAGCTGTAAATATTGACCAAATTAACGCCCGGAGAATTAACGCCCATGGAATTATCGCCCGGAAATTATCACCCGCGGAATTATCCCCCGAGAATTATCCCCCGGAGAATTATCGCACGTAAGGACATTTTCCTTATACAAATTGGGAATTTCTTTGTACAAATTTACACAAAATTGTCCGCTTTAAATTGTTGTCACATTTATCCGGGCAATAATTGCCCGGGTGATAATTCCAATTATCTCGGATGATAATTCCCTCGGCGTTGATTCCCTAAAATTCTACTCCGCGCGTTAATTCTCCGGACGTTAATTCATGTCGTCGAGCTTTCTCTATTTTCTTTAGGGAATGCATCTACCGTCGGTTTAAAATTTACCGATAAACGGTAAATGTCATAAAATTACCGATAATTTAGCGGTAAATTTCGATTTTTTTAAAACTAAAATTGAGATAGTCTTTGCGATGAAGAATATATTTCTCGACGTAAGAGGAACTCGGGGATCGTCGACAAAAAGCCGATTTTGTTTTTACATCAAAATGTGTGAAGCTTTTACAGGTAGGAGCGGTAGGTTTTTGTACATAACTCGAGTAAATCTTTTCCGATTTTCATAATTATTTTTCTAATTAACAGGTCTATGAAAGCCCAAAAATTTGTAGAAGAATCTTTTTTGAGATTGGGCCCTTGGATTTAAGGATCGGAACAGGTCGACATGTTTCATTCAAAGTGACCGAGTCGACCTGATCAGGTTCTATGAAAAAGGTCGACCTGTTCCGATCCTTACTTGGATTTCGCTAGGGTACTAAAAACAAGTCCCTGCTAGGGCCCTACATTGTTTTTGTATATAACTCAAGTGAATTCTTCAGATTTAAATTTTTTTTTAATGGAAAGTATAGGAATGTCTCACATTATATGGAAGAAAATGTTTTGATTAGAAACCCTTGGACTCAGCCAAGATCCTAAAACTGAGTTTCTACTAGGGCGTTTCTACTATTGCGTTTCTCTATTGAACGGATGATGGACCTAGCTGGAAGGCCCATTCTAACTTACTTATAATCAAAACAACAAACTAGCAAAACGAACTCCAATTGCACATCTCGGTAAATTGAATTTCAAAGCAAAACAGAATTTAAAAAGGAAAATGTCGAGAAGTGACGCTTTGTTCATCTCGAATTTGGCAATTCAACGTCAGCGACGACGTAAATTGAGGCAAACTTCCCTCGATTGGAACCGAGCATCACTCAGTGGAATGATGATTTTTTTGCAACGGAGAAAATATTCTCCAGTGGCAACTATTTCCCGTTGGAATGTTTTCATCCCGGTAAGATTGCGTTTCATCGAAGGGAAACTCCTTCGCATGGGAAATTGGGAATGCAGTTTTCGGTCCGGTTATCAGTAACCACTTTTCAGTTTTTTAATTAAGAAACCGGTTTCCACTAAATTCCATTACAATTCCTAGTAAATTTGTGGTTTTTTATGACAGAAAACTTATGTTTCAGCTCTTCCGTCTAAGACCATAGCTCTCCACTTTTCATACAAAAAATTCACGACAAAAAAAAATTTTACGTTGAATTTTTTGCGTGGAAAAGGTGTGTCACCCACGCGTCAAATGCAACTTGGCTTCACGCTGCGTTCACACGTTTACAGCCTTGGATGAGGGAGGTGAGGGACTCACGAACGAATTTTGAGATTTTCGAGCGTCTATTCGCACAGCAATCAAGTAGTGGATAAAAGTAATGACAAATTTTACAAAAGTAACACATCAAGTACAGGCTGCATTTACTGCACTAATCAAACATGGAAATTATGTTTTTTCTCGGGAGGGAGCAAAGTCAAAATTTCCCGGGAACCAAAAATGTGAAATTGACTTTCCGCACAATCGAATTTCCACAACATCGTCACCAACTTCAAAATGTTATCCCATCTCATGCAGCTGTCATTCTTATGGGTATTT
Organism: Pseudolycoriella hygida; assembly: GCA_029228625.1. NCBI lineage: Eukaryota > Metazoa > Arthropoda > Insecta > Diptera > Sciaridae > Pseudolycoriella > Pseudolycoriella hygida. The sequence goes on from CM055403.1 coordinate 67,040,849, forward strand.
CATCCGCCGAGGCGGAAGCAACATTCTATTTCAAAATCGAGATAACCGGTTACCGGCTTTGAGAGAACCGGTTGAGAAAACCGGGTTTGAGAGAACCGGTTGAGAACACCGGGTTTGAGAGAATCGGTTGAGAAAACCGGGTTTGAAAGAACCGGTTGAGAAAACCGGGTTTGAGAGAACCGGGTTTGAAAAAACCGGGTTTGAAAAAACCGGTTGAGAAAACCGGGTTTGAGAGAACTGGTTGAGAGAACCGGTTGAGAAAACCGGGTTTGAGACAACCGGTTGAGAAAACCGGTTTTGCATTCAATAATGAAAAAATATCCACCGGGTACGCACAGTGGAGATAACCGGCTGAAAGGAAAATTTATTCCTCTCTCCAAGATCTCTTTTTCTGACTCTTAAACACAGTTGTATCTGCCCCGTTACACTCATGCCTATGGCAAACTTCTCTAACATAAGAACTTTCTGAGGCTCTATCCACCATAATAACATTAATTTAGCAACAACTCAATTCAAGTATAACTTACTCTGACTTCCATCAGATAAACGTTCATCTCGTCGTTCGAATGTCAAAATCGCATTTGACGAAATTGTAATTTCTTCTCTCAGCTGACCGAGAATAGCCAAATCATTTTCTGCCAATGCTGTATTCGATGAATTCAACTGTCTACCATCTGTAATTTGACGTCGGCGTCGTCGTCTGCCAAAGGCATTATAGCCACGGCAATTGACCGGTTGGCATTTACCGAAGCAAACGCGGATGTTACATTGGAATCGAATATTGTCACTCGATGGGAATTTGAATGCGTTGAAACTTGCTAGCAGACTATTCGTTTCTGCGTTGTACTCCCATTCGCCGAATATGCTTGGATCCGTAGCGCAGCCATTTTCGTCTGTAACGATATACTCGTTCTCAACGCTATCTTCCATAGTCTTGGCGACACAGGTACGAGCAAATCCTCCATATATCGCTAAAAGTAGAAATGTTCTGGTATTAAATCTTGGTTCCGAAAATACAATTCATTGACACTCACTTGCTGGCTGCACATCCACTTGTAACATTAAATTGTCACCAATTTCAGCCGAACTTATTTCGTCGCCATTGTTGGTCACAATCTTCATCGAGCACACTGGTGGAGGACCAGTGTTTGCAATTGTTCCAGCCGTTGTTAACATTGACACATTGAAGCCTAACGTTACATTTTGCTCTCCCGTTTGGTACACACATCGGATTTGATACGCTTGTGCTTTATACGTGACCAGTTTGGGATGCTTCTGAATAACCAAAACAAAGCTTGCCATACCGTTCACGTGAATCAGTCCACAGTTACCGAATTGCACTTTGAATATTTCGGTGTGTGGAACCGTCTCTGGTGTCAGATTTACAACACGACGACAGTCTTCGTTTTTGCTATGTCCTTTCACATACAAAACTCCATTGAATCCTTTCTCGACGATGTGTATTTCCACTTGTACTCCATCCGCTAAGCAGCTGACAATCATCTCCGGCGGTTCGAACTCCTTTCGGTATGTGTTGTTGCACAACACTTCCGGATTTCCATAGTAGCCCGTTAAGCATGTGCAAATCGCTCGATGGTTGGTAGCGTTACAGTAAGCGTTAACGCCGCATGCTTCAGCGATGCACGGATCTTCACATGTGCGGGTGACTTTATCGCAATAACGATTATCCGGACAGTCATTGTCAGTGTAGCATTTGGGTTCTATTGCCTCAGGAACGCATTCACCACGAGGCGTTAAGCGGTAACCATGTTTAACCGGACAAACACAACGACCTCGTTCGTCAATCACCAATCCACGTTCCAAAGCACACACACAATGACCGGTTTCGTCGATTTTGTAACCGAGTTCTATGCGACAAGGAGTACAGTTTTCATAAATGTCAAGGGCACTTCCAGGTGAACACACACAAAGTCCATTGGCGTCTCGTACGAACCCTTTATCAATGCGACAAAGCGAACCTATTTTTTTAAAACAAAAATGTTGAAGCAAAAATTTCATTTCATAAAAAAATTAAAAAACTTACTTCTGTCGCACTGTACAGCAGCGTTTCCTTGATATCCTGGAAGACACACGCAGACCATTGTTCTCACTGGTACGGTATCCAACACCTTGCATTCAGCATTCACACCACACGGTCGAGTCACATTGCAAGGATTGACACACTCTCCTCGAATGCAAGCAGTCTGCGATGGACAATCGCCATCGTAACGACACATTTCGTCCAATTGTATGCAGCCACGATTTAAGTCGCTCACATATCCAGGTGGACAAGAGCATTCCGGTCGATGGTTATACACTTGGCATATTTCATTTCGACCACAAACAGCAGTCTTTTCGCATGGATTCTCACATTTACTGTTGATGCAAGCCTTATTGGACGGACATTCGTCGTCACTGCGACATCCCAACAAAACACAAGCAATTCTGGGATCGCCACTGTATCCGGGTGGACATTCACAGACGGCACGATGATTTATTCCATAACATTCTGCTCTTTCGCCACATTGACTTCGATCGGACGAACACGCTGGTACGCATTGATGATTGATGCAGGAATGGGTTTTCGAACATTCGGAATCCGATGTGCATCCAATTCGAACGCATTGAATCTCTGGATTTCCATCGTAGCCTTGCTGACAGGAGCAAACTGGTTTGTGGTCCTTCACTCTGCATTCGGCATTCGGTCCACAGTTGCATGGATCGCGACAAATGCCATTGACGCAGGCTTTGTCACTGGGGCAGTCTGAATCGGATATACAACCACCAACGTCGAGAACAGGTTTGAGTGGTTTGCAAGTGCCACTTCCACTGCTTACATATCCTTCAGGACACACACAAACCATTGTTCGAACTGGTGATGAAGGTACCACTTCACACCGTGATGGTCGCTGGCATGGTTCTAGAGCGGTGCATGGGTTGATGCATTTGTGATCAATACAAGCTAATCGAGATGGACAGTCAGTGTCGTAGGTACACTCATGAACAGGTTCTGGTTTGCAGTCCACATATGGATTTCCTAAGAAACCTGGAGGACATTTGCACACTGCCATGTGATTTTGTGGAGAACATTCGGCACGTGGCGAGCATACGTTTTCATACACACACGGATTAACGCATTGACCATTTTCACAGCCTTTATCGCTAGGACAGTCGCTGTTACTTCGACAACCGACAACATTGCATCTATCCCATGGATTTCCTCGATAGCCACTCAAACATCTACATTGGGCCTTGTTGCCAACTGGATAGCATTCAGCATTTAGTCCACAAGGGTTGTTGATAATGCACGGATTGACACAATTGCCATTGATGCAGGCCTTGCCGGAATCGCATTCAGAGTCGATACGACAACCAACCGTTCGGCAGGCAGAAGTTGGATTTCCTTCGTAGCCCTCTTCGCACGAACAGGTGGCTCGGTGATTCTTCACTTTACACACAGCGTGAATTCCGCAATCGCATGGATTTCTACATTGTCGATTGATGCAAGATTCATTGTCTGGACATTCGCTGTCTTGTTGGCAGCCTGGTGGAGTTGGTAAAACGATTCGGCGACATTCGCCATTTTCATCAGGTACCCAAAGGTCTGGACATTCACAAACCAATGTCCGAACGGGCGAACTGTCCAGCACACTACACTTGGCAGTTGGAGAGCAAGGAGTCAATTCTGTACATGGATTCACACATTTGTTTCGAATGCAAACTAATTTGCTGGGACAGTCGTAGTCAACGACACATTCCGGTTTATCTTTCTGAACTTGTCGCCTTTCGCAGTAAGAGAGTGGATTTCCTTCTGGTAAATCATCGGGACACTTGCAACTGGCAACGTGATTTCGTACAAAGCAAATAGCATTTTGTGCGCATGGCGGATTGAAATTGGACGCACATGGATTAATGCAATGATTGTCAATACAGGCTCTGTCGTTGGGACAATCGAAGTCGGAATGACATTCGACACGCGCACATCTTTCGAAAGGATTTCCTTCTAGACCAGCCGGACAACGGCAAGCAGCACGATGATTATGACCATAACATTCGGCGTTCACTGCACAAGCATAACCAAGAGCACACGGGTTGATGCATTCGCCATTAAAGCATTGCTTGTCGTTGCTGCACTCATCATCTGATTGGCAGCCTAATTTCACGCAACCGAATTGTGGATTGCCAGAATAGCCTGGTTTGCAGTGACAGACTGGATGATGGTTTGCTACATGGCATTCAGCATCGACACCGCAATTGCATGGATTAACGCAGATTTCGTTAACACACGATTCGGACAGCGTGCAGTCAGAATTCGATTTGCATCCAATTGTCGCTTCACTCGGTGGAACACATTTGATCATAGGATTTCCATTGTAGCCGTTGGGACATTTACAAACTGCTCGATGATCTTGAGCATGACAGAAAGCACCTCGTCCACACGGTCTATCGTATGTACATGGATTTACGCAACGTTCGTTCTTACAAATGCGATCGTTGGGACAGTCATCATTGACATAACATTCCGCAGGAATAACTGTTGGCGTTGGAGAGCATTCAATCAATGGATTACCTGGTGGAATAAAATCCTTAGCATCTATAGAAAAGTTAGTAAAACAAATCGAGACTACCTTCGTATCCCGGAGGACAAGTGCAAATAGCCCGGTGGGAAGTGGATCGGCACAGTGCATTAACACCACATTGTTCCACTCGACAAGCCAATGTGCATGTTCCGCGAATGCATTTATCAGAATCTGGACAATCGACATCTAATTGGCACCCAGGCTGTTCATGTGCAATTGGAACACAACGGCCGCTGTTATCGGTGACCATATCAACTGGACATTTGCACATAACAGTTCGCAATGGAAGGCTGTCCAAAACCGTACAAGTCTGATCTGGTGAGCAAACATTTGATTGCGCGCAAGGATTTTCGCATCGCTTGTTGAGGCAAGCGTATTGTGACGGACAGTCTGCATCCACACGACATTCCGGTTGTATATCTTTATAAGCCAAACATTCGGTGTACGGATTACCGCTAGTGCCTGGTCGACAAGTGCAAACGGCTTGATGTCGTCTACCTTCACAAATTGCCGTTTCGGCACAACTATCCGCTTCGCAAACCTTTCGACAAACTCGATTCAGCCTATCGCAAGCTTCGTCATCTCGACAATCCTCATTGTACTGACACACTCCAGTCACACATGAAACCAAAGGATTACCCTGAGTTCCAGCTGGACAGATACAGTTGGCTTTATGATTTTGTGCCAAGCATTCAGCTCCTCGGCCGCATTGTAGCGAGCCGAGCGTACACGGATTCAAGCAGTTTTCATTGTGACAAGTCTTATCGTATGGACAATCGAAATCGTTTTTACATTCCGGTTTGTAACATTGCACCTGTGGATCTCCGCCCCATCCAACAGGACAGTAGCACAATGGACGGTGTTGCGACACTCGACATTCAGCATTCGATGCGCATGGATTGCGTTCGGCGCATGGATTACGGCATTTTTCGTTGATGCAAGCTTGATTGGACGAACACTCTTGATCGGTTCGGCATTCCGGTGATGGAGTTGTTGGTTCCTTGAAACAATTCACGAATGGATCGCCAGTTAAACCAGCTGGACATCGGCAAACGGCTCTGTTGTTTTGTACGGAACATTCAGCTGTTGGAGCGCATGGATTTGCTTCTACACAAGGGTTTGTGTCCTTTTCTGGTGCTGTGAATAGAATCGTGTCGTTAGGAACTTGTAATCTACGTACAAAAAGATGAAGTTTCAATGTTTTCTTTGTCTACAATTTTAAGAAAGGTGGATGTGTGTGCTCTATGTCTATTTACAATAATTACAAATTTAATTCTAAGACCTGCAAAACGATGAATGAAATTGAAATATTATGAACTCTGTGTGGTGTTTTGTTGGAACATTGCTTACCTAGTCGACAGGCTACGTCAGCATCACCGATATAGCCAGGTTCGCATTGACAAACCATTGTTCTGAGTGGTAGAGAATCGACAACCGAACATGTTGCGTGACTTCCACATGGTTTTGTTTCGTGGCAAGGGTTTTTACATTCACCGCTGAAGCAAGCGAGTTTACTCGGACAATCTGCATCCATTGAACATTGCGCGGTAGGCTGAACTGGAACTAAAAAGCGATGCGTTAGAGTTTGAAGAAATGAACGACAAAAGAAACACTTACTTCTCGTACAAGCTACATGAGGATCACCCATGTATCCTGGAGGACATTTGCATGAAGCTCGGTGATTATCAACACGGCATTGTGCACCAGCTCCACAATTACATGGGTCGCGACATTTTTCGTTTACGCAAGCCAAATTGTAGGGACAATCATCATCTCTTGTACATTCCGGTCGATTACATTTGACTAACGGATTTCCACGGTAACCATCCAAACAATAACATCTCGCCCGATGATTGTAGTCTGATCGACAGTAAGCATTTTGACCACATTGTGTTCGCTCACACGTGTCGACACAATCTCGATTGATACAAGCCTGTGTAGCTGGACAATCGGAATCCGATCGACAACCGATCTCGTAGCAGGCAATCTGTGCATTTCCAGTAAAACCTTCACGACACACACAAGTCGGACGATGGAATTGTACGTGACATTCCGCATTTGAACTGCAAACATTTCCTTCTGTGCACGGATTGCGACATTGTTGGTTTAGGCACGCCTTATCATTCGTACAATCTGAATCGCGTTCACATTCCGGTTTTACGGGTGGCTTTCGTTGTTCCAAGCATTGTACGTAAGGTGAGCCGAAGAATCCTGGTGGACATGAACAAACCGCCTTGTGATTGACACCGCGGCACAGAGCATTTAGTCCACAAGCATTCAAACATGGATCGCTACATTTTTGATTGAAACAAGCTCGATCGGACGAACAGTCATCATTTGTGATGCACTCGGGATAAGTACAAATTGCGCCACCGTTGATTACACGACAGTGTCCATTCTGAGAGCAAGGTGATGGATTGCATGGGTCAACAGGTTCAGCTAAGGCTGGATGACATTCAACAAACGGATCGCCAACCATTGTGTTTGGACATGAGCAGATTGGACTATGATTGACTGTATGGCACATTGCTATACGAAAATACCAAATTTTCCATTGAAAATTCCCTTTACTTCTACACGAAACACTTACCATTTTGTCCACAAACACCAGGACATGGATCCACACATTTGTTGTTGACGCAAGCCTTATCACGGGAGCAGTCAGCGCTTATCGTACATTCAGCATGACATCCACTACCCGATGGATTGCCGTAGTATCCCGGTATACATTCACAAACAGCACGGTTTTGTGAGCGTCGACAAATTGTATTCACACCTGTGAAATTGAACAAATAAAAATGATTGAAAGACTAAAGATTTTTTGTTTATTACCGCAAGGAGTTGGATAACACGGGTCGGATGCCTGAACTGGCACTTCTTCTTTGATGAAAGGTCTACATTGTCGGAATGCATCACCAGTTGTACCCGGTGGACACGTACAAATCGGTATATGGTTGGTAACTGAGCATACAGCTTCTAGGCCTAGAAATTAACAAATTTCGTTTCAGTTATACTCGTACTTATAACAATTTTTTCAACAGTTTCGCTATTTATTGACTGTCAAAAATGGCTTAAAACAAAGCATTATCTGTTGAATAATCAAATGGAATAACAACGAATTTACCGCATATTCCAATACAAGGATCTTGACATTTATTTCTTATGCAGGCGCGATTCATTGGACATTCTGAGTTTCCAACACATTCCGGACGACAGCCTTCGTATGGATTGCCGTGATATTCGTGGATACATTCACAAATTGCATAGTTGTTTTCAACACGACAACGAGCGTTGGCGCCACAAGGCGATGGTACACAAGGATCTTGAACTGGAGGCTCAGGCGGTGGCTCTAAGGAATGCACAAAATGAAAAATTTTCAAAATTACAAAGAAAGAAAAATGAAATTAATTTTAAGCGTTATGTGCGGCGTCTTAACTTAAATTTACACATAATGCATAATATTGTCACACACACACACACACACCGAGTATAGTCCAATAAATTCCATTGAATATACAATTCTATGACACCAGTTGACACATAATGTGAAATTTGACCTCGTATTTTTCATAAATAAACTTAAAATCTTGCGCACAACTGTGACTTTTTTTTGTTCATTCTAAGTAGTTTATATGTTTCGCGCCTATAATACGCATTTTATTTGAGCGAAAAAACTTGATATTAAGAGGCTTTGCAATTCGTTTATAAACATCTCCGCATACTCGTACTTTAAAAGTATATAACTCAATTCCACTTTCATTCAAGCCCATACCAACCCATTCGGACCATTTCGAACTCATTCGAACCCATTCTAATCCATTCGAATCCATTCGAACTCATTCAAACTCATTCGAACCCATTCCAATTCATTCGGACTCATTCCCCATTCGAACTCATTAGAACTCATTCGAATCCATTCGAACTCATTCGAACCCATTCGAACTCATTCGAACCCATTCGAACTCATTCGAACCCATTCGAACTCATTCGAACCCATTCCAACTCATTCCAACCCATTCCAACTCATTCGAACCCATTCGAACTCATTCCAACCCATTCCAACCCATTCGAATCCCTTCGAACCCATCCGAACCCATCCGAACCCATTCGATATCATTTGAACCTATCCGAACTCATTCGAACTCATTTGAACCCATTCAAACTCATTTGAACTCATTCCAACCCATTCGAACTCATTTGAACTCATTCCAACTCATTCAAACCATTCCGAACTCATTCGAACCATTTCGAACTCATTCGAATCAATTCGAACCAATTCGAGCTCATTTGAACCCATTCGAACTCATTTCAACTCATTTCAACCCATTCGAACTCATTCCAACCCATTCGAAATTCGAACTCATTCCAACCCATTCGAAGCGTGGAGATTGTATATCTGAGTTATGCAACTACAGCGTTAATAGTAGATTACAGTGGGGGTGCGGAAGTAAGTCAGGGATCAACTTTGTGAAATGAGCCAAACTCAATAGGGTGTTTTTGAACAAAAAGCTTTGAAAACTGTTTTTTGACGAGTGTAGAGTTTGTATCCCGAGCCGAAGGCGAGCTATACAACTGCACGAGTCAAAAAACAGTTTTTAAAGCGAGTTGCTTAAAAATACACGATTGAGTTTGCGAGTGTCACGAAATGATCCTGAATGGATGACTTACTAAGCACTCCCTACTGTATACTATTTTAATCGGTGTCCCATCCGAAAACGCGTCATTACATGCAGATATACATGTAATGAGAAGTTTCCCGAACATACATGTAATGAATAATTTCCGTGGGATGCACATATAAATGTAATGACAAGTTTTCGGTGGGACATCGATTTAAAACTATTTACGCAGCAAGAAATGTGCAATAGCAATTAGGTTCTCAACTACGTCTCGAACCATTTACCGTTTCTTTTGGTATGAAATATTATTATGCACCAGATCCACTAAAGATCATTTAATCGAGTACATAGAACGCCTCTTCAACTTTCCAACTTCTTTTCAACAAATCTCTCTTAGTAAATGATGTTAATTTTACCGGACGCCTGGTCTCAGCGAGTGTTCAAGAACTGAAAAACAGTTTTACCCATTCACGATGTACAGTAGGGCGCACAATTAGACGTTTTATTTCGTAACAAAATGGAATTTGTCAGACAAAATTACGCATTTCAGGTCCCACACATATTTACTGGCTATTGTGAATTTTTAAAATCGAATACTTCGAAGAAATATTCACATACGAAACTCGAATTCCGAATAGAAATGAAACGAATATTCCGTCACTCTGCTTTGAAGGTGCTCAGCCTGGCCGGTTCAGCGATTCAGTATAATAACATCCTTTTTTCATTTATTCCATTTATTCCCAAAATTTTTTTTGTTGTTTTTGCGAAATATCTGAACCAAACACATCACAAGTTCAAAAAAAGGTTTGCACAAATTATAAAGCATTTAAACCATCTTGAGATTAAATTTTATTTTTTTGGGAATAAAAATTCTTTTAAGTTTTCAAAAGAGGCTTTTTTCACTTTTTGACACATTAGTATGGTTGTTGTGTGCGTTGCCATCAAAATCAAGTCTATTTGAGGTTTTGACGAATTTGAAAAAATTATCATTTATTCCATTTATTCCAATATTTATTCCATTTATTCCCATTTATTCCATTTATTCCCATTTATTCCATTTATTTAGTTAGAACGTAAGTTAGTGATAAGGAACCAAGGACCACCCTGTACTCTAGTACAATATTCATCGTCAAGTTTGTTCGAGAATTTCGAATATGCGTTTCGCGCGCTTTGTGTGTCAATAAATAGAAGTATCACAAAGGGGACGCATCACCTTTTTGATCAGTTCGTTTTTTTCAACCGACCACGGCAGATGTTTGTAGTCACGCGAGTTATAGAAATTCCATTCACGATAGTGCAATCAGATTTATTATTTCCCAAGAAGGGGGCGGTAGTGAAAATCATTTGAATTTAAACATAACTGAATAAAATTTTGCAATAATGACGTAACCTCGACATGGACAGTTCACAATAGTAACATAACTCCTATTTAAATGCACTTTTTGCGTGGTGGGTTGACACTTTGAGTTTTTTAACTCCATTTACGATGCACTTTTGAAAACGCAAATTTTTCAAATTTCTTTAATTTCGCGCCTTTTTTCGCATACAGAAGTATACACGTACAGATGTGGTTAAGATTATTGCAAAATTTTATTCAACGCGTGTGGTATCGGTATTAGACTATAAACAAAAATATAAATTTTACTTCTACTGGGATCGGCGTCCATCGTACAAAGAGGACCGATTCAATAATCAAAGTGAAAAGTGTAATACAAAGGTCGTCGTACCTAGAAAGAATATTGTCCGCAAAGGGCAATATTGAAAGAAAGTGCATAAAGTGTTGATTAGAATAAAATTACTTTCCTTATTAATTACAAACTACTTCAGTTCCGTTGCCACGCTTTGGGATTCATCGAGACGCTGGACGTACATGAGCTCCAACGGTTCGTTTTTGTTTTTATCAAATATTCCTTTTGCGCAAAATAATATTTATTAGGTTAAGTTTATGTGAAATCCCAACCGTGTGTTGGAATTTCACCGGATCATTGGGAATCATCGTCTGTGCGACATGACGATGATTCGGATTTAGCTTTATATGAACTCAAATTACGAAGTTGTCTGTAAAAAATTGAATAAATGCAATAGTGTGACCGTCAAATACGCTGTTCTTTTTAATTTCGAGTTCGCAAAGGGCGGTAAGTTTTCGCTGAAGACGCCGCGTAACGTGCCCAATCATTCGTGTCGAGCCAGCGGAGGGTACCGTTATAGCATCGCACTCTTATATAGTAACTACTCCTTTATATTAGTGTTACGTCTCTGACGTAACGGCTCTTTATCCTGAGGTGGAATGGTCGAAACAAAACCCATCGAAACAGTGCAACGAACACCGAAGGGCCGACAAGTCGAATCAGTTCACTGACGTCACCCAAGCCGATAGGACGCACCGCAGAGCACCACCCACCACCACATATTGTCAATTCATCGAAAAAAAGCTAGTAAAATGTAGAAGCGGTGTTGTCATTTCGGTTGGGGTCGCCTCCAGCTTATTCATGGCGCCCGGACAAAATCATGAATAAGCTGGAGGCGATCCCAACCGAAATGACAACACCGCTTCTACATTTCACTAGCTTTATTTCGATGAATTTACAACATGTGGTGGTGGGTGCTGCTTTGCGGTTCGTCCTATCGGCTTGGGTGCCGTCAGCGAACTGATTCGACTTGTCGTCGCTTTGGTGTTCGTTGCACTGTTTCGATGGGTTTTGTTTCGACCATTCCACCTCAGGATAAAGAGCCGTTACGTCAGAGACGTAACAATTGAAGAAACTCACGACGACGACGTTAAAAGTTAATCGCTTAAAAAAGTTTCCTAACTTTTTAACATTCTAAATAACTCTGTCAAAACCATTGAAAAACCTTTTTTTTTAATTTTTAGCTGAAAATTAGCATTGGAACCAAATATTATTAGTGAAATCCGTAGATCGGATGTTTGCCAAGCGAGCTGCAAACCTCACACTCGTCAAAAACATCATATAAAGGACAAAATAATTTGTGTCAAAGTTAATTTGTAAAATTAAAATCTGGTGCGTAATAGTTATTTGTGTGTCTGTTTTTGACGACTGATTTTAGGCAATTTCGCGTGTTGCTGACCGAGCAGAGCGAGCTCTACATGCGAAAGTGCCTAAAATGAGTCGTCCAAAACAGATACACAAAAAATTTTTCATGCACAGGTCCAAAATCAAGAGAAATTTGTAACATTTCCTTCGATTTTGGCCCCGAGGCATGAAAAGTATACATGCATAATCGAAAATAGTTAATTTTGTTTGATGTTCGCGATGACGTTGAAACATCAACGGGATGTTCTGTATTACTGGTTGGTATTTTATGAATTTTTAACTTTCCAAAACATCCGAAACTTTCTTTTGGTTGTAAAACTACTGAGCAACAAAACAACTGGCCGAAAATTCTTTTCGGATGCTTTGGAAAGCTCGACAATAAATAATTCGCTGTATAGTTATTTGACTGTTAGTTAAAAAATAGTAATATGCAAAAACTCACGGTGCTGAATAACATCACACACAACAAATGGATTTCCGGTAAAACCGTTGGGACAATAGCAGTTTGGTGTGTGTAAAAACACGGAACATTCGGCGCCGACACCGCATGCATTTGCGCATGGATTTTGACAACGTCTATTAATGCACGCAGTTTGACTAGAACAATCGCTATTCGTAGTGCATTCAGGTCTACAATGCGGTGGCGATCCGATATATTCTGTTAAGCATGAACACGATGGATTTCCATTCGTTGCAACACACAACGAGTTCAGACCACATGGTGACGGATAACATGGATCAACAGGATCTGGTTGAGGTGGTGGCGTCACTAAATTAGACAGTTTTACAATATGCGAGACAAGCCGAATAAACGTTTTACCGATTGGAACGCATTGACTGTAAGCATCTCCAGTATATCCGGGTGGGCAATTGCAAGCAGCGAAATGATTGACTGTTCGACAGAGACCATTCGGTGCACAACTTCCGGGACAAGGATCAATGCATTTTTGATTGAGGCAAGATTTAGTAGGCAAACAATCTGAATTGATGACACATTCTGGTCGACATGTTGGCGGACTTCCGATGTATCCAATAACACAAGAACAGACACCCTGTCCATTAATATTTCTACACTGTGAATTGGGACCACAAGGCGATGGAACACAAGGATTTTGCTCAACGGCATCTGATTGGTAAAATGACGGATTATAAATCAGAAAAAAGTTTTCCATCAGCAAAAACCTACGTTGTACCGGTCGGCACTGTACTAATGCATTGCCTTCCATTCCCTGGGGACAACTACAAATCGGCAGATGGTTCACCACATCACATATGGCATTTTGAGCGCAAACTCCCGGACAAGGATCAACACATTTTCGATTGATACAAGCTCTGTTTCTTTGACATTCTGAGTTCAAAACACATTCTGGACGACAACCAACAAAAGGATTTCCAAGATATTCTGGCAGGCAAGAGCACTCTCCATTTCGACATTGAGCATTAAATCCACATGGTGATGGATTACATGCATCTTGAACCGGTTCATCTTCTAAAATTACTATTTCTATGAATATCCTTGTTATGAGAGTATGTGTAATTATTTCATTACTTGGAGGAACAGGAGGTTCGTAGCATCTAGTGAATGGGTCGCCTATCAATCCATTCTCGCATGTACAAATTGGTGTATGATTTATAACGTGACACATTGTGGCAACACCGCACACACCAACGCATGGGTCACGACATTTTTCATTTATACAAGCTTTGTTGTTGGCACAATCGGAATTAATTGTGCACTCTGGTCGGCAATTAGGTGGAACCCCAAAGTAATTTGCTAGACAAGAGCACGATGGAATGTTACCATTTGGTTGGCATTGTGAATTCGGGCCACAAGGTGAAGGATAGCAGGGGTTCGATGGTTGAGGGATATCTTCCACAGGTGCTAAACAGACAACTTAGTTAGAGCAACTTCACGCAATTAAGTTCATTCCTGTATCTTACGTGGAATGGGGAAACATCTACTGAACGAATTTCCGGTGAAACCATTTTGACACGAACAGATCGGGCTATGGCTATTGACATGACAAACAGTGTTTTCACCACAAGCACCCGGACAAGGATCAACGCATTTCTGGTTTAGACAAGCTCTGTTTAGAGGACATTCCGAGCTAAGAACGCATTCTGGTCGGCATCCTGGTGGTGTTCCTATGTAAGTAGGAAGACAAGAACAAACTGCTTGACCGTTCAGCTCTTTGCACTGACTGTTGGCACCACAAGGTGAAGGAGAACAAGGATTTACGTATACAACTATAGCTATAGGAGTATATTATGTGATTAGACGATTGTAACTTTAATTAAAATAATCTGTGGAAGAATCTCTTACGTTCGTCTTTGGAAACGCTACAATATCCATACGGATCTCCGATATAACCCAATCTACACGTACAAGATGGAAGATGATTAATTACTTGACATTCTGCATTTTCGCCACAGCTGCCAGCACAAGGGTTCTTGCATTTGGTTTGTATACAAGCTTTGTTTGACGGACAGTCAGAGCTAAGAACACATTCTGGTCGACATCCTTCGTAAGGGTTACCAAAGTATTCTGGTAAGCATTGACAAGACCCGACACCGTTTTGCTCTCGACAGTTTGCGTTCGAGCCACAAGGGCTGGGAACACAAGGTGTAGGTTTTTCAAAAACTGGCGGTTGTTGAATATTGCACTGAGTGAAGGGGTCTCCAACGTATCCAGCGATGCAAACACACATTGGTGAATGATTAACGACACGACATTCTGCATTTGGAGCGCAAGAATTTGGACAGGGATCTTTGCATTTGTTGTTAATGCAAGCTAGCACGGTAGAGCATTCTGAATTGCTTATACATTCAGGTCGACAGTATGGTGGTGCTCCGATGAAACCGATCAAACAAGAACAGGATGGTGAATCTCCAACAGCTCGACATTCCGAATTAGAACCACACGGTGATGGATGGCACGGATTGACTGGATCTTTTTGAGGTGGTACTTCGATGATTGGTCGACATTGAATAAATGGATTTCCATCGTATCTATTCGGACACGTGCAAATCGGAACATGATTTCTCACAGAACATTTCGCTATGTAAGAAAACAGTTTTTTTTTCTTAGATTTAAATTCTATCACTTCGCATTCTAACCGACGACTTTCGAAGTAATACTTTGTAAAAATTTTGCCGGCTAAATTGTAATAATTTGTTGAAAGAATAGAATAAACATCTGAATTTAATTTTAGCAAACGACTACTTCGAAAGAGTTGGAAGAATCACTTTCTGTGCGAAGGAAATTGAAATATCTCACCGTTCTGCCCACAAGAGCCAGGACAAGGATCCCTACATTTTGCATTGATGCAAGCTTCATTTAGCGGACATTCTGAGTTTATCACACATTCAGGTCTGCATGATGGAGGAGTTCCTATGTAACTTGGAATGCATGAGCAAACAGCCTGACCATTAATTTCGCGACACTGACTGTTCGGTCCGCAAGGTGATGGATGGCAAGGTCGTTGTTCAACAATTGCTGATAATACAAACAATAGTCAATAGGGAGTCGATAAATAAAATAGTAAAAAAACGTACGATCCATTGGTCTACACGAAATCAACGCATTTCCTGTCATGCTCTCAGGGCAACTACACATCGGGACATGTGAATAAACGTGACAAATAGCATTTGATCCACAAGTTTCAAGAGAGCATGGATCAACACATCTATTATTTATGCATGCCTTTGAAGACACACACTCAGAATTTATTACACACTCTGGTCGACATCCAACATATGGATCACCATGATAAAGTGCCACACATGTACATATACCGTTGCTGCACTGAGCGTTTGCTCCACAAGGACTTGGATTGCAAGGATCTTCAAACTGAACAGGTTTTGGAGCTAGGAGTATTAACACTTATTGCAAGAATTCATAACTATTTTGATCTAATTACGTGGTGCAGGTTCACATTTAACGAACGGATCTCCAATAAAACCACTAAAACAAGTGCATGTTGGTACGTGATTCAAAACACTACAAGTTGCCGACTGACCACAAGATCCAGGGCAGGGATCCACACATTTGTTTCGAATACATGCTTTATTGCTGGTACATTCTGAGTTAATAGTACACTCAGGCCTACAGTTAGGTGGTGATCCAATAAAGCCAATAACGCAGGAACAAGATGGCACCTCATTAAACACTTGACACATAGCATTCAAACCACAAGGAGACGGAACGCATGGATTAACTTCTTCTGGATAATGCTCTATAGGCGCTGCACGTATATCCACAATTAAAAAAAAACCAAATCAATCAGAGCTTCTGAAAACTTACGTGGAATTCTGCTGCAGATTGTGAAAGGATTACCGGTAAAGCCGTTATTACATGTACAGATTGGACTATGATTATTCACTCTACATTCAGCATTTACTGCACAAGTTCCAGAAGTGCAAGGATTCACACATTTTTGACCAATGCAAGCCTTGTCGTAGGAACATTCTGAACTGACAACGCATTCGGGTCGACAACCAGGCGGACTACCCACATAATTCGGTAAGCATGAGCACACAGCCTGACCATTTATTTCACGACATTGACTGTTAGGGCCGCATGGTGAAGGCTTACAAGGATTTACATATTCGACAACCGCTGTAAGGTTAACAGTGTGGTTAAGCAATTGTAGGTTATGAGGAGACTATATGTAGAATTGTTAGTATAAGGAGGGAGGAATTTCTTACGTTCGTCCTTGGAAATGCTACAATAACTATATGGATCTCCGATATAGCCAAGTCTACATGTACAGGATGGCAAATGGTTCACTACTTGACACTCGGCATTCTGGCCGCAGCTACCGCCGCAAGGATTTTGACATTTGTTTCGAATACAGGCCTTGTTTGACGGACAGTCAGAGTTAAGAACACATTCTGGTCGACATCCTTCGTAAGGGTTACCAAAGTATTCTGGTAAGCATTGACAAGACCCGACACCGTTTTGCTCACGACAGTTTGCGTTCGAACCACAAGGATTGGGAACACAAGGTGTAAGCTGTTCATAAACTGGAGAATGTTGAATATTGCACTGAGTAAAGGGATCTCCAACATATCCTGCGATGCAAACACACATGGGAGTGTGGCTAACAACACGACATTCGGCATTATGACCACACGAGTTTGGACATGGATCCTTGCATTTGTAATTAATGCAAGCAAGGCTACTGACGCACTCAGCATTCGAAATGCATTCAGGACGACAGTTTGGTGCAGTGCCGATAAATCCTTGCAAACATGAACAAGATGGCGAATCTCCAATAGGTCTGCACTCAGCGTTCGGTCCACATGGATTCGGTTGGCAAGGGTTTATTGGGTCTTGTGGGGGCTGTTCGACTAAAGAATAAGAAGAATTTCGTGCGATTGCAGCTCGGATAGAAGGTATTTTCAGACATACTTATCGGCTGGCACATAACAAACGCATTCCCAGTGTATCTATTTGGACAGCTACAAATGGGACTATGATTGACCACAACACATTGCGCTCCAACACCGCAAGCACCAATACAGGGGTCACGACATTTCTGATTGGAGCACGCTTCGTTGAATGGACAATCAGAGTTCACAGAACATTCTGGTCGACACGTTGGAGGACTTCCTATATAGTTTGGTACACAAGAACACACAGCTTGGCCATTGATCTCTCTACACTGACTGTTTGGTCCACAGGGTGACGGATGGCAAGGATTCTGAACGACAGGCGCTACAATTCATCAAGCACTCAATATATAAAGTTCTAAAGAAATGTGTTCGAAGCAATCATACTTGTCACAGGTTGGCATTGAACTAGTGCATTTCCTTCAAATCCTGGTGGGCATCTACACATTGGAATATGAGATATCACTTCGCAGATTGCATTTTGGGCACAAGCTTCAAGCGAGCACGGATTAACGCATTTGCTTCTCAAACAGGCCTTGTCTCTGGGACAGTCCGAATTTAGAACGCATTCAGGTCGACAGCCGGTATAAGGATCCCCTTGATATTCTGCCAGGCAGGTACAAACACCGTTGTTGCAAACTGCATTCGGTCCGCATGGACTCGGATTGCAAGGATCCTCAGCTAGAGGTTCTTGTTCTGAAGAAGATTTTTTGTTGTATGAGAGTGAAAACCACCAACGAGCTATGGAAAACTTACGAGGAGGAATTGGATGACAACTGGTAAATGCATCACCTTCGTAACCATCAAGACAAGTGCAAATTGGAGTGTGATTTATGACACTGCAATGGGCTGAAAGTCCGCAAAGTCCCGGGCATGGATCCTGACATTTTTCGCGAATACAGGCTTGATTGCTTCTACACTCCGAGTTGATTGTACACTCTGGCCTACAACTGGGTGGTGCACCAATGTACGTTGGAATACAGGAACATGAAGGAACTCCATTGATATTTCGACATTGCGAATTCGGACCACACGGAGAAGGATAGCAAGGATCCCTCTGCTCTACTTGAGGAACATCTTCGGGTGGGGCTACAATACAGAATTTTCTTTTGAATAGGCTGATGGAGGTTGGTTTTAGGACCCATATTCTTACGTGGAATTCTGTTGCAGATTGTGAAAGGATTTCCCGTAAAGCCGTTATTACATGTGCAGATTGGACTATGATTATTCACTCTACATGCAGCATTTGCTGCGCAAGTTCCAGAAGTGCAAGGATTCACACATTTTTGACCAATGCAAGCCTTGTCGTAGGAACATTCTGAACTGACAACGCATTCGGGTCGACAACCAGGCGGACTACCCACATAATTCGGTAAGCATGAGCACACAGCCTGACCATTTATTTCACGACATTGACTGTTAGGGCCGCATGGTGAAGGCTTACAAGGATTTACATATTCGACAACCGCTGTAAGGTTAACAGTGTGGTTAGGCAATTGTAGGTTATGAGGAGACTATATGTAGAATTGTTAGTATAAGGAGGGAGGAATTTCTTACGTTCGTCCTTGGAAATGCTACAATAACTATATGGATCTCCGATATAGCCAAGTCTACATGTACAGGATGGCAAATGGTTCACTACTTGACACTCGGCATTCTGGCCGCAGCTACCGCCGCAAGGATTTTGACATTTGTTTCGAATACAGGCCTTGTTTGACGGACAGTCAGAGTTAAGAACACATTCTGGTCGACATCCTTCGTAAGGGTTACCAAAGTATTCTGGTAAGCATTGACAAGACCCGACACCGTTTTGCTCACGACAGTTTGCGTTCGAACCACAAGGATTGGGAACACAAGGTGTAAGCTGTTCATAAACTGGAGAATGTTGAATATTGCACTGAGTAAAGGGATCTCCAACATATCCTGCGATGCAAACACACATGGGAGTGTGGCTAACAACACGACATTCGGCATTATGACCACACGAGTTTGGACATGGATCCTTGCATTTGTAATTAATGCAAGCAAGGCTACTGACGCACTCAGCATTCGAAATGCATTCAGGACGACAGTTTGGTGCAGTGCCGATAAATCCTTGCAAACATGAACAAGATGGCGAATCTCCAATAGGTCTGCACTCAGCGTTCGGTCCACATGGATTCGGTTGGCAAGGGTTTATTGGGTCTTGTGGGGGCTGTTCGACTAAAGAATAAGAAGAATTTCGTGCGATTGCAGCTCGGATAGAAGGTATTTTCAGACATACTTATCGGCTGGCACATAACAAACGCATTCCCAGTGTATCTATTTGGACAGCTACAAATGGGACTATGATTGACCACAACACATTGCGCTCCAACACCGCAAGCACCAATACAGGGGTCACGACATTTCTGATTGGAGCACGCTTCGTTGAATGGACAATCAGAGTTCACAGAACATTCTGGTCGACACGTTGGAGGACTTCCTATATAGTTTGGTACACAAGAACACACAGCTTGGCCATTGATCTCTCTACACTGACTGTTTGGTCCACAGGGTGACGGATGGCAAGGATTCTGAACGACAGGCGCTACAATTCATCAAGCACTCAATATATAAAGTTCTAAAGAAATGTGTTCGAAGCAATCATACTTGTCACAGGTTGGCATTGAACTAGTGCATTTCCTTCAAATCCTGGTGGGCATCTACACATTGGAATATGAGATATCACTTCGCAGATTGCATTTTGGGCACAAGCTTCAAGCGAGCACGGATTAACGCATTTGCTTCTCAAACAGGCCTTGTCTCTGGGACAGTCCGAATTTAGAACGCATTCAGGTCGACAGCCGGTATAAGGATCCCCTTGATATTCTGCCAGGCAGGTACAAACACCGTTGTTGCAAACTGCATTCGGTCCGCATGGACTCGGATTGCAAGGATCTTCAGCTAGAGGTTCTTGTTCTGAAGAAGATTTTTTGTTGTATGAGAGTGAAAGCCACCAACGAGCTATGGAAAACTTACGAGGAGGAATTAGATGACAACTGGTAAATGCATCACCTTCGTAACCATCAAGACAAGTACAAATTGGAGTGTGATTTATGACACTGCATTGGGCCGAAAGTCCGCAAAGTCCCGGACAAGGATCCTGACATTTTTCCCGAATACAGACTTCATTGCTTGTACATTCTGAGTTGATCGTACACTCTGGCCTACAACTGGGTGGTGCGCCGATGTACGTTGGAAGACAAGAGCATGAAGGAACTCCATTGATATTTCGACATTGGGAATATGGACCACACGGAGAAGGATAACAAGGATCCTTCTGCTCTATTTGAGGAACATCTAGGGGTGGGGCTATAATGAAGAATTCTATTTTTAATAGGCTGGTGGAGGTTGGCCTTAGGATCCATATTCTTACGTGGAATTCTGTTGCAGATTGTGAAAGGATTTCCCGTAAAGCCGTTATTACATGTGCAGATTGGACTATGATTATTCACTCTACATGCAGCATTTGCTGCGCAAGTTCCAGAAGTGCAAGGATTCACACATTTTTGACCAATGCAAGCCTTGTCGTAGGAACATTCTGAACTGACAACGCATTCGGGTCGACAACCAGGCGGACTACCCACATAATTCGGTAAGCATGAGCACACAGCCTGACCATTTATTTCACGACATTGACTGTTAGGGCCGCATGGTGAAGGCTTACAAGGATTTACATATTCGACAACCGCTGTAAGGTTAACAGTGTGGTTAAGCAATTGTAGGTTATGAGGAGACTATATGTAGAATTGTTAGTATAAGGAGGGAGGAATTTCTTACGTTCGTCCTTGGAAATGCTACAATAACTATATGGATCTCCGATATAGCCAAGTCTACATGTACAGGATGGCAAATGGTTCACTACTTGACACTCGGCATTCTGGCCGCAGCTACCGCCGCAAGGATTTTGACATTTGTTTCGAATACAGGCCTTGTTTGACGGACAGTCAGAGTTAAGAACACATTCTGGTCGACATCCTTCGTAAGGGTTACCAAAGTATTCTGGTAAGCATTGACAAGACCCGACACCGTTTTGCTCACGACAGTTTGCGTTCGAACCACAAGGATTGGGAACACAAGGTGTAAGCTGTTCATAAACTGGAGAATGTTGAATATTGCACTGAGTAAAGGGATCTCCAACATATCCTGCGATGCAAACACACATGGGAGTGTGGCTAACAACACGACATTCGGCATTATGACCACACGAGTTTGGACATGGATCCTTGCATTTGTAATTAATGCAAGCAAGGCTACTGACGCACTCAGCATTCGAAATGCATTCAGGACGACAGTTTGGTGCAGTGCCGATAAATCCTTGCAAACATGAACAAGATGGCGAATCTCCAATAGGTCTGCACTCAGCGTTCGGTCCACATGGATTCGGTTGGCAAGGGTTTATTGGGTCTTGTGGGGGCTGTTCGACTAAAGAATAAGAAGAATTTCGTGCGATTGCAGCTCGGATAGAAGGTATTTTCAGACATACTTATCGGCTGGCACATAACAAACGCATTCCCAGTGTATCTATTTGGACAGCTACAAATGGGACTATGATTGACCACAACACATTGCGCTCCAACACCGCAAGCACCAATACAGGGGTCACGACATTTCTGATTGGAGCACGCTTCGTTGAATGGACAATCAGAGTTCACAGAACATTCTGGTCGACACGTTGGAGGACTTCCTATATAGTTTGGTACACAAGAACACACAGCTTGGCCATTGATCTCTCTACACTGACTGTTTGGTCCACAGGGTGACGGATGGCAAGGATTCTGAACGACAGGCGCTACAATTCATCAAGCACTCAATATATAAAGTTCTAAAGAAATGTGTTCGAAGCAATCATACTTGTCACAGGTTGGCATTGAACTAGTGCATTTCCTTCAAATCCTGGTGGGCATCTACACATTGGAATATGAGATATCACTTCGCAGATTGCATTTTGGGCACAAGCTTCAAGCGAGCACGGATTAACGCATTTGCTTCTCAAACAGGCCTTGTCTCTGGGACAGTCCGAATTTAGAACGCATTCAGGTCGACAGCCGGTATAAGGATCCCCTTGATATTCTGCCAGGCAGGTACAAACACCGTTGTTGCAAACTGCATTCGGTCCGCATGGACTCGGATTGCAAGGATCTTCAGCTAGAGGTTCTTGTTCTGAAGAAGATTTTTTGTTGTATGAGAGTGAAAGCCACCAACGAGCTATGGAAAACTTACGAGGAGGAATTAGATGACAACTGGTAAATGCATCACCTTCGTAACCATCAAGACAAGTACAAATTGGAGTGTGATTTATGACACTGCATTGGGCCGAAAGTCCGCAAAGTCCCGGACAAGGATCCTGACATTTTTCCCGAATACAGACTTCATTGCTTGTACATTCTGAGTTGATCGTACACTCTGGCCTACAACTGGGTGGTGCGCCGATGTACGTTGGAAGACAAGAGCATGAAGGAACTCCATTGATATTTCGACATTGGGAATATGGACCACACGGAGAAGGATAACAAGGATCCTTCTGCTCTATTTGAGGAACATCTAGGGGTGGGGCTATAATGAAGAATTCTATTTTTAATAGGCTGGTGGAGGTTGGCCTTAGGATCCATATTCTTACGTGGAATTCTGTTGCAGATTGTGAAAGGATTTCCCGTAAAGCCGTTATTACATGTGCAGATTGGACTATGATTATTCACTCTACATGCAGCATTTGCTGCGCAAGTTCCAGAAGTGCAAGGATTCACACATTTTTGACCAATGCAAGCCTTGTCGTAGGAACATTCTGAACTGACAACGCATTCGGGTCGACAACCAGGCGGACTACCCACATAATTCGGTAAGCATGAGCACACAGCCTGACCATTTATTTCACGACATTGACTGTTAGGGCCGCATGGTGAAGGCTTACAAGGATTTACATATTCGACAACCGCTGTAAGGTTAACAGTGTGGTTAAGCAATTGTAGGTTATGAGGAGACTATATGTAGAATTGTTAGTATAAGGAGGGAGGAATTTCTTACGTTCGTCCTTGGAAATGCTACAATAACTATATGGATCTCCGATATAGCCAAGTCTACATGTACAGGATGGCAAATGGTTCACTACTTGACACTCGGCATTCTGGCCGCAGCTACCGCCGCAAGGATTTTGACATTTGTTTCGAATACAGGCCTTGTTTGACGGACAGTCAGAGTTAAGAACACATTCTGGTCGACATCCTTCGTAAGGGTTACCAAAGTATTCTGGTAAGCATTGACAAGACCCGACACCGTTTTGCTCACGACAGTTTGCGTTCGAACCACAAGGATTGGGAACACAAGGTGTAAGCTGTTCATAAACTGGAGAATGTTGAATATTGCACTGAGTAAAGGGATCTCCAACATATCCTGCGATGCAAACACACATGGGAGTGTGGCTAACAACACGACATTCGGCATTATGACCACACGAGTTTGGACATGGATCCTTGCATTTGTAATTAATGCAAGCAAGGCTACTGACGCACTCAGCATTCGAAATGCATTCAGGACGACAGTTTGGTGCAGTGCCGATAAATCCTTGCAAACATGAACAAGATGGCGAATCTCCAATAGGTCTGCACTCAGCGTTCGGTCCACATGGATTCGGTTGGCAAGGGTTTATTGGGTCTTGTGGGGGCTGTTCGACTAAAGAATAAGAAGAATTTCGTGCGATTGCAGCTCGGATAGAAGGTATTTTCAGACATACTTATCGGCTGGCACATAACAAACGCATTCCCAGTGTATCTATTTGGACAGCTACAAATGGGACTATGATTGACCACAACACATTGCGCTCCAACACCGCAAGCACCAATACAGGGGTCACGACATTTCTGATTGGAGCACGCTTCGTTGAATGGACAATCAGAGTTCACAGAACATTCTGGTCGACACGTTGGAGGACTTCCTATATAGTTTGGTACACAAGAACACACAGCTTGGCCATTGATCTCTCTACACTGACTGTTTGGTCCACAGGGTGACGGATGGCAAGGATTCTGAACGACAGGCGCTACAATTCATCAAGCACTCAATATATAAAGTTCTAAAGAAATGTGTTCGAAGCAATCATACTTGTCACAGGTTGGCATTGAACTAGTGCATTTCCTTCAAATCCTGGTGGGCATCTACACATTGGAATATGAGATATCACTTCGCAGATTGCATTTTGGGCACAAGCTTCAAGCGAGCACGGATTAACGCATTTGCTTCTCAAACAGGCCTTGTCTCTGGGACAGTCCGAATTTAGAACGCATTCAGGTCGACAGCCGGTATAAGGATCCCCTTGATATTCTGCCAGGCAGGTACAAACACCGTTGTTGCAAACTGCATTCGGTCCGCATGGACTCGGATTGCAAGGATCCTCAGCTAGAGGTTCTTGTTCTGAAGAAGATTTTTTGTTGTATGAGAGTGAAAACCACCAACGAGCTATGGAAAACTTACGAGGAGGAATTGGATGACAACTGGTAAATGCATCACCTTCGTAACCATCAAGACAAGTGCAAATTGGAGTGTGATTTATGACACTGCAATGGGCTGAAAGTCCGCAAAGTCCCGGGCATGGATCCTGACATTTTTCGCGAATACAGGCTTGATTGCTTCTACACTCCGAGTTGATTGTACACTCTGGCCTACAACTGGGTGGTGCACCAATGTACGTTGGAATACAGGAACATGAAGGAACTCCATTGATATTTCGACATTGCGAATTCGGACCACACGGAGAAGGATAGCAAGGATCCCTCTGCTCTACTTGAGGAACATCTTCGGGTGGGGCTACAATACAGAATTTTCTTTTGAATAGGCTGATGGAGGTTGGTTTTAGGACCCATATTCTTACGTGGAATTCTGTTGCAGATTGTGAAAGGATTTCCCGTAAAGCCGTTATTACATGTGCAGATTGGACTATGATTATTCACTCTACATGCAGCATTTGCTGCGCAAGTTCCAGAAGTGCAAGGATTCACACATTTTTGACCAATGCAAGCCTTGTCGTAGGAACATTCTGAACTGACAACGCATTCGGGTCGACAACCAGGCGGACTACCCACATAATTCGGTAAGCATGAGCACACAGCCTGACCATTTATTTCACGACATTGACTGTTAGGGCCGCATGGTGAAGGCTTACAAGGATTTACATATTCGACAACCGCTGTAAGGTTAACAGTGTGGTTAGGCAATTGTAGGTTATGAGGAGACTATATGTAGAATTGTTAGTATAAGGAGGGAGGAATTTCTTACGTTCGTCCTTGGAAATGCTACAATAACTATATGGATCTCCGATATAGCCAAGTCTACATGTACAGGATGGCAAATGGTTCACTACTTGACACTCGGCATTCTGGCCGCAGCTACCGCCGCAAGGATTTTGACATTTGTTTCGAATACAGGCCTTGTTTGACGGACAGTCAGAGTTAAGAACACATTCTGGTCGACATCCTTCGTAAGGGTTACCAAAGTATTCTGGTAAGCATTGACAAGACCCGACACCGTTTTGCTCACGACAGTTTGCGTTCGAACCACAAGGATTGGGAACACAAGGTGTAAGCTGTTCATAAACTGGAGAATGTTGAATATTGCACTGAGTAAAGGGATCTCCAACATATCCTGCGATGCAAACACACATGGGAGTGTGGCTAACAACACGACATTCGGCATTATGACCACACGAGTTTGGACATGGATCCTTGCATTTGTAATTAATGCAAGCAAGGCTACTGACGCACTCAGCATTCGAAATGCATTCAGGACGACAGTTTGGTGCAGTGCCGATAAATCCTTGCAAACATGAACAAGATGGCGAATCTCCAATAGGTCTGCACTCAGCGTTCGGTCCACATGGATTCGGTTGGCAAGGGTTTATTGGGTCTTGTGGGGGCTGTTCGACTAAAGAATAAGAAGAATTTCGTGCGATTGCAGCTCGGATAGAAGGTATTTTCAGACATACTTATCGGCTGGCACATAACAAACGCATTCCCAGTGTATCTATTTGGACAGCTACAAATGGGACTATGATTGACCACAACACATTGCGCTCCAACACCGCAAGCACCAATACAGGGGTCACGACATTTCTGATTGGAGCACGCTTCGTTGAATGGACAATCAGAGTTCACAGAACATTCTGGTCGACACGTTGGAGGACTTCCTATATAGTTTGGTACACAAGAACACACAGCTTGGCCATTGATCTCTCTACACTGACTGTTTGGTCCACAGGGTGACGGATGGCAAGGATTCTGAACGACAGGCGCTACAATTCATCAAGCACTCAATATATAAAGTTCTAAAGAAATGTGTTCGAAGCAATCATACTTGTCACAGGTTGGCATTGAACTAGTGCATTTCCTTCAAATCCTGGTGGGCATCTACACATTGGAATATGAGATATCACTTCGCAGATTGCATTTTGGGCACAAGCTTCAAGCGAGCACGGATTAACGCATTTGCTTCTCAAACAGGCCTTGTCTCTGGGACAGTCCGAATTTAGAACGCATTCAGGTCGACAGCCGGTATAAGGATCCCCTTGATATTCTGCCAGGCAGGTACAAACACCGTTGTTGCAAACTGCATTCGGTCCGCATGGACTCGGATTGCAAGGATCTTCAGCTAGAGGTTCTTGTTCTGAAGAAGATTTTTTGTTGTATGAGAGTGAAAGCCACCAACGAGCTATGGAAAACTTACGAGGAGGAATTAGATGACAACTGGTAAATGCATCACCTTCGTAACCATCAAGACAAGTACAAATTGGAGTGTGATTTATGACACTGCATTGGGCCGAAAGTCCGCAAAGTCCCGGACAAGGATCCTGACATTTTTCCCGAATACAGACTTCATTGCTTGTACATTCTGAGTTGATCGTACACTCTGGCCTACAACTGGGTGGTGCGCCGATGTACGTTGGAAGACAAGAGCATGAAGGAACTCCATTGATATTTCGACATTGGGAATATGGACCACACGGAGAAGGATAACAAGGATCCTTCTGCTCTATTTGAGGAACATCTAGGGGTGGGGCTATAATGAAGAATTCTATTTTTAATAGGCTGGTGGAGGTTGGCCTTAGGATCCATATTCTTACGTGGAATTCTGTTGCAGATTGTGAAAGGATTTCCCGTAAAGCCGTTATTACATGTGCAGATTGGACTATGCTTATTCACTCTACATGCAGCATTTGCTGCGCAAGTTCCAGAAGTGCAAGGATTCACACATTTTTGACCAATGCAAGCCTTGTCGTAGGAACATTCTGAACTGACAACGCATTCGGGTCGACAACCAGGCGGACTACCCACATAATTCGGTAAGCATGAGCACACAGCCTGACCATTTATTTCACGACATTGACTGTTAGGGCCGCATGGTGAAGGCTTACAAGGATTTACATATTCGACAACCGCTGTAAGGTTAACAGTGTGGTTAAGCAATTGTAGGTTATGAGGAGACTATATGTAGAATTGTTAGTATAAGGAGGGAGGAATTTCTTACGTTCGTCCTTGGAAATGCTACAATAACTATATGGATCTCCGATATAGCCAAGTCTACATGTACAGGATGGCAAATGGTTCACTACTTGACACTCGGCATTCTGGCCGCAGCTACCGCCGCAAGGATTTTGACATTTGTTTCGAATACAGGCCTTGTTTGACGGACAGTCAGAGTTAAGAACACATTCTGGTCGACATCCTTCGTAAGGGTTACCAAAGTATTCTGGTAAGCATTGACAAGACCCGACACCGTTTTGCTCACGACAGTTTGCGTTCGAACCACAAGGATTGGGAACACAAGGTGTAAGCTGTTCATAAACTGGAGAATGTTGAATATTGCACTGAGTAAAGGGATCTCCAACATATCCTGCGATGCAAACACACATGGGAGTGTGACTAACAACACGACATTCGGCATTATGACCACAAGAGTTTGGACATGGATCCTTGCATTTGTAATTAATGCAAGCAAGGCTACTGACGCACTCAGCATTCGAAATGCATTCAGGACGACAGTTTGGTGCAGTGCCGATAAATCCTTGCAAACATGAACAAGATGGCGAATCTCCAATAGGTCTGCACTCAGCGTTCGGTCCACATGGATTCGGTTGGCAAGGGTTTATTGGGTCTTGTGGGGGCTGTTCGACTAAAGAATAAGAAGAATTTCGTGCGATTGCAGCTCGGATAGAAGGTATTTTCAGACATACTTATCGGCTGGCACATAACAAACGCATTCCCAGTGTATCTATTTGGACAGCTACAAATGGGACTATGATTGACCACAACACATTGCGCTCCAACACCGCAAGCACCAATACAGGGGTCACGACATTTCTGATTGGAGCACGCTTCGTTGAATGGACAATCAGAGTTCACAGAACATTCTGGTCGACACGTTGGAGGACTTCCTATATAGTTTGGTACACAAGAACACACAGCTTGGCCATTGATCTCTCTACACTGACTGTTTGGTCCACAGGGTGACGGATGGCAAGGATTCTGAACGACAGGCGCTACAATTCATCAAGCACTCAATATATAAAGTTCTAAAGAAATGTGTTCGAAGCAATCATACTTGTCACAGGTTGGCATTGAACTAGTGCATTTCCTTCAAATCCTGGTGGGCATCTACACATTGGAATATGAGATATCACTTCGCAGATTGCATTTTGGGCACAAGCTTCAAGCGAGCACGGATTAACGCATTTGCTTCTCAAACAGGCCTTGTCTCTGGGACAGTCCGAATTTAGAACGCATTCAGGTCGACAGCCGGTATAAGGATCCCCTTGATATTCTGCCAGGCAGGTACAAACACCGTTGTTGCAAACTGCATTCGGTCCGCATGGACTCGGATTGCAAGGATCTTCAGCTAGAGGTTCTTGTTCTGAAGAAGATTTTTTGTTGTATGAGAGTGAAAGCCACCAACGAGCTATGGAAAACTTACGAGGAGGAATTAGATGACAACTGGTAAATGCATCACCTTCGTAACCATCAAGACAAGTACAAATTGGAGTGTGATTTATGACACTGCATTGGGCCGAAAGTCCGCAAAGTCCCGGACAAGGATCCTGACATTTTTCCCGAATACAGACTTCATTGCTTGTACATTCTGAGTTGATCGTACACTCTGGCCTACAACTGGGTGGTGCGCCGATGTACGTTGGAAGACAAGAGCATGAAGGAACTCCATTGATATTTCGACATTGGGAATATGGACCACACGGAGAAGGATAACAAGGATCCTTCTGCTCTATTTGAGGAACATCTAGGGGTGGGGCTATAATGAAGAATTCTATTTTTAATAGGCTGGTGGAGGTTGGCCTTAGGATCCATATTCTTACGTGGAATTCTGTTGCAGATTGTGAAAGGATTTCCCGTAAAGCCGTTATTACATGTGCAGATTGGACTATGATTATTCACTCTACATGCAGCATTTGCTGCGCAAGTTCCAGAAGTGCAAGGATTCACACATTTTTGACCAATGCAAGCCTTGTCGTAGGAACATTCTGAACTGACAACGCATTCGGGTCGACAACCAGGCGGACTACCCACATAATTCGGTAAGCATGAGCACACAGCCTGACCATTTATTTCACGACATTGACTGTTAGGGCCGCATGGTGAAGGCTTACAAGGATTTACATATTCGACAACCGCTGTAAGGTTAACAGTGTGATTAAGCAATTGTAGGTTATGAGGAGACTATATGTAGAATTGTTAGTATGAGGATGGAGGAATTTCTTACGTTCGTTCTTGGAAATGCTACAATAACTATATGGATCTCCGGTATAGCCAAGTCTACAGGTACAAGATGGCAGATGGTTTACTACTTGACACTCGGCATTCTGGCCGCAACTACCGCCGCAAGGATTTTGACATTTGCTTCGAATACAGGCCTTGTTTGACGGACAGTCAGAGTTAAGAACACATTCTGGTCGACATCCTTCGTATGGGTTACCAAAGTATTCTGGTAAGCATTGACAAGACCCGACACCGTTTTGCTCTCGACAATTTGCGTTCGAACCGCATGGATTAGGATGACATGGTGATAGAATTTCCGTTGGTACGTCAGCTAGAAAGGAGTTATGGACTTTTTAGAAATGGTTTCTTTTATAACTTTTTTGTAAACACCAAGGCTTTCGTTATTTGCGTAGCATACCCGTGTTGTGTTTGTTGGTTGTGTTTTATATTGACAGCAAAAGTGGTTTGGTTATTAGAGCTTTTTCGCTAGGCCTTAATTTTATGTGAGTGTTGCTATATATCGAGTTATTGAGCGCTTATCTTCGGAGTAAAGAGTAAAGTGTTTTATGTATCAGAGAAAAGGATTAGACGCATTTTTCCATTTATTCGAATTCAGACCATTGTTTTTGCATATTATGTATTAGTGATGTTTTTCGCTTTTACGTTATCAGGCAAAGGTGTCATGAGAATTGATTTGTTTGTTTTGTATAAGTGAAAATTGAGAGACAGTGTTTTGTAGTTGGTGTTAGATTGTTTGTATCCAGCGTTGGAGAGCCTTGTTCCTACCTGGAACTCTCTTGCACCATTATAAAAAGTCTTGTTTTCTTATCAAAATACCACATTCATCACTTTTCACGAATCATTTCATTTAAATTCAATATCACAAAACTTATCGTTAACAAATTGCAAATAATAAAATTACTTCGTTCTATTTTACATTTACCGAAAAATGTTTGTCGCGTCTATATCTACGCAAAAAACTGTTCCAAGTGTTTATCAAATATGAGGAACTATTATTTGTAAATGAAGTATGTGACTTTTACTAAACAAAGCTAACAAAATTTAGTGGAAGGTTGACAAAGTTAAACCGTTTACAACTGGCTAAAATTTGATTCAAATAAATAAATGTATAATGTTCAAGAAGTGCAGTGGAGTTGGTGGGTTTTTCGTTGTGGCGCACCCGGGTTCAAATGTCAATCTAAACTTTTGATATCAACGCTATATTCACTGTTAAACAATTTCATTGTTTTCCGTTTTTGAAGTTAAAGAACAGTACACAATACTATGAAGAATATAACTAGGTGTGTACTTACACGAGGTCCTTCAATAGTATCGTATAATTAGTTTAAAGTATTTAAGCGATAGTATGTTGGTGCAGTCTTGATATTCATTCCCAATTATGTAAAATTGAAATATCAATAGAAATGTCAAGTTGCAGTGATTTTGGAATTGAATTTGGGCAATAACGGTCAAAAACTTTCGAAGATACGGGCGAAAAAGTGGTCAAAAGCGGGATTCCTTTGGGGTCGGTGAAATTTTGTTGCTTTTATCTCTGCGGAATAACCACGAAAATTGCTTTTCCATTTGCATTTTCAAAAAATCACCACATAAAATTTTGGTGTTGAGTGGTCCGAGCTCTTGCTTCGGACGGGTTTTTTCCATATAGGGCGTAAGTAATCACTAACTTAGCGAAATGTCATTTATTTTTATTACTTATGACGTAGGCGTAGGGGAAATTTTAAAAAGGTAAGTCAACCGCTAAAGTCCATGCCCCTCTACTTTATTGCACTACGCAGCACAAATCGGGCCTGAATTAGTGGTGCCCCAGCACTAAGTATTTGAAAAATGAATTTTTCCTTTTTCGTCATTTTTGCAAAACTCTCAATTTTCGTTTTATAATACAGAGCTTTGCAGCACTAATTAGTGCTCAAATAGTGCTGGAGATTGGCACCATACTTGTTATGAACCAGTGCTATTGGGAACTTTTTGGAATTTTAAGGAATTAATTCCCAAATATTAGGCCCTTGTTCATACCACATAACTGAAAATGCAGAAACATCAGGACCTAGAGATTAGATCCATACAGTGTCTGATGCTGGTATGAACCCATTAATTTCGACGGGTCTTTAAATAGAATATTTTTTGTTCCGCATCGTTTAGAACAGCTTGCTATTGGAAAAGTCTAAAACAATAACTGGCTGACACGAAAATGTAAATTCTCCAAAAAACGTTTTGATTAGACTTCTCCAACATTTTCTTTTACACGAAACAGCTTGAAAGGTTCTTCCTCCTTCTGAAAAGTTCTAAATTCCTCTACCGGCTTTGGATTGCCCAGGTATGAAGCCGTTCGTAAATTACGTGACGCAAAAATTGACATTTTGCAGATCTCCCACTCTCCCTTGTAACGCTGAAAGAGTCAAATTTGACCCATTTTTGTTCTAACCGTAAACCTTCCCCCCCTGTTGCGTTGCGTATTTTGTGAACGGCCCCTTTCTACTTCAGAAATTATTATTTTCATACTTCGGGGTCAAAGTTGAGGGCAATTTTGTAAATTTTCTCTCGATTTCGGACCTCTGCATAAAAAACTTTTTGTGTTTCTGTTTTGGATGACTGATCTTAGGTATTTTCGCATGTAGAACTCGCTTTGCTCGGTCTATAACTCGCGAAATTGTCTGAAATCAATCGTTCAAAACAGACACAAATAACTATTTGATTCATCAAAGACGAAAACAATTGAACATTGTTCGCCTTGACACCACTTTCGGTTCAACGGGTTCTCTGTGTACGTGTACTTATTTTTGGGAAAAAAGAAAAAAACATAACCAAAGACCCGTACGTATCAAAATAGAGGTGGCAAAGAGACTCGAACGTATCTAAATATACAAATAAGCAAACAATCCAACGTTTTCCTTTCTTTTATAACTGTAAGAATTTCAAAGATCTATAGAAATTACCCAAGGTAATGTCAAAGGCCCTACCAAAGTACGTCTCAGACCATTCAAATCTAGAAAAGCTTATATCCAAGGACTGGGCCATTTTCTCCTAAAACCCTGAAACACGTGTTCTCTAAAATTTTATTCTATACAACTTTGCCTTTGAAAGCAACTTTCTACCTCTCATAGTTCTGGAGATTCGGGTCAACCTCCCCGATTATGGAAGTGGCCATATACCAGAATTGGGCCATATTTCCGAAACCCTGAAACACTTGTTCGCTTAAAATTAATTCTCTAACTCCCAACTCCCTAACTCCCCAACTCCCTAACTCCCCAACTCCCACCTCGATCTACCACATGTTACAATAAAATTGTTTGTAGTAAACGTATAGGACCTTTGTATTCGTACGGGTCCAAAAATATGTTTAAAAGTCTTACGAAAACTTTAAGGAACCTCCATTTTGTCACCTCAAAGCTACTATTTGGAAAATATCTACATGCGACGCAAGAAATGTGTTTATAATATATACGCCCCGCCGACATGTTATGTGCGATCGGGTACGGTTTCATCGGCACAGTCAACGTAACTGGACAAGTCAAGCTCTCTATTACGATTGGTGCAAATTGAATTGAAGTATCGAACGATGTTGCACATCGTTCTCGCATCTATGTAAGAGTCATAACATAAGAGTATAACACGAAACAATTGACATTGAAATTAAATAAAGTTATTTTTTTTATGTTTCAACGAAAAGGTTTTGAGTTTTATTTTACAAGGAAACTTATTTTAGTTTACATGTTATATACGCGGTGAGCGTATTATGAATCCTATTTAAGTATTGTGTAATGTATGCTATACGAAACTCACATTGTACAAGTTTCGTATAGCATACATTACACAATACTTAAATAGGATTCATAATACGTTCACAGCGTATATATTACGTCGGTCCGCGTATATTAAAACAGAATTCTTGCATTGCTTGTAGATATTTTCCTGATTGAAGCGGGTTGCTTGAGTAACTGCCTGATTCTTCTGTCGTGTTATTAAGGCTAGCTTTTTAAGTCGGAAAGAATTGACACGTCTACATTTGAATCAATTTTTTGCCATTATCGTCGAACAAAATTAAATATTTACTTTTTTTAAGTAGTTGACTCTATTAGTTGCTACAATCAAACAAACTTCTTTTTTAATAACAACAAACAATGAATGTGACTCCTTGATGATATTTTAATTTATTATTTCGTTGTGGTTAAAGTGTTTTGTAAACCATTTAGTGTGAAAGCAAAACTTTGTCAGCTTAAATATTACTCTGTGATTACAGCTTTCTAAGGCATTAGTTCAGCATTAAGATTATAAAAAAAAAATTTCAGTGTCCACTTCAAAGTAATTACTTAAAACGATTGCGTGCCTTTCCCTCATTTTCAATTTCCCGTTTAAATAATAAAATTTTCGATAAATAGGCACTTCGCAGCTCCCTTCGATTTGAACGTCGAACTTGACTTTAGGAAGTGGAATATTCTAATTCGAAGATGGAATGAACCTAACATTTGAACAGCCCAGTCAACAAAGTTACACCATAGTTAAAGTAATTATTATATTAGCGCGCGATGCCATTTTTTCTCTCATTCTGTTATGTTGGTGAGTGAAACAAAAAAATCACATCGCGCGCTAATATAACGTTTCCTTAAGGGTGCGTTAAATGGATTGTTGAATTCGGAAAATTTTACTTCAAATTTAAAATAAAAAAATACTTCATGTTGAACTCCGAATAATTTTTGGAGAAAATACTTCATTTTTCAATTTGTAAATTCTATTGTAAATCTAGTATATTTAAATTTTAACGTAGCATGAAGTGAGGATTTTTTCCATATAAATATGTTGCTTTTTTCCTGAAATAAATCATTCGAATACGAACAGTTCTGAGTTTCATTACTAAGTAGTAAATCTGGTGTCTGCGGACTAGGAAGAATATTCCCCCAGATAAAAGAGAAACAACAACCAAGTAGTAAATCTGGTGTCTGCGGACTAGGAAGAATATTCCCCCAGATAAAGTAGAATAAGACGGCCTGGGTGGTGTTGAACGTCATAGTAAAAGGGACGGCCTGGGTGGTGCAAAACGTCTACGAGTTTGGCCTACATATAATTCTCTGGTAGAGATTATCACTGTAGAGATAGTATTTTATATGGTGACCCCTCGACGTGACCGTTACGTCGCAGTACTGTTTAGTTGGAGATACACAGTCATTTAAAAGAAAGATTGAAGAACATTTTTTGAACACAAGTAGTAATACTTGGTCGTTGTAAGTCTACGGAGCTATTTCCGGAATCGGCTTCTACCGAAGTGTTGGGTTGGAAAAGTGGTAGCATCGAGTCAATAATTCAAAATTGTTCTTAGTTCCTAGAAAAATGGAACGATTGAAGATAACACGAAAACCGTTAAGAGCACTGTTAACTCGAACATGCAATGAAATCATGCCTTATTGGCAGCCGAAGAACCTCATTATGAAGAATTGATTTCTAAGAGTGACAAATTGGATGAACTGTTGGAAAAAATTCATACGCTAGACCAACAGATATTGGATAAACACTTGGATAACAATAATGAGGCATTATACGAAGAAGAGATTTTGGCCGTCGATCAGTATAATTCCGACGCGAGATTGGCGAAAATTAAAATTGATCGTAGAATTCATAAGACAGAACCGCGTGAGGCTCCTGGTGAATATTCAGCATCAGGTGAAGGTAGACATGAAAGAAAGTTCAAATTACCTAAAATTGAACTTTTAAAATTCAGCGGAAAATTGATCGATTGGCTCTCGTGGTGGTCTCAATTTGAAAAAATTCACACTGACGATGAATTACATACTACCGATAAATTCGAATATTTACGTCAAGCTATGGAAGCAAACACAAAGGCGAAAGATATCGTGGATGGTTATCCAGCAACCGAAGAGAATTACCCGAAGGTAATCAAGTCGTTAAAAGAACGCTTCGGAAAGAAAAAACTATTGATACAGATCTACGTTCGTGAACTATTCCAAATGGGATTACAGAACCTCAACAAGAGTGTCATGATTACCAATACATTCGACAAATTAGTGAGCCATGTCAGAGCTCTAGAATCGTTAGGAGTTACAATGGAACAAGCAACATTGTTCCTCTATCCGATGGTAGAGTCCAGTCTACCTGAGGAAATTCATACCGCTTGGCAGAGGAGTCCACTTTATGAAAAAGATGGATTAGCGGAAGATCCTCCAAAGAATGAATTGGACTATTTGTTCATATTTTTACAACAAGAAGTTGAAAGAGAAGAGCAGAGGCAACTGGTGAAAGCATAATTTATTTCGAATGATTTGTCGAGTCAAGCCGATAAGAAGAAAGAAAACAAAAGCGGGAGGAACTCGTCAACGGCGGCCAGTTTGTTCAATGGTCAATCCAAACAAATTACGTGTATTTTCTGTAGCAAAGGTCATGAAAGTAAAGACTGTGCAGCTACTGAATTTTGGTCAATGGATGACTTAAGGAAGAAAGTTCGGGAAAATAATGCTTGCTTTTACTGTTTGAAACCTAAACACTCAGCAAAAAATTGCAAAACGTTCGTCAAGTGTCATGTATGTTCGAAAAGACATTTCACAGTTATGTGTCCGGATCTGAAAGAAAAGAGGTGCCTCAAGAGTGCTGAAACGTCATCGGGTTCCAATTCTGATTGTGCGGACGATGTTTTAATGAAAACGATTATGGTGTATGTTACAGTCGGTGAGAAAAAGGAAAAAATGTTGGTTCGAGTATTATTCGACGATGGGAGTCAACGTTCCTATGCAACAAGTATGCTGTTATCGACAATACACAGTAAACCTTTCGAGACTGAATATTTACGAAACATTTTGTTCGATGGAACAAGAACCAAGTGTCAGAAGTATAACAACCACAAAGTTTACGTCGAAAGTTTGGATGGTACAAACGGTATGTTCATGGTTCTCAGAGAACGTCCTGTGTTAGGTGGTCAAATCACTCGCATTCCAAAGGGATATTGGTTGAATCAAATGAAGACGAAAGGAATTGAGTTCAACGATCTGATCATCGGAAATGATTCTGTTGCAGAAATCGACTTAGTTATCGGAAGCGATTACTGGGGAACAGTGGTGGAAGGTCGAAAAGAAACGTTGCAATGTGGATTGTCGGCATTTGAAACAATGTTTGGATGGACTCTATGTGGTATCGTACCTCGAATCAATGTAACAAACGATCTTATTTCAATGTTCACGGCGGAGCAAGAAGTAAATAAATTGTGGAGTTTGGACATCATCGGCATTAAAGATCCAATCGAAAGGATGACTCAAACACAAGAAGAAATGGCTGCTATGAAAATATTCAATAAAAAATTAAGAAGAAACTCTGATGGTCGTTACGTTGTGAATCTTCCATGGGTGGACGAAGTACCGAAAATACCGAACAACAAAAGGGTGTCATTATTAAGATTGATGTCATCAACGAAGAAATTGCACATCAACAATCAGTTCAAAGCATATGACTACATATTCAAGGCTTGGTTGAGTGAGGGTTTCATAGAGAAGGTGGAAGGTAACAACGAAAGTGGACATTTTTTGCCACATCATCCAGTATTCAAGGACAGTCTCACGACACCTGTACGTCCCGTGTTCGACGCACCATGCAAAACACAAATCAATCTTTCATTGAATGATTGCTTGTATAAAGGAAAAAATTTAATTGAGTCATTACCTGGCAAGTTGATACGATTCAGAATGAAATGGGTAGGAGTTCTGTCAGACATTAGAAAAGCCTTCCAAATGATTGAAGCAGACGAAAATGATAGAGAATACTTGCAGTTTCTCTGGTGGGAGGATGATACTCAGACAAAAATATCAGTATTTCGTCATTGTCGAGTGGTATTCGACCTCAAATGCAGTCCATTTCTTTTGGCCGCCGTTCTGAATGTTCTTCTTACATCAGTTAAAGAATCAGAGAAAGAAACAGCGGAAGAACTTAAAAAAGCATTATTCATCGACAATTGCATCACATCATTGGATTCATACAAAGAGTACGACAAATTTAAGGAATCTGCAGTTAAAATCTTTTCTTGTGGGAAATTTGATCTTCGACAATGGGAGTGTGCGTCACCTACAGAAATAGGGGAGATCGTCGAACCAATTGAAACAAAAGTACTTGGTATGATTTGGAATAAGAAAATGGACACGTTAAGTATCCAAGTACCTGAGCTGGATGAAATAAACAAACTAACCAAACGGAATATCACATCGGTGCTGCATAAATTTAAAGTAGAATTCAACAAGTGGTGTATATTAAATGAAATTAAAATACAGCCTGTGTATGATCCCACCATTAGCAAAGAAGCATACGCGGCTGCAGTATTTCAACGGAAAGTAGAATTCAACAAGTGGTGTTCAGAAGAGTCGTGTTTCACCGTTAGCAAAAGCCTCTATTCCGCGATTAGAATTACTGGGATGTTTGATCGGCACTCGTCTAACACAACATTTATTAGAGGCCATGGAGCTTGAAAACGTGCAGAAATTCTTCTGGACCGATTCGACAACAGTACTTGCATAGATCGAACGAAATTCAGAATGGGGAACGTTCGTGTACAATAGAGTCAAACAGATTCGTGAAATGACCAGTTCAGATGAGTGGAGACATGTGCCGGGTAAATTGAATCCCGCTGATTTGCCATCCCGTGGGTGCAGTCCGAAAGAGTTGATTCATTCAAAATGGTGGGAGGGTCCGGCTTGGCTCAAGCTTCCGAAAGAGAAATGGCCTAATAACGAACTAAAATTTGACGAAGATGAAGTCGACAGCGAGAAAAAAAAGAAAGGCTTCAACAACGATGTTCGCTCTTGAAGAAAAGGGTTGGTTCGATGTAAAATTCTGCAGATTTTCAACTAAAAAACGAGTCATGGCTTGGGTTAAACGTTTTATTCATAACATCAGAAACCCTGATTCGAAAAGGGATCACAAACATTTAACTATCTCAGAGCTAAAGAACGCCGAAATTGAATTGGTACGAATCATACAGAGTGAAGTCGATCAAGGAACAAGGGAAGAAAAACAAATAAAAAAGTGTATGGCACCTACAATAATCAAGGACAAAGGATTGTTGAGATTAAAAACCCCCATAACGAAACGAATGGACACCGATGGATTTCGATATCCATATTTATTGCCGAATAAGCATCCGTTGGTGCGCGATCTCATCATGGAAGCACACTACAATGTTTGTCATGCTGGTTCTCAATTCATTATGACGAAACTGAGAGAGAAATATTGGATCACTCAAGCAAGGAAAACGATATCAAACGTTATCCATAGTTGTATGAAATGTAAACGTTTTCATGCAAGAAGAATGGATACCATACCAGCGGCATTACCAGAAACAAGAGTGAGAAGTGGTGAAATTTTCGATTCAGTCGGAGTCGATTTGTTTGGACACATTACACTTAAAAATGGAAAAAAGGTTTGGATAGTGTTGTATACCTGTGCCGTGTATCGAGCGATCCATCTAGACATCACCAAGTCGATCAGCACCAAAGCATTTATACAGTCACTCAAACGGTTCATTTTTCAATATGGGCGACCGTTGGACATGTTGAGCGACAATGGAACGAATTTCACTGGCGCAGCAAATTTTTTTAAATCAATAAACGCGGAAAAGTTACGAGAGGAATGTGAAGTGGAAAAAATCCGATGGAACTTCAACCCGCCGGCTGCTCCATGGTGGGGAGGATTTTATGAACGAATGGTTCGATCGGTCAAAGAACCTCTTCGCGAGGTGTTGGGCCAAGCAAGTATCAACTTAGATCAGCTACATTCATTGCTTCTGGAGATTGCCGTTGTAATCAACGATCGACCATTAACATCAGTTACGGAAGATCCAGAAGACTTGGAACCATTGACACCGAACATGTTTCTTCGTGGTACAAAAAACGCAACATTTCCTGAAGAAGGAGAAATTACAAGTAAAATGCTTCGCAAGGAATGGGAACGTATGCAGCATTACAAACTGTTGCTTCAATCACGCTTCAGAAAAGAATACCTTGGCCAATTGGTTGAACACAGACGAACGAATAAGTCATCAGTGATCAGTATTGGAGACATAGTCCTTGTCGAAACAAATAAGAAAAAACGTTATCAGTGGCCAATGGCACGTTTGATTGAAATAATACCATCATCGGATGGAGAAGTTCGAGTTGCGAAAGTTAAGACGAAATTCGGTTGTATCATTCGTCCATTACGACGTTTGTTTCCATTGGAAATGACACAACAGTTGTGAGTTTCATTACTAAGTAGTAAATCTGGTGTCTGCGGACTAGGAAGAATATTCCCCCAGATAAAGTAGAATAAGACGGCCTGGGTGGTGTTGAACGTCATAGTAAAAGGGACGGCCTGGGTGGTGCAAAACGTCTACGAGTTTGGTCTACATATAATTCTCTGGTAGAGATTATCACTGTAGAGATAGTATTTTATATGGATAGAAAAATTTTCACGAAATCTAAATGAATTTCCCGAAATTTTGAACGAAATGATAAGTTGGTACGCCTGTTGCCAGGTAGAAGTAAAATGTGAAGGGAGAGGATACTCTCAATAATGTGAACAAATTGGTTCGATTCTCTGCCACATTCCTATTGGTTGTAGTTTCGCCTCTTTCCTCAGAAAAGTCACGAAAAATTGTCTTTCAAGGATAACAAACAAAGAATCTAAACAATAAATTGATAAATAATTTGTATGAGGGTTCTATCGTTGCTCGCTCGCCAAACTTTT
Source organism: Pseudolycoriella hygida (assembly GCA_029228625.1). Classification (NCBI taxonomy): domain Eukaryota; kingdom Metazoa; phylum Arthropoda; class Insecta; order Diptera; family Sciaridae; genus Pseudolycoriella; species Pseudolycoriella hygida. The sequence goes on from CM055403.1 coordinate 67,081,996, forward strand.
TTCTAGTTTTGGAATCTTTTGACTTACTTGTACTGATAACAGAGAGCAATACTGCACTAAAACGCATAAGAAACTTAGCGACGTTATCAGATGAGATGAGATTTTCATATATTTTCTCTCACAAATTTTCCTCGCTAATTTTTTTATGCGTTGTACAGCAGTAAGTAAGTAAAGTAATCCGCCTAGTCCCGCAACTTTTTATGAGCTTTCACTCAGATGGATTCTTCTTAGATATCATTTTGTTACCGAAGTTTTTACTGTGTCAGTGAAATTGAACACAAACCTAGTGCCATTTACGATGAACTAGGTGCGGAAACTAGTAGGGTTTAGAACGCCGGTTGGCCCCATAAATGTGCTTCACGGGCAGGCATTTTTTGGACCACATGCTTAACGTGAATTCCGAACCACGCCTAACGATAGCTAGCACTTTACCATTAGGATTTCTTCTGGTGATAATTATATCTCCGCCTAAAGTTAGACTCAGAAATTATATCTCTGCCTAAAGTTAGATTCAGATATTTGTACACAGAATTCATCGAATATGGGTGACGTCATATTTGTCATTCTTCTGCGTACGATTCGTTGCGGCAACAGCCCAACTGTGTACCTAGAAAAGTTACTTTCATGCTATACATTGAAGAAAAATCCTATACAGAATTTGTCCACACTAGGATTATCCTTGGTGGAAAGCCACTGCGTTACCACTGAGCTGACCGTTCTCATGGGTAGGGCGAATCAGTGCTATAAAAAATTAGTATACATAAAAAGTATCCATAAAGAGTATCCATAAAGAGTATCCATAACTCATTCAAGACAGCAAATTTTGTTTATAGAACTCTGGCTACCCCACAAATAGGTTTGGGGGATGTAGCCAGAGTACTATAAGCAAAATCTCTGACCAGTTTGCAGCTACTGACTTTTTGCATTTTATAGCAAGTGTGACGTCGTATGTGCACGACCCCCTATCATCTAAATTGAAATGATCGAAAATCAGAGATACATTCAAGGAATTGCCTCTTATTGGAATATTAATTTTCGATAGAGTTTCCTAAATATCCGAAATAGAATTCTAATCGAAAAATTGCGAAAGTGTCATTTAAGTATTAAAACAAAATTCTTTCAATGTCTGAGAAAGTTATAAGTAAGACTAACGACACATTTCCGTATCAAATTTCATTTGATTTCTATGTAAATAAACTTTTAAAAAATCTTCCCGTCTTCAGATTCATGAACACTGAACTGTTTTACGCTTTTTGTTTCATTAGATTGTGCTGTTAATTAAATGCATTTTTAAGCGTCTAAGCGCCACTTAATTGTAATTTGAATTGCAAGTTCAAGCTCAATATAACAAGAAAAAAAAGCAATAAACGACCTACCTTGCTTCACCACACAATTTGTAAATGGATCACCGGTGTATCCGACATCACAGGAACAAGATGGAGTATGGTTGATAACGGTGCATCGAGCGTTCACTGTTGCATCAAATGTTTTGAATAAAACTGCACGAAAAAGTATGACAATTCAATTTACCTCCACAAACACCAGGGCATGGGTCAACACATCGCTGTTTCATGCATGCTTTATCTCTGGGACATTCAGGATTGATGGTACATTCCGGTCGACAGTTTGGTGGCGAGCCGATATAATTAATTAGACACGAACATACGGCTGTTTCACTGACTACTTTACACTCAGCATTCGGTCCACATGGACTGGGATGGCATGGATTCAATTTCGGTGGAGGATCTCGTTCAATAATTTCCTCATAACAACGCGTAAACGGATCTCCAGTGAAACCAGCTGCACAACTGCAAATCGGATTGTGATTTATCACTTGGCACTTGGCGTTACCTGTAAAACGTAATGATTTAGTGCATATAGTTGATGAATGTCGGTCAAGTCACACTTACTGCCACATGTTCCCGGACAAGGATCTACACACTTTTGATTCAGACAAGCTTGTTGAAGTGGACAGTCTCCGCTGGATAGACATTCTGGCCTACATGACGGTGGACTTCCAATCATACCTGGTAAACATGTGCACACCGGTTGACCATTTTGGCTGATTCGACAAACTGCATTTTGACCACAAAAACCGCATGGATCTTTCTGCACTTGTTCCTCCTTTTTACATAAAACGAATGCATCTCCGTAATAACCAGGCGGACAGCTACAACTTGGTATGTGATTTGAAACGTCGCAACGGGCATTTTCTCCACAAGTTCCAGGACATGGATCGACGCAACGATTATTGATACAAGTCTTTTGCGGTGAACAATCTGTGTTCATAGTACATTCCGGTCGGCATCCACTGTATGGATCACCGAAATAGTTACGTTTACAGGTACAGATTCCATCGTTGCAATCAGCATTCGAGCCGCATGGTGATGGGTCACAGGGTGTGTTTACAATTGGTTCATGAATTATTGGTATTTCAGTACATTGGGTAAATGGATCGCCGGTATAGCCAGTTCGACAATGGCAAATAGGAATGTGGTTTTGTACTCGGCATTCGGCGTTCCAGCCACATGATCCTTCGCATGGATTTCTACATTTCTCGGCGATACATGATTTATCAGACGGACAATCGGTGTTGACGACACATTCCGGTCGACAATTTGGTGGAGATCCAAAATAGTTCGGTAGACAGGAGCACGTTGGCGTCTCTCCAATAACTCTACACTCTGCAAAGCTACCGCATGGAGATGGATAACATGGATTTACTGGTGGACGTGGTATTTCCGGATCGGCTTTCGGGATCGGGGTGCATCGAATGAATGGATCTCCAGTCATGTTCAGTGGACAACTGCATATTGGATTGTGATTGATAACCTCGCAGCGTGCATTCACTCCACATGTTCCTGCACATGGATTAGCGCATTTGAACTTATGACAGGCCTTGTTTTGCGGACATTCCGAATTGACGGTGCATTCAGGTCGGCAATTTGGTGGTGAACCGATGTATTCATCAACACAAGAGCAAACTGCAATGTCATTGACTATTCGACATTTACTGTTTGGTCCGCAAGGACTAGGTTGACAAGGATTCTTTGGTTCTTCTTGGATTTTCGGAGGTTCTCGGCACGACACAAACGGATCACCAACATAACCATCAATGCAGATACAGGTGGGAATATGATTGACCGGTATACATTGAGCTATTGATTGAAACATATTAATGACAACGAATTAACTTACTAGTAGCTTTACTTACCATTTAGACCACAAACACCTGGACAAGGATCTTTACATTTGTTTCGGATACACGCCTTGTGGGTGGGACACTCCGAACTCAAAACGCATTCAGGGCGACAGCCTTCATACGGATTTCCTTGATAGTCTTGAATGCATTTGCACGAGCCAGCTCCGTTACGTTGAATACATTCACTGTTCGGTCCACAAGGTGATGGATCGCATGGATTAATCGGCTTTTCATCTTTTTGGATCACAACGCATTGAACGAACGGATTTCCTGTAAAAGTTTTTGTTCTTTAGTTTCTTGTTACTTGTTTTGGCATTTGATTCACTCACCGGTGTAGCCGCTGGGACATTGACACGATACCGTGTGGCTTACAATCGAACATTCAGCGTTTACTAAAAGGAGCAAAGTTAGTTTTAAAATTACAATTGGCGTTCACGTTCACTCACTTCCACAAGAACCTGGGCATGGATCTTTACACTTATTGTTGATGCAGGCAAGTCTGGGGGAGCAGTCATCGTTGATAACACATTCAGGGCGACAGTTCGGAGGAGCACCAATGTATCCCGGTAAGCATTGACAGGAAGGAGTTCCACCATGATTTCTACATGTGGACGAAGGTCCACATGGACTCGGTTGACATGGATCACTTGGTGTAATATCTTTTTGCACGTCATGCGGAATCGGTTGACAACTTCTGAATGGATCACCAGTTTGGTCTGGACCACAACTGCATATAGGGCTATGATTGAACACTTCACATCTTGCGTTCAATCCACATGTGCCCTGACAAGGATCGATGCATTTTTTATTCACGCAGGCCTGTGTAGTTGGACATTCACTGCTAGTGGTACACTCTGGTCGACATTGTGGTGGTGTTCCAATAAAGCCTTGAAGGCAGGAGCAAACCGAATGACCATTTACCTCTCTGCACTGACTGTTTGGACCGCATGGAGAAGGATTGCATGGTTCCTCATAACGTTGTGGTGGTTTTGGTGTTTCTATTTGTGTGCACACGCCAATTGGATTACCAGTGAATCCAGGAATGCATACACAATTTGGAGAATGATTTTGTACACGACATTCGGCATTAACTGAGAAACACAAATAAAAATTTTACGTTTGTGGTAGGTGACGACAAAAAAAAGCGAATAAGCTGAGAAATGAAATATAAATTTTCGGTCGTACAAAATTCGCGACTTACTTCCGCACACTCCAATGCATGGATCAACGCATTTGTTATTTACACAAGCTCTCGTACGATCACATTCCGAATCCTGGATGCATTCTGGTCGACAACCACTGTATGGATCACCGAAGTAATCTGGAATGCAAGAGCAAGAACCTGCTCCATTTCGTTCTTTACAAACCGCATTAGCTCCACAAGGGCTGGGATTGCAAGGATTGGATGGTTGTTCTGTTGGTTGTACTGTTGAAATAAGAGCCGTTTTAGTTAACGTTTTTCATTTCTCCGAGTTGATTTCAACGAAAAAAATTGATCTTTCGTGGCCTTTTCTTTTTCAATGTATCACACAATTTAATTGTTTTATGTTGAAGATTCCACCTTTGTCGGAGTATGAATTCGCTATTTGACCATTTCTGTGGTCGGATGAATAGAAAGTCCTAACTTACAAAGTTGTTATTATCACATGATGTTAAAAACTAGAATATGGCCTGAATTTAGGGACCATTCATAGCCCGGTCGTTAGGGGGGGAGGGGTAGAGATGAGCGGGTTGCTCGAAACTTCGAAAAACCCGACCCGAACCCGAACCCGAATTGTTTTTCTCGGGTTCATGGGTTTCGGGTTTTGAAAATTTTAATCGGGTCGGGTTCGGTCCGGGCCGGGTATGGAAACAGCTCGGGTTTCGAGTTTCGAAAAATTTTATCGGGTCGGGTTCGGTCAGTGTCGGGTTTTGAAACAGTTCGGGTTTCGGGTTTCGGGTTTCGAAAATTTTAATCGGGTCGGGTTCGGTCCGGGTCGGGTTTTGAAACAATTCGGGTTTCGAAAAATTTATCGGGTCGGGTTCAGTCGGGTTTCGAAAAATGGTCGACCCGCTCACCTCTGAGGAAACCGGACGAATTCGGACGGTGGGGGGAGGAGGGTTATGAGAAGCGTGACGTTCGGTTGAGAATTTGTGGTTTTGTCAAATTTCTGTCAAGAATTTATAACTGGGAGCATGCCCGAGGTTGTTTGTCGGGAGAGAAATGCAGACTTAGCCAAAAGTTTTCCTGTAGTTTCTTTTACAGTTTGTTAGAAGAAAAATGTACATAAAAATGGCAAAAGTGTTCATTCTACAATAAAAAAATATTTTTTTTTGTGAACTCAAATTTGCAATTGGGTGGGTGGGGGATTTAATGAAATCAGACGTCATTATTTGGGGGGTACAGTAAAACCGGACGAATTCGGACCAGGGGGTAGGTAACGTCGTTTCGAGGTAGAAATTTGGGATGATTGTTGTACGCTACAGAGGTGAATGGGAAGTAGTATGTCCTATAAGGCAGTGTTAGTACATACATGTGAATCAACTTTGGTCGAAAATTTAATGACTTCGACTATAACATTTTGTTGAATGGATTATTATGAAAGTTACAGCTCGTCTAAAATGAAACAGAAGATTTTTACATTTCATGAAAGTCATTTTGGACGAACTGTACATTTAAAAAAATAAAGTCCGACAAAAAATTCAAAATGTCAGAATTATTAGACCTGTACGAAGTACTTCAAGGGGCTTATGGTTTCGCTTTTTCGTTCGTAACATTTCGACTGTCTGTCAACTAGATATCTAGAGTATATTTTCATCAACAGAAGTTCAGTTGAAATCCTGATCTAAATTCAAAAATGAGCTAAATCGATCGATTGACACCGCAGATGTGGGCAAAAAAAAAGTAATTCAAAATTCGATTTTTCGAAGCCTGGCGAAACTAAAAGAATGATTGAAAATGGTGGAAATTCACTCATGGGATGGTTTTTAATAACTATTGTGTGGAGTAACTCGAAAGCGTAGTGGGTAACACGCCTGCTTGCTACTACGAGACTAAGTTGCCAGTGTGTTGGCTCGAAACTCAACCGCAGACGGATTTGTTCGAAGCGGTTCAAGTTATGTGAATTTAAGTGGAGCGTCATCATTCGGCTTACTGGTGGAAGGAATTGTTGTACTCCTACTAGTTTCGCATATAGTACACATAGATGGCACTGGTTTTGTCGTTCTTGAAAGAATCTCAAAGGAAAAGAGTAAATAATGATCTAGTCTCTTCATGGGTTGTTAAGAGTGCACACTGCTTACAAAAGAGCCATCTATCGGAATCTTTTCAACTAATGAAAATTTGTATGGAAAAAGTCGCAATTTTCTGTAACGTTTTTCTCTTAAAGTCTTAAATGAAAATGAATGCTTATGTCGTCATTACACACTTAACCTATCCCAAACAAAATTGCGGAAAAACTTTTGGAGAAAACATTTACATTTGCTAGAAATGTGAATTCCAATATTCCACTACAAAAGTCAGTCTCTCAGCTTTTCCACTTAATAAACACTTCAAAACGCATAATTTTTTCGACCACTGTGTTTGCTTACTTAATCTTTAACTGAATAATAAATTTAAATAACAGAAAACATTTTCTACGAGTCAGAAATTGATAAAACTTTTTTGAGTTGATACATTTGCAAATATTTGTAAACGTCAAGAGCCAACAAAGATGGCGGCAATTTTTATTTGCAATCATCGACTCAAATTTTTTTGTATCAATTTCTGACTTTTAGCAAATGGTTTCTGTCATTTCAATTGATTATTTAGCTAAAGACTAAGTGAGCAAACACATTGGTCGAAAAAATTATGCGTTTTGAAGTGTTATTAAGTGGAAAAGCTGAAGACTGACTTTTACAGTGAAATATTGGAATTCACATTTCTAGCAAATGTAAATGATTTCTCCAAAAGCGTTTCCGCCATTTTGTTTGGGAATAGGTTCAGTATGTAATGACGACATAAGCATTCGTTTTCATTTAAGACTTTAAGAGAAAAACGTTACAGAAAATTGCGACTTTTTCCATACAAATTTTCATTAGTTGAAAAGATTCCGATAGATGGCTCTTTTGTAAGCAGTGTGTACTCTTAAGGCAGATTATTATTATTATTATTACGTGTAGAGAGGCTGGTTTCTAAAGGTAAATTTGAAGAGGACGTTGAGGCGAACATTTTGCAAAGCGTCCATAAGCTTAAGTTAGGTCCTTGGGTGGAACCACCAGTGTTCTTCAGGCAGAGGTTTTCGCGCTACTAATGGGAGCTAGAGAGGCACTACCAATGAAGACGCATGGAGAAGACGTCCTTATCCATTCGGATAGTAAGCATCGACCGTGATGACCTCTAGGCTGATCAAAGAGTGCGAGGAGTACCTGAATCAGGGCCTATTTTTGGAAAATCGTATTTCCAAAAATTTCCAAATTTTCAAAATAATAATTTGGAAATTATTTGGAAAATTTGGAAAAACGATTTTCCACTCTGATGTAAAGGGAAACGAAAGGGCGTATGAACTTGCGAAAATAGGCTCCACGACTGTTTCAACTGGAGCCAACCCCTACCTGCCAATACCCAAGTCGTTGTTTGCGCAAGCGCTAAATGACTGGGTGCAACGAGGACACGTGGAGCGTTGATTTATGAGGAATACGGCACAGGTGCTCACACGAAGCACTTTTTCCCTAGGCCTGACGCGAAACGGGCAGATGTTCTACTAGGGATGGACCGGTGTCGCATCAGGAGAGTTGTGGGAGCGATCACTGGACATTGCGGGTTGAATCGGCACATGATCAAGTTGAGGCTTTCGGGAACTACCGAATGCTCTTGCGGATCGGGAGAAGAAACGGGTGTACACTTGATTTGTGAATCCCCAAAGTTCCTTCAGCTGAGCCGTAAAATCTTCGGGGAATATGCCATGGGACCATCGCTAATTTGTGACCTGCTACACTTAACAGATTTCTGGTGGAGACAGGAAGGTACGCGTGACGATTTAAATGATGAACGGGAAGAAACAAAGAATCCTAGGAGCTGTGTTTCAAGATAAATCTAAGTCTAGGTCCTTAGGTCGATGATAAAGGTCGACCTAGGACTTGATGTGTCGTAGAGGATGATGAGCAGCCCACACGGATGCGGAGAAGCATGAATTCCATAACTCAGGTAAGGGGCTGTCCCTAAATTACGGACGGACTTTAGGATGTTCGAGTGATTATTACAGTGTGTGACAACGACGGGGAGGGGGGCCTTAAGTGGCCAAAAATGTGTTACATAATTAAGGGGCAGCCCCTAAGGCACTAGGTGAGTGAAACGTTGAGGATTTTACTACGAAATGGTACGTAGGAAATTCTCTCGTTCATTTGAATATTTTTAACTTTTCTTTTTCGTTCCTACGCTTCAATTAAATCTTATAAAACATGAATTATCATTCGGGTACCCCTCTATCGAATGGCAAAAATTTTTTCGCATTCCTTAATTAGAAAACGTCAGCAAGGTGGTATCTTCAAAATAAAACTTTCAATTAATTTTAATCAACAAATCATTAATTAATATTAATTGTTAAAATTGTTGGTTAATTGTAGAATTATTTTAAATTACGATTCTGTTTTCTTTTAAATTTTTTATGACGAAGTTTAGTGTCCGTACTAAATTCCTTCGCTTGTTGAAAGAATATTATAGAATGTACAAAAGTTTTAGAAAAAGGAAAATATAATTTAGAAAAAGTATGTATTCTACATAGCGAAAGAGTCGTTTGAAATAGTGTGCCACGTTGTCTAAAAATATTTTCAGCTTTAATGTATCATTGGTGAGGTGAACTGCATTTTAACTATTTACGTTTTGAATATATTGAGAAAACACCTAGAAAATAATTTTCTACATAAAAAACAATAGCAAACTACCGAAGAAATAAGTAGATTTGAAATCAATATTACAAAAGGAGCTAAAAATTTCAGTAAAACGCAAATAGCTAAAATGCAATCGTTTCAGATCAATTGATTTCCATATCAAGTACACCATTCAGCGAAATACTCTTACTTCGTATAATTTCTGTACATCCAGTAAATGGATCGCCAGTATAGCCAGCCACACAATGACACATTGAATTATGATTCAACACGGTACAAGTTGTGAATCTACCACATACACCGATGCAAGGATCTTTACATCTTTCACTGATACATGCTAAGTTTGCCGGACATTCGGCGTTAATCATGCATTCGGGCCGACAGTTTGGCGCCCGTCCGATATAATTGGGTAAACATGAACACACTGGCGTGTCACCCACAACACGACACTGTGAATGTGGGCCACACGGGCTAGGTGTACATGAACCAACTACAACTGGTGTATCTTCTAAAAGTATTATTTACAATAATTTAAGAAAAGAAATATTGTTTTTTACAACTAAGAAAGCATGCATTACAGTCAATGGAAACGACTAGTGATGGTCACGGTTTGCTCTTCGGTTGTTATAAGTTTGGTGAAGGCAAAGGTCAAAGGACCATCAATAATCACTTCCATTGACGAAAAATAGAAAGCAGAGAACATTAGAAACAGTAGATTTGATTTGTTGACTGTTTACTGAATATTCTACGCTTGTCGAGCATCTCAACAGTTAGTCCATAGTTGAATTGGCAACTGTTTTCACAAATACAAAGAAAATCCGAAATCAGCCATGGAACAACCGTAAAGAATAACTCGAACGAATGCCGAAGAGTTCCCAATTTCCTTTTTTACGACTAGTAATTCACGCAAACTCAGGAAAAATCTTTATAGATCTCTGTAAATCTCTGTAAATCTCCATAAATCTCTGTAAATCTCTGTAAATCTCTGTAAATCTCTATAAATCTCAAAAAATTGGAAAATTGGAAAGTGTGGAACCCCTCGAACATGAAAAAGTAAAAGCTGATACGAATAGAGCTTACTTATTTTTGGTACGCATCGAACAAACGGATCGCCCGTAAAATCTGGTGTACAGGAACATATTGGATTATGATTGACAACTTGGCAACGAGCATTCTGTCCACATGTGCCTGGACATGGATCTTGACATTTTTTATTTACACACGCCTTATCTTGGGCACATTCTGAACTAACTACACATTCTGGCCGACAATTTGGTGCTGAGCCGATAAAGTTCGGTAGACAAGAACAGACCGCATGGTTGTCAATTTCGCGACACTGACTATTCGGTCCGCAAGGTGATGGTATGCAAGGTTGAATATTTTGTTCTATTGTGATAAAATATGCGCAAAATGTAGGTTGATGTAAATTTGTGGTTAAGAGAAAGAGGTTCTTACTCGGTGGTGGAGGTGGTTCGTGACAAGCACTGAAAGGATTTCCTGTGTAACCCTCTAAGCATATACAACTTGGTGTATGTTTCACCACGTGACATTGAGCATTTTGACCACAAACACCTGGACAAGGGTCTTTGCATTTGTTGTTCAAACATGCTCGGTCACTGGGACAGTCATTATTAGTGACACATTCTGGACGACAACCGCTATATGGATCGCCGAAATATTCAGGTAGACAAGTACATGATCCAGCACCATTTTGTTCTTTACAAATTGCATTAGCTCCGCAAGGAGAGGGGTTACATGGTTGTAGAACTTCGTCTTTTACTAGAATTAGAATTACGTGTGTTGTTGGAATTCTTCGGTGAAACATTTAAAAGTGTGTGTGTGTGTGTGAGTGTGTATGTGTTTTCCATTTCATGAGAATTATAATCGCTTTCGTTTCTGTTGATACGCTTTGAACACTTGAAGAAATTAGTAAAAATAACAAGACACACAAGTCGATAGAAGCACGAAATTCGAGATGTTGGTATACAACAAGAACGACAACGATTCAACCATTCAATAAGCTATTCTTACTTGGCACAGGATGACAACCCGAAAAAGGATCACCAGTAAATAGGTACTGACAAGTACATATAGGCGAATGATTTACAACACTACAAATAGAAGACACTCCGCAAGATCCCACACAAGGGTCTCGACAACGTTCATTTATGCATGCAAGATTAGCAGGACATTCAGAATTTATTGTACATTCCGGTCGACATTGTGGCGGTCGACCGATATAATTTGGTAAACAGGAGCACGCTGATGTATGACCAACAACACGACAATTTGAATTCGGTCCACACGGTGATGGTTCACAAGGATTAGTTGGTGGTTCATAGATAGGTCGTTCTGTACCATAGATGGAAGTGAAAGAAACATGCATGATAGAAAGAATATAAAAAACATATAAAGCGATAGTAAAAGCTTACTTTTCTCAGGCGAGCATTGTACGAATGGATCACCCTGGAAACCGGGTGAACAACTGCAAATCGGATTATGATTTGTCACTTGACAACGTGCATTATGTCCACATACGCCTGGACATGGATCTACGCATTTTTGATTTATACACGCTTTGTCAAGAGGACATTCTGAACTAGAGGCGCATTCTGGTCGACAAGATGGTGGTACGCCGATATAATTACTTAAGCAAGAACAAATAGCGTGGCCATTCTTTTCACGACATTGACTGTATGGTCCGCACGGTGACGGAATACATGGATCGACTTTCTCAGGTTCAGGCACTACAAAAATATTGTCAGTTATGTTTCTCAAAGGGACGTTAGTGAATGATCAACGTACGTATAGGTATAACGTGGCAGGCAATCGATGGGTTGCCCGTGTATCCGACGAAGCATGTACAGTATGGTGAGTGATTAGCTACATGACATTCAGCTGATTGGCCGCATGCTCCCGGACACGGATCCTTACATTTGTTATTAATGCAAGCTTTCGATTTGGGACAGTCAGTGTTCATAACACACTCAGGACGACATTCTACGTACGGATCTCCGTGATATTCTGGTAAACATAGACACGAGCCAGCGCCGTTACGTTCTTTGCAAAGAGCATTTACCCCACAAGGGGTGGGATTGCAAGGGTCACGAATCTCAGGTTCATATTGAACTAGGAATCGAAGAAATTCAATTAGTTCGCTGTCCAGAGTGATTCAAAATTTAAATGAGACGAATAGGAGGTAAACACCAGTGGAATTTGTGGTACGAGTCCAACAAATTTTTGGAATATGATTTTGAATTGAAATTTTGTGAAAATCATTGGTAGTGGAACGCAAACTTTTAGAATTCAATTGTGGAATTTGGGTTGGCTAGACAAATTTTTGGCCAGTGTTTACCCCCTAGATACGACGCCCACTTCACAATATGAAGCATTTCCTTACTTATAATTGGTGAACACGATGAAAACGGATCCCCCGTATATTGTTCTAAGCATTTACATATTGGCTGATGATTATTTACTGTACAAGTAGTGTAACTGCCACAACTTCCAGGGCATGGATCTTTACACCTTTCATTTATGCATGCTAGGTTGCGTGGACATTCTGAATTAAGCGTGCATTCGGGTCGGCAATTCGGCGGTCGACCGATATAATTGACAAGACATGAACAAACCCCTGTTTCACCGATCACGCGACAATTCGAAAATGGTCCACATGGAGAAGGATAGCAAGGATCAACAACTACAGGTTTTTCTAAAATAAGAAAATAGTTTACATGCAAATAGGAACATAAAATCCCATGGTGTAGGGTAACTGATTTGCACTTGAATAAAAGGTCAGAAAGACTGCAACGAAAACTACGAAATTACATCGGCGAAGCAAATAAGAACCCGTGGAAGCAACCGGAAAAGTCTGAACTTTTTATTCAAATCCATGTCAGCGCCCCTACCGAAGAGATAAAGCTCTGCGCAGTCTTACTTTCTTCCTCTTTAAGACATCTTACAAACGGATCACCCACAAATCCAGGATTGCAACTACAAATTGCATTATGGTTGACTACACGACATCTAGCGTTCAAGCCGCACGTTCCCGGACAAGGATCTTTGCATTTCAAGTTGATGCATGATCGATCCAGTGCACATTCCGAGCTAACAACGCATTCAGGTCGACAGTTCGGAGGTGCGCCCACATAATTGGATAAGCAAGAACAAACGGCATGTTCGTTAACCGTTCTGCATTGACTGTAAGGCCCACATGGGGAAGGTATGCAAGGGTCTCTGATTGGTTCGTCGAATACTTAAAAATTAAAGGCGTTAATATGTATTGAAGGAGACTTGGATATTCGTTTCTTACTTGGTGGTGGACTACACCGTACAAATGGATCACCCACATAATCGTTAATGCAATAACAAGTTGGATTGTGGTTAGCGACTTGACAGAGGGCATTCTCGCCGCATAACCCTGGACATGGGTCCACGCATTTATTGTTGCTACACGCACGACTCATCGGACAGTCGCTATTCATAACACATTCAGGGCGACATTCAACATATGGATCACCAAAGTATTCCGGAATACACGAGCATGAACCAGCTCCATTCCGTTCCTTACAAATAGCATTAGATCCGCATGGAGACGGGTTGCAAGGATGTGGAATTTCAGCTTTGACTAGAATGTCAAGCAAATGGTAAGTTTTACGTACATCATCGCAGGGACAAGAGGTCTTACTTGGTTGGATTTTTACACAACCCGAAAATGGGTCTCCTTCGTAGCCGACGCTACAAGTACAACGAGGCGTATGAGCTTGAACGTGACATTCTGCATTGAATGCGCAGGCACCAACGCAAGGATCTCGACATTTCTCGTTAATACACGCTTTATTACTTGGACACTCAGAATTTGTTGTACATTCTGGACGACAGTTGGGTGGACGTCCAATATAATTTGCTATGCACGTGCAGACCGGCTGAGATTCATGAACGCGGCAATTGGAGTTCGGACCACACGGGCTTGGTACACAAGGATTTGTTTCCTCATAAATTATCGGAGGTCCTGAGAATAAGTTTATTGTAGCGAATTCGAATGAAATCAGCAATAAAGTAAATGTTTGGGAAGTGGCTGCTCCCTGCTCTTCCCAAACATAAAACTTTCTTCGTTCCAAAAAGTCTTACTTCTTTCGGGAGTACATTGAACAAATGGATCACCGACAAATCCAGAATTGCAACTACAAATCGGATTATGGTTAACCACGCGACACCTAGCATTATGACCGCAAACGCCTGGACAAGGGTCAACACATCGTGTATTTACACACGACTTATCCCGTGAACATTCAGAAGTTGTGGTACATTCGGGCCGGCAATTTGGTGGTCCACCAATAAAATTTGGTTGACAAGAACAAATTGCGCGGTCATCAACTTCACGACAAATACTGAATGGTCCACAAGGAGATGGACGACAAGGATGTTGCGGTTCAATATGTTCAACTGAAAGTTTGGAAATCGTGTTACATAACTGCTTTAGACTGTAACGTATCTTCGATGTCTTACTAATTGCTACTCGATGACAAGTAATTAACGCATTTCCAGTAAATCCGCTGATACAACTACAAATAGGAGCATGATTCGCCACATTACAAACAGCGTTTTGTCCACAAGTTCCCGGACAAGGGTTCACACATTTTGTATTCAAACAAGCTTTATCATATGGACAATCGGAATTCTGAATACATTCAGGTCTACATCCGATGTACGGATCACCGTAGTAATTTGGTATGCAAGAGCAAGAGCCAGCACCATTTTGTTCTCTACATATAGCATTCGCTCCGCATGGTGTCGGATTACATGGATGCACAATTTCAATAGGATATACAACTAAATAATAATAAATCATACATAAATCATGCAAAATAAAATTAATAAATTAAAATATTTACAAAATTCAAGAATATATACTACAAGCATAGTATGTATATGCACGCAATAAATTTTGAAAAAATTCAATAAAGAAGAAAATGACTTACCCCTCTTTTCAGTGCAGCTGGCATATGGATCACCTATAAATCATACAACAACTAATAAGAAATCACGTTGTTTGAAGAGGTTTGTTATTAGATAGTTTTGGCAAAACGACTTAGCGCTATATTTATAACATATAAATATAGCTATTAGTTATAAGTTATATGTTTCGAAACTGATCA
Source organism: Pseudolycoriella hygida (assembly GCA_029228625.1). Lineage (NCBI taxonomy): Eukaryota > Metazoa > Arthropoda > Insecta > Diptera > Sciaridae > Pseudolycoriella > Pseudolycoriella hygida. The sequence goes on from CM055403.1 coordinate 67,097,203, forward strand.
GTACTGTATTCAAAAATAAGCCGATCAGTACTGATTTAATCAGTTTTTGAACTGATCAGTGTTGGTACGCAGCAGTCTTAAAACTGATCAGTACTGATACAGATCAGTACTGATACAGATCAGTACTGATACAGATCAGTACTGATACAGATCAGTACTGATACAGATCAGTACTGATACAGATCAGTACTGATACAGATCAGTACTAATACAGATCAGTACTGATACAGATCAGTACTCATACAGATCAGTACTCATACAGATCAATACTGATACAGATCAGTACTGATACAGATCAGTACTGATACAGATCAGTACTCATACAGATCAGTACTCATACAGATCAGTACTCATACAGATCAGTACTGATACAGATCAGTACTCATACAGATCAGTACTCATACAGATCAGTACTGATACAGATCAGTACTCATAAGATAAGACGAACGCAAAAAGGCGAAATGCTGTTTGAACTCAAGAAGGGCCCAGAAATTAAAAGTGCAGATTATAAAGAACTAGTCAAGAAGTCACTGGGCGAAGCAGCAAAAGTGAGAGCGTTGTCCCACATGACCACGATTGTATGTAGGTATATGGACGAAATCACGACAAGCGAAGACCTTCGAAAAGCCCTGAAAGAGCAAGGTAATATAAATGACGAGATAGATTCCATGACGATACGTATGAGAAAAACGAGAGACGAACTCCAAACGGCGGAAATAAAACTTTCAGTGGACGCAGCGATTAAGATTCTGAAAATCGGCAAGATAAAGGTGGGCTGGTCCGTATGCCCGTTGAGGGAAACCCAGCAGGTGGAAAGGTGTTTTAAGTGCATGGACTTTGGACACCAAGCAAGGAACTGCAAGAACGAAGATAGATCCAAGTTGTGCAGGAGATGTGGGGGAGAAAACCACCTAGCAAGAGATTGCACGAAACCACCAAAATGCCTGCTGTGCACGTCAGAAAATGACCACGTGACGGGTGGAGCGAGATGCCCAGTCTATAAACAGGCGCTTAAATCAAAGACGGGACAAGAATGGAAGTGATCCAAATAAACCTTACTCATTGTGACATGGCACAACAACTTCTTTGGCAAGCCACAGCGGAGCAAAAATGTGACGTAGCAATTATTGCAGAACCGTACCGAATTAATAAAAACAACGGTAACTGGGCTGTTGACAGAGCCGGGATGGCCGCAATATTGACGACGGGAAAGTATCCCATACAAGAAGTTGTATCAGACACCCACGAAGGATTCGTGATTGCGAAAATTGACGGAGTGTATATTGACAGCTGTTATGCACCACCAAGATGGACGATTGAACAGTTTGAACGAATGTTAGACTTACTCACAGGAGAGCTAACGGGATTAAGCCCGGTCAACATTGGAGGCGACTTTAACTCATGGGCAGTTGAGTGGGGCAGTAGATTTACAAACGAAAGAGGCTTCATTCTACAAGAAGCGCTAGCTAGACTGAATGTGGTTCTGGTAAACGTGGGAAACACAACTACTTTCCGTAAGAATGGACGAGAGTCGATTATTGACGTGACATTCTGTAGTCCAACACTAGTACCAAGTCTGAATTGGCGAGTGGATGAAAGCTACACATACAGCGACCACCAGGCATTGAGGTACACTTTGAAAAAGAGTACGGTGGCGGCAAGGCAGATGAATCAAGTAAGAGAGCGAAGATGGAAGACGAGAAATTTCGATCAAGAAGCTTTCAAGGAATACCTCCAATCAGAAGACGAAGGCGTTGAGAAATCGGCAGAAGAATTGACGAAAGTATTGGTGCATGCATGCGACGTAGCGATGCCAAGAAGGATAGAACCGAAGAATAAACGAAAATCGGCATTTTGGTGGAACGACGAAATTAGGCTCTTGCGCGCAGACTGCTTCAGGACAAGAAGGAGGATGCAGCGGGCCAAAAGTGAGCGTGCCAGAGCCGCGAGGCGAGACGAACATCGTACGGCAAAACTAACATTAAAGCGGGTAATCCGAGCTAGCAAGAGAAACTGCTTTAAGAAGCTGTGCCAGGAAGCTGACGCAAATCCATGGGGAAACGTGTACAGGATAGCGATGACAAAAATTAGAGGTTCATCAGTGCCGAAAGAAAGTTGTCCTGAGAAGCTAGGAGCCATAGTGAGAGGGCTATTCCCGCAACATGAACAGGTCGCATGGCCGCAAACTCCTTACGACGATGAAATTGAAGACAGACAGGACCGGGTGATCACTATAGAAGAGATTCAGACGGCTGTCAACAAGCTGAAAAATAACAAGGCGCCAGGACCAGATGGGATCCCCAATGTAGCTTTGAAGACGGCGGCATGCATAAAGCCGGACATGCTCAGATTGACATTGCAGAAGTGCCTCGACGACGGAAATATGATATATGATATATGGAAGAAACAGAAACTGGTCCTACTACCAAAACCAAGGTGAACCATCATATAGACCTATATGTTTGCTGGATGGTATGGGAAAACTGCTGGAGGCCATGATCCGGAACAGATTACACAAAAACACAGAGGGTGAGCACGGACTGTCAGACGACCAATTCGGATTTCGAAAAGGAAGATCGCCGATCGAAGCAATAGAAAGAGTTATGGAGATTGCCGACAAGGCGCGAAAGAAAAAAAGAACAGGGAACCGCTTCTGCGTTATAACGAAGATAGACGTTGAAAATGCCTTTAATAACGCAAGTTGGACGGAGATAACTAAGGCAATGCATGCTATGAGAGTCCCCGATTTCCTCTGCAGGGTAATGAAAAGCTATTTCGAACGACGGGTGCTAATGTACGATACCAGGGAAGGGAAAAAGATGGTAGACATCACAGCTGGTGTTCCACAAGGATCCATATTAGGACCAACGCTGTGGAATACGATGTACGACGCAGCGCTGCGGCTGCAGCTGCCAAGATGGGTTACGACGATTGCTTTTGCCGACGTCCTAATTTTTATAGTTATCGGAACGTCAAAGTTGGAGGTGGAAGTCGTCACGAAAGAGGCGTTGGAAACTGTAGAAAGTTGGATGACAATGGCTAAACTGAAGCTGGCCCATCAGAAAACCGAGATCATGCTCGTGAGCAATTGTCGGAAAACTGAGCGGATTGTAATGAACATCGAGGGGACCGAGATCACATCCACTCGCCAGCTAAAACACCTTGGAGTCATGTTAGACGATCGTGGAAACTTTAATGCCCACGTAGATTATACGTGCGAAAAGGCAATGAAAGCCAATGCAGCACTGGCCATGATAATGCCGAATGTGTTTGGACCGCGCAGCAGTAAAAGGAGGCTCCTAGCAAGTGTTACCCTATCGATACTGCGCTACGGGGCACCAGCGTGGATAAGGGCGTTAGACACAAAGAGGAACCGTAGGAGGTTGATAAAAACCCAGAGGTTGTCAAGCATAAGGGTAGCAAGCGCATACAGAACGATTTCCTCGGAAGCGGTATGTGTGATAGCCGGAACGATGCCTATATGCATAATGCTGATGGAAGACAGTGAATGCCACGAGAGCGTGGCGATCAAGGAAGGAGGTTTTAGTTGGTAAAAATCCAACACTACCTGGGTCCAGGAGGACCAGGTGCCTTTTGAAGGTTTCCTCACCCTTGAGAAAAAAAAAAAAAAAAAATCAGTACTGATACAGATCAGTACTGATACAGATCAGTACTCATACAGATCAGTACTCATACAGATCAGTACTCATACAGAGCAGTACTCATACAGATCAGTACTCATACAGATCAGTACTCATACAGATCAGTACTCATACAGATCAGTACTCATACAGATCAGTACTCATACAGATCAGTACTCATACAGATCAGTACTCATACAGATCAGTACTCATACAGATCAGTACTCATACAGATCAGTACTCATACAGATCAATACTCATACAGATCAGTACTCATACAA
>CM055403.1:67101624-67207820 GCA_029228625.1 Pseudolycoriella hygida
GGCCAAGGGGTAGACCAAGGAGACGGTTTATCGATTCAATTAAATCAGATTTAGAAGTTAGGGGACTTTCTCTGGGCGAACAAACCATCTCCTTGGCGGGCGATAGGAGGGCATGGAGGACGATAGTTCACCAATCTGGGGTTGCGACAGAAAGTCCTCACACCGGAAGGTACTAACGGTCTATAAAGTTTGATGATGATGATGATGGGTAATTTTGTCATCAAATAATCAAATTTATTCCAAATTAACGGATGTTGTATTTAGTTTTCACACGAGAATTCACATTAGAGAGATTGGGCTGAGCCACTTATAGAACTTATAGCTTATACAGTGCAAAAACGTAAGAAAATAAGAGTTTATAAGTTATAAGTTGGGTTAGCTAACGGAAATTTTTAGCGACGCTAACGCTAAAATTGAAAAATATTATCGACGCTAGTCGCTACCAATGACCAATTCTTGAAAGTAGCGAAAATTAACGGTCGCTTGTAGGGGCCGCTCAAACTCGCTAGCTTTGAGAGCCAAAAAAAATGGTAAGATTAGTATGTTATTTAGGAAATCGCATTGAGCTTCCACGTGGTTTTCTGACTCAAGAGTTTTCGCAAAACAAGGAAATAAACGTTTCGAGGCATGATGTCGATCATTTCTGACAGCTTCAGTTGAAACAATGCAATGACTTTATATCAAAGTGTAGTTCGTAAAACTCTGTCACTCTAGAGGAAGAGAGAGCCTCTGTGACTTGCGTTTTAGCTTGTGACGAGGGCTAGAGGAATGTTAAATTATGCAAGATTTATGCGATCATTTCCAATAGTTTTCATATTTTCCTTCAATTTTCTAAGACAAATAGCAGTTTAGGGAATACTAGAGTTTGAAATTGTTCAATGTTTTTATCTGTGCGAATCCGAAATGTTAAGTTTTTGAAAACTATTTGCGGAACGAAGGTATGTGTTCCAGCTGATCGTGGCTGGAATAAGATAAGTTGTTGGAATCGAAGCGTCTATGAAATTTTTTCGAAAAATGCTGGAACAGGCTGTTGTAGAACCTTCTACTGGCTGGAATCGGCGTTCACAAATGCAAGCACCCATACATATCAACTTTTTGTATGACCAGATACCTGAAACTCAGGTTGCAGGAGGTTTAGACATCCCTGTCAAAATGATATTTTAAACGTCAAAAAATGGCTCGTGAAAAATTTGAGAGACGCTCGCGCTCAAATCTCACAAATTGAGTGGCGCTCGGGCTCGGAGCGGCAATTTTACCGCTCACAAATTCGCGCTCACTACTCGATTCACGAAAACAATGTAAAATTTTCCGGAATCTAAACAAACTTTTTAGGATTTAGATCATAGAAAATTGAAGAAAAAGTACGAATCCGCACATGCACTGAATGGCCGAAAGCTATAGAGATATCATGGCCCGACTTTAGTAACGGGCTGTGACGCAAGTGTGTGAAATTTTGGCTCGCCTTTGCCATATAAATTATAGTAGGAAAACTTGTAATATTGATATCGCTTGTATCGTATAAAATGGAGAAAGTTTTAAACGAAAGACTGTAGTACCGAAAAAACTTTTTTCGCGAATGAGGTTTTCATCACGAACCTAATAGTAGAGCTCTGAGGTCAAATTCGGTTGGAGACCTAAAAATGCCGATAACTTGAGTTACTGCGTTCAAAAATTTATGAAATGGAAGTCGACAGACCCCTCTAATGCCTTCTTGTCTCATACTGAAAGCTTAGAAAGAGTTGAATGAGCGCGAGCGCTACAAACGAGCGACACTGGTACTTCCGCCCGCAAAATTTCAAAATGAGCGGCGCTCGCGCTTGCGCTCTGAGCTTCGTTCATGCCAGGCTTGCAAATGTTTAAATAAATAGATAAATTTTTGTTTTGCTCTTTTCTATTTCGACCAAATATATTAGCATTAACGACACAAATTTTTTGGACCAGTTCCCTTTTATGCTTTGTAGCTTTGACGTTTGAAACGTCAATTTGACAGATGGAATAGGCCGACTTTTGATCCCAACAAACTAAATTATGCTCCCAAACATATTTTCATTGAAATTTCATAGTAAAAAAAATTTTTACTAGCAAACGAAACTACAATTTGTTAAAATATTGGAGAAAGTAACGTAGCCGAAATAAAAAAGTAAAATGAATCGTGACATGCGACTTACCTTCATAACCCTCTATACACGAACAAATTGGCTTGTGATTTTGAACGGTACATCTTGCAGACCATCCACATGAACCAATGCAAGGGTCGACACACTTCTGATTTTGACATGCACGATTCGATGGACAGTCCTCGTGAATAGCACATTCTGGTCGACAATTTGGCGGTGCGCCGAGCATACCACGAGCACACGAGCATACTGCACGATTCTCATGTTCACGACATTCCGAATTCGGTCCACATGGACTTGGTTGGCAAGGGTGTTGCGGTTCTAATTGTACAACTGAAGAGAAGTAAGAAAAATGAATTTCAGACGCTTGTTAGGTAAGGACGGTAAATGCGATACGTACTCATTGGTACACATTGCTCGAAAGGATCGCCCACATAACTGTTTGGACAACTGCAAATGGGGTTGTGGTTGATGACTTGACACCTTGCTCCAGCTAAAAGGAAGTATTTTCTTCATTAAATGAAACACAATGGAGAGGTTCAAATACAAACCTCCACAGGTACCAGGGCATGGATCTCTACATTTTTGGTTTATACAGGCGAGACTTGAGTCACATTCCGAACTAACAACACACTCGGGTCGACATCCCGGAGGTGTACCCAAATATCCAACTTTGCACGAACAAATCGGTCTATCTCCTTGAACACGACAGTTAGAGTTTGGTCCGCATGGCGTTGGTTCGCATAAATTAGTTGGTGGTTCGGGATGAATTTCTTCTGCAAATTTCGTTGAATTTTAAAATTTTTTTTTTCCAATTTCGACATTTGGTAAAAAAAAACTTACTCAAACGACAGCCCGTAAATGGATCGCCTTGGTATCCTCTTTCACACGTGCACACCGGTATGTGATTGACGACGGAGCATTCAGCATTTTGACCGCAAACTCCACGGCATGGATCGCGACAATATTGTTTGATGCAAGCTAAATTACTTGGACAATCGGCATTGAACACGCACTCTGGTCGACATCCAGTTGTGTATGCGTCACCAATATAAGGTGGAATGCAAGTACATCTGGCAACTCCATTTCGTTCAGTACACTCAGCATTTTCACCTAAAATCGATTTTTTTCATTGCGAAAGTTTTAGGAAATTAACGATTAAAGAACGTACCGCAAGGTGATGGGACACAAGGGTTGTGAACTTCCACAACGGGTTCTGGAACTTTGGTACAACCGACGAAAGCGTCACCTTGATAGCCTTGCTTGCAACTGCAATAAGCAGAATGTGCAACAACATGACACTCAGCATTGGATCCACACGAATTGATGCAAGGGTCTTTACATTTTTCACGTATGCAAGCTTTGTTTTGCGGACAATCGTCACTTAGAACACATTCTGGACGACAATATGGCGGACTACCAATATAGTTTTCAACGCAAGAACAAACTGGTCGATTTTGTTTGACTTGGCAAATTGAAAATGGTCCTGAGCGTTGATGAAGAAATAAATCAATGAACTGTTAAGATCTAAGGTTTCTTTTGAACTTACCACAAGGTGACGGAACACATGGATTTTCCGGTAGATTCGGTCCGGGTCCTGGTATTCTTCCTTCGTCATAATCGCATGACACGAATGGATTGCCTTTGTTGTTAGGACAACTGCATATTGGATTGTGATTTATTACTTCGCAACGAGCTCCTATTCCGCATGTGCCTGGGCATGGATCAATACATTTTAGATTGACACATGCACGATTCTGTGGGCATTCATAGCTCGCTGTACATTCCGGTTGACAAACTGGTGGACTTCCTCTATAGCCCGGTAAGCAGGAACAGATTGCGTATCTATTTTCAGATACTAAGCATCGACTGTTCGGGCCACAGGGTGATGGTTCACATGGGTTGATTGGTGGCTTATGCTGGACTTCGTCTTTAACGCAAGCGACAAGAGCATCTCCAGTGTATTGTGGTTTACAGTAACAAACTGCCACATGGTTAACAACTTGACACAAAGCGTTAACGCCACACGCTCCCACGCAAGGATTAATACATTTCAAATTTGCACAAGCCTTGTCGGATGGACAGTCAGGATTGATGACACACTCAGGTCTACAACCTGTTAGTGGATCACCGTAATATCCTTCCAGACATACACAGGCCAAAACACCATTTTGTTGACGACATTCAGCATTTGCTCCACAGCGAATTGTGTTACACGTTACGGGTTCATCTTCAATAACCGAACAATGAACGAAAGGATTTCCATGAAGTCCTTGAGGGCAAGTGCAGATTGGGTTGTGATTTATTGCAGAGCAGACGGCGTTCACTGTTTGAAAATGGTTAAAGATAATTGGAGTCATTAAGCTCATTAAGTCATTACCTCCACACACTCCAGGGCACGGATCTCGGCATTCGTTGCGAATACAAGCTTTGTCAAACGAACAATCAGAATTTGATAAACATTCTGGACGACATTGTGGATTGTTGTACGAATTCGGTCCAGCACATGGATCGCACAAAGCAACATTGTTTCCATAGACATTACAAACATTGTTGGCGCCACACGGGTCTGAATGGCATGGTTTTGACGTTGTGTTTGTTATGGGCAAACAGTGGATGAATGCATCACCCATGTATCCATCGAGACATGAGCACGTAGCCGTGTGATAGGAGACGCGACATTCAGCATTTATACCGCAAATCGAACCGATGCAAGCGTTTTCACAACGTTTGTTTATACAATTCTTGCCTTGAGGACAATCCGAATTCAATACACATTCCGGACGACAGCCAGTCTGAGGATCGCCTAAATAATTGGGAAGACATGAGCAAACCGCGCGATTGTTGAGGACACTGCAAACAGTGTTTTGACCTGCGATTGAAATAGAAATTAAGACCGAGGATGCAAGGCGTGAGAAAGGAAACTTACCACAAGGACTTGGATTGCATGGTGCGTTTTCAAATTCATCTTGGGCGTAGCATTGAACCAATGGGTTTCCAACTAGACCACGTTCGCAGAAGCACACAGGATGGTGTTTCTCAACTTTGCAGTAAGCATTTGCTGTGAAGGCGAATTTTATTATGAGAAAAAACCAAGAATAAAGTGATAATTTCATTGCATTACCTCCACAAGAACCAGGGCACGGATCGCGGCATCTGAAACTAATGCAAGCTTCCTGAAAACCGCAGTCATCGTCAACCAAACACTCGTAGCCATGACATCCAGTAAGACTGGTGGGATCACCACCTAATCCATCAGGACATCTACACATACTCTGACCATCTGGAGTGACAATACACTGAGCACCTGGACCTGAAACATCGCAAACGTTGAGTTTTTGGATAAGATTGAAAGGAAGAGATATGAATTACCGCATGGATTTGGCTCACAAGGGCTTCTCGGTGGTTCTCGACAACCAACATATGGGTCACCTGAAATAAATCAATCGATTTTAGTGTTTGTAGCGCTGAATTTACAACGCTCAGCACATACCAATGTAGCCTTGCTGGCAGAAACACTGTTCTCGATTATTTGAAACATAACAATCAGCATTTCGTCCGCATGGACCGGGTCGACAAAGTTCTGGTTTCACAACCGGTGCTGTACATTGTCGGAAGGGATTTCCGACTAATGGCTCTGGACATGAGCATACAGGATTTCGGGATGAATCACACACGGCACCTGGACCACATGGGTTCGGTTCGCATGGATTTTTGGGCTCAACACAGCCGCGGATTGTGTTTGGAGATTCGATATAGCCGGGTTGACAAGTACATTTGGCGAAGCCATTACCCAATATTGTACATTGAGCTGTTGAATTGAATTTTTCGTTTACGAAAATGTGGTAAAATATTTGGACTGTACGTACTGTTAGGTCCGCAAGGAGATGGACTGCATGGATTTTGTGGCAAAGCACAAGGTCGTTCGGGTGGATTGCCTTCGTATTCTGGTAGACAGAAGCAAAGTGGTTTACCATTTACACGTCGACAACCACTGTTTGGACCACAAGGATTTGGTGTGCATTCATCACCTTCAGGAACTGCAAACGAAGTGATTAAAAGACGATTCTAGTTTTGTGTTCCATTAAAACCACTTACTGCAATTTTTGAATGGATTTCCGGTTAGGCCTTTCGGGCAATAACAAATCGGGTTACCACGATCCAGTTCGCATAATGCACCAACTGTTAGCAATAAATTTATTTTTATTAATTCTTTGTTCGAAAAATCAAATAAACAAACCTCCACAGGGGTTGGGATCACACGGGTTCTTTGGTGGTTGGCATCCACTTTTACCATTGCCAGTGTATCCGGGTGGACATTTACACGTAGCTCTGTGATTCACAACATCGCAAAGAGCATACGCTCCGCAATGACATGGGGACGCACATTTTCCATTGATACAAGCTTCGCTACTACTACATTCCGAATCGGACCGACATCCCTGAATTTTGTTACATTCAACGTATGGATTGCCTACGGTAATTACCCTTTTACTCATCCGCAATTTGTTGACTTTAAACGTGTTACAATCTTACCAACAAAACCACTGTAGCATCGACACTCAATGCCATGATTTACCGGGAAACATTCAGCGTTTTCCCCACAGGAGTCTTCCAAACAAGGGCTGATACATTGTCGATTCAAACGATCACAAAGTTTGTCCGGTGGACAATCTTCGTTATATTGACAAATCGGAAGATAGTGATTCACTGAAGCGCAGAAAATGCAGTTGAAAATGATATTCTCTGGATCGGTAAATCGTATAAAGAACAAACCTGGCTGACATCCCGCATAACCGTTTCCGGCTTGACCTTCAGGGCAACTACAGTCGGATCCGTGATTTACATTGACACAGATCGCATTATAGGCGCATGGATTATGTACATCACATGGTCTTTGACACATGTTTGCTATACATGCCTCAGTAAGAGGACAATCTTCGTTTCGAGTGCATTGCACTGTGTGTGCATAAATGGAAAGAAAAAAAGAAATTTGCATATTGTGAAAGTGTGATCATCAAGTGATATAATACAATTTGTTGGGATTGCATAAAATTCGGTGTAACGTCTTGTGTTCTAGTTTACCAAATAAAATTTGCCAAAAATATTTACACAAAGTACAAATTTACATTCTTAGTCATTTGGTATTATTAGTCATTTGGTAAATTAGTCATGGAGACCAGTGCGCCGCGCCGATTTGTGTGTCTACTCTGATAAAAAATTTCATCTCTTTTTAAAGAAATGAGTGTTGATGGACCGGCGCACAGGTCTGGTTCAGTGGATGAGTAGTTTTTAGTTAAATTTCATGTTTCTTGTAACGCGATGTTGGTTTGAGGGTCGAGTTAATAACATTAAAATGATTTCTTACGTGGTAGAACCGGTGTACAATTTACAGCTGGATTTCCTTGGTATCGATCGGGACATGAACACATCGGACGATGTTTGATTGCTTTACATTTAGCTGTCGGAGCACAAACGCTATCCATTTCACATGGATTTTGGCAGAAACCCCGATAGCAGGTTTCGCTTTCGATGCAATCATTGTCCGACTGACATGGATCAAATACTTTCGTTGTTCCGCTGGGTTCTACTTGGTTTTAATGGTTTAATTTTAGGTTAAATGATTGTTTTTAATGAATTAATAATTTTTTTTATTAAAATTAAAATTAAAATTAAAACAAAAATGAAAATGTTTCAAATGCGAATGTTCATTGGAAGTCATATAAATCTTGTTCCTGCAAATAAGATTCATACGAAAGTCCTTCAATTTTATACGGGGTAAAGATGAGCGGTCTGCCCGAAACTTTGAAAACCCCAAATCGAACCCGAATTGCTTTTGACAAGTTTCAGACTTCGAAAAATTTCATTAGGTGTTTGAAGATGGCTGTCACTTCGGGCTTCATTTTTTCAGCTATTTAATCGAATCGGGGCTCGGAGCGGGTAGGTTTTAAAAACCCGTTCATCTCTTCGAAATTGATTTTAGTAGATTAAAGTAATTAATTAAACGAAGATGTGAGATCGATTAAACAGTAGTTATGATCGTAATGGCAAGTTTGTTGAACTCTTAAGTCTTTACATTAAATTGTTGATTTTTCTCAACCCCTAACATTTAAGTGCTGAAAAAACATTTAAAACTTTTCAATAAATTTTCATTGGAAGTCGTCCGTTATGCCTCCGTTGAGATTGTGTTTTTTTCATATAAATAGAAATTTTTTCTAAACGGAGGCAGAGCGGGTCAATATAAGTGAGGGTTGTGATCACAAATAGCACTGGGTTGTGTCACTCTTATTGCCTAAGAAAATCTTCAACTAATCCTTTTAATTCAATTTCAAAACGAGTAACGTCACATTGAGTGCTAAAAGCATTTTCACACAAGTAATTTCCTATGAAAAATTTCCAAAATAAAACGGCTTTTGCTAGGAAAGTCTACCGAAATATTACATATTATAGTAATTATAAAGGCCCCAATATTAATTTGTGTGACGTCATATTATATCAAAATCATTTGTCTAAGTGTTCGTGACGTCATTATGTCAGTTTTCAAATATTTAAATAAAATTGCAGAACCTACATTTTCGATTGGTGCAACAAATTCTATAGGGAAACTACTTAATAATTCCCGGATATTGTTGGATGTGAGTAGAAGGTAAGCTATAGCTTGTTGACCGAAATTGCTGGCGCACGGCTCTACAATTCCCTATAAGTTAACCCGACTCCGAGTTCGAAGAACTTGAATCCTTTGGGTTTTCGATTCTTATCTTCTGTCGAGTCCGAAATTAATGTAAACAATTATTTAAAGAAATTTGGATAAATGAGAATGGCACAGATAATTTTAACAATTATTTGTTAATTTTCAAGAGCTTTGTGAGCCACTAAAATGCTTCGCAAGCATTCATTTCATAGGGAATATTATACACTAAGGAAAATATCTACCAGCGACGTAGGAATTGTGTGCGCCGCCAACGTATTACATGATGAATGTATTGTGAACTTTTTTTAAGTACTAGCGAGTTTGGGCAACGCGAATTATAGCCAAATTTATAACATATACGTATAGCTATAAGTAATAAGCTATATGTTTACGTTATAAGTTACAAGTTTACGGTATAAGTTATAAGTTTACGTTACGAGCTATGAGTTATAAATTTTAAGTTACAAGTTTACGTTATGTACAAGTTATAAGTTTATAGTCCAGATCAGTATTGTAACTTATCCGGAACAGTACTGATCAGGTTTAAAACTGATCCGCATCAGTACTGATAAGTTTTAAAACTGATTCGGATCAGTACTGATCAGTTTTAAAACTGATTCGGATCAGTACTGATCAGTTTTAAAACTGATTCGGATCAGTGCTGATCAGTTTAAAAACTGATACGGATCAGTACTGATCAGGTTTAAAACTGATCCGCATCAGTACTGATAAGTTTTAAAACTGATTCGGATCAGTACTGATCAGTATTAAAACTGATCCAGATCAGTACTGATCAGTTTTAAAACTAATTCGGAATAGTACTGATCAGTTTTAAAACTGATCCGGATCAGTACTGATTAGTTTTAAAACTGATCCGGGTCAGTACTGATCATTTTCAAAACTAATCCGGACCAGTACTGATCAGTTTCAAAACTGATCCGGATCAGTACTGATCAGTTTCAAAACTTATCCGGATCAGTACTAATCAGTTTCAAAACTGATCCGGATTAGTACTGATTAGTTTTAAAACTGATTTGGAGCAGTACTGATCAGTCTAAAAACTGATATGAATCAGTACTGATCGGTTTTAAAACTGATCTGGATAAGTAATGATCAGTCTTAAAACTGATCCGTATCAATTCCTACGTCTTTGTAGATATTTTCCTCAGTATACCGCCAGAATCTTGAAGTTAAAATTATGCTTCCTCCTACAAAAATGTCAATTATTCCAACAGAAAGCTTTCGAAAGCTTTGGTTTCTAACATTAAGCTTAAACAAATTCACTCAAAATGCATCCTAATATCCCTGACACAGCAATAAGATATATTTTCATAGTTGTGGAAAGCTTTTCAAAGCTTTGTCCGAAGTTATTCTAATTTTGAAGTTTCTTTGACGCTTTCGACAATCCACGGAAAAGCTCTTAAAACCTATTCACTTGGATTATCTGTTAATTTTGTATATATGTACAATGTATAAAACAAACCAAACACAACTATTGTCCTTTAAATTCGTCAAATAAAATAATAAATTTATATTTACAAAAGGGGTGCAGTGTGAGAAATTGAAAAATTTGGAGTGGTTATCAACTCAGATGGCTCATTCTTCACAAAGTTGTCCAAAACAATGCGCAAAAACGCTGCCTGCATATGTATTTGGTTCTGTCCAATAAAAAAAAAACTCTGTAGCTATAAAAATTTATTTTCATTACTACTGCATACTGAAACATTGACGGTGGTAACTGGTTTAATTTTCTCAATAAATGCTTTTTATGTACACATTAATTTCTTGGACTAGGACAACGCTTGAATGAGCCATCATCGTCTTCAAATTGTTAATATTACATTTTTTTAAAAAGATAGAAGAGTTTTTATTAATATACCTTTTGTACAGTTGACTTTATTATTAGCATCGCATATTGTTAAACAACGACCATCCACACACTGTTGTTTTGAAGTGCAATCAGAGCTGCGATTACACTTTTTTGTTAATGAAGGTGTAACCGAAGCAATAAACGGATTTTCTGTTCTAGCAATTTCCGCGTTAGTTGTTAGTAATGTTGTTGTGTCTGTAGACTTTGTTGTTTGTTCGTCTTCATGTTCCAATGACGTATCAACTCTGGTAGTTTTTCTTGTGTTTTCCGAGTGAGTTATTCCATCAATGCTTTTCGTTGTATCCATCATGCGATATGAATCATCCGACTCGGTCGAAGTTTCAGGACTTTTCATATGCACCGATTTGGTAGTTGGAATATCTTTGGTGGTTGTACGATTCGGTAAACTTTGTACAGTAGGCATTGGTGTTGTTGTTTTAAAGTCAATAGACTCAGTGGTAGTCATAGCATCAGTAGATGTTGGCTCATCAGTCGAAATTGATGCTTCAGTTGCGACATTATTTTCATTACCAGGCGATTCTGTAAGTTTCGTTGTTACGACAGTATGGCTCTTTGTAAAATCAGCTTCGTGATCTTTGTCTGGAACCGTTGTTAGAACGGTTACAAACTCTGTAGTAGGTTCAGTGGTTTGTGCGCTACTACTTTCTGTCGTTGTTGTAATGTGATCATCAGCAACGCTAGAAAATTCATTTTCGTCCAGTCCGACTGTTGTTCGCGGATAAGTGTCCGTGATATTGTTTTCTCCAACTCTTGGACCCTTGTTCAAGCCATTTTCACTCGATTCATTGACTTTGCTAACACTCACTGTCGTTCGCTCGACGTTCATCGTTTTCATTGTTTTGGTTTCATAGTTTATGAGGTCATTTTCCGTTGTTGTTGGAATTGAATTAGTATTTTCAGTGGTAGTTAAAGTGCTATCGGTTTGGGTTACTTCGGTTAATGTATTTGGAGTAGTTGTTCCTTTGTCTATATACAATAGTTTGTACAAATTAATTTTACATTAAAAATAAATTCAAACAGCAAAACACCAAAAAAAGCATTTTAATTGTAGAGTTTTGTTTTAATCGTGTCAATAGAAAGAAAGAGAGGCAAAATAAAAATCAATAAAGTGAAGATATAATTAGCTAAGAGGTGTATTTATACAATTTTGAGATCAAATGTGATGTGCCTGCCTAGGTGTTAAGAAATACTGTGAATAATACAGAAAGAAATAGTTGTGTGGCGTCTTGTCGTTCTGAATGATGATTTTTCGGTAAAAAAATGTTTGCACAAAATTCTGTTTTTGTTTGACAAATCATTTTTTCGTAACAAAAAGACATGTGTTCATCGGAAATGTACAGTCTCAATGTACAGTTTAACTAAAAGTGAACGATTGTACACATGCAAATTTTCACACCTATTTTTTGTACGTATTCAGGTGATTTCTCCGAAACAAATTTGTACAGAAGAGTAATATAGCGATGGGATAACACAAATTTCGAACATCTGAACAACTAGGACTAAGTAACTTACCTTTGATACAAGCGCCGATAAGTGGGTCACATTGCGCACCTGGTGGGCAATGTTCACATCCGTATCCGGGAACACGTTCTACAGGAATTTCCACAATTTTAGAGAAAAAGACTAATTTTGTTTGACACAGACTACTTACGATCTAGACAGATGCATCCATCACATTTAGATGCTCCACGACAATCAGCGTCTCTCTGGCACTCGCAAACTAAAGTTAGACGAAAAGAATTGGTTTTTCACATTTTTTTACCAAACATTTTTAATGAATAGTAAACTTCAGCGAGGTTGAAGGCTTAATTAAATTCTTACAGAAAAAATACCGAAAAATGAAAAATTGAAAAAAAAGGAAAATTTTGTAACGAGTGATGAAAAATTGAATTTTTTGAGACTAGTCGTAAGCCGAGACGAGACAAAGCCGAGTCGGACAAGCTTACGAATGTGTCAAAAAAAATTCCACTTTCATCTCGAGTTACAAACAACATTTTTGCTCCGTTATGATCATAATGAGACGAAATTACACAAATTAATAGAAATCACTCTATAACAATTCCATGCACACTTGATTGGGGACGAAAAAGTTTATAAGAAATTCCTTTTATATCATTCGGGGATATAATTAGCCATTTATATATCTGAAAGTAGGGGTATAATGACCACATTATAGTCGAGTTTCATACAAACTTGGAGGTATATAACAATCATATTATGGTCGACTCGACTACAATTTTCATTATAATCCGACTATAATTTTCGATTCGACTATAATTTTCATTATATTCCGACTATAATATCTCGAGTCAAATGGCGAATTATATGCTTAAATGATATAAACTATCGTATTAACCAAGGGATAAATAGCTTGATTATAGTCTCGGTACGTGAATACTCCTCGGGCCTAGCCCCGAGGACATTGACTTCGCCTCGACTATAATCGCGCCATTATATCCCTTGGTTAATAATATACTATTTCGTACGCATTGGGAAATGTAACGTAGGGAGCACTCAGATCTCATTAAGTACACACCGCGATTTTTATCACGTCAACATTTTTTCCCACTAAATCGCATTTGGTCAACAATTTTCTAGAAGATTGTAAGGCTGTATCTCATTCAGAAAACAGTGATATGAGCGTCCCTACGTTACATTTTATCCAACTACACCGTGTAACTACCCATCTAGCGGGCAAAAATGTGCTGCTCCGGACGCTAACAGCACTAACAAAAACTTTAAGTTTTCAGTCGTAGTTTGCCGTAACGAAAAACATCGAATTATAGTCATTAGGAGCAAAAAGGTTATTTGTTATCCGTGTGGCGAAAATGGAATTCCATTAAAAGTCAAAGTTTGTGGCCAGTGAAAGTCGTGCGACGTTTTCATTTAGGTTGTCTCCGCTGCTTTAGCTGACGCGAGAAGAAAAATGTGAGACACGCGTCCTTGCTAGTTCAAAATAGGGACACAGAGTGGAGCTATGAGATCGATTTAATTGACCGAATTGATCTATTATTTGATCCATTAGAATCAGTTTGATCAGTTAGGATTTATTATAAGGTCTATTCGATCAATTACTAGGTAAAATGACAATGAAATTGATACTCGATTTGTCAATTGACTCAATTCTTCTTCTTCTTCTTTAACATCATCAAACTTTATAGACCATTAGTACCTTTCGTTGTGAGGTCTTTGGGTCTTGTGGGGTCAACCCCAGAATGGTGAACTATCGCCCTCCACGCCCTTCTATCACCCGCCAAGGAGATGGTTCGTTCGCCCAAAGAAAGTCCCGCCAAGGAATGGTTTGTTCGCCCAAAGAAAGTCCCCTAACTTCAAAGACTGATTTAATTGAATCTATAAACCTAAACCTTCTCCTTGGTCTGTGCACAGGTCTTCTTCTTTAAAAGCCTTTTTATTTTATCCACCGCTGGATACAGGCCTCCCCAAAGGGGGTATTTAGCCATTGAAGCACTAGTCTGGCCGGTGCGGGTTGGTGAGTGGACCACATGTTTAACGTGAATTCCGAACCACGCCTATATGTTGTAGTTACATAGAGATTTTTTTCTATCTGGTGTTAATTATATCTACGCCTTAAGATAGGCTCACATATCTGTACACAGAAGTCATCGTACATGGGTGACGTCATTTATGTCATTCTTCTATATACGGTTCGTTATTGACACCAAACACCACAACTACCCATATTTGGAAGCTTGGGTATGCTAAGGAACTCCAACTGAGTGGGACACCTTTTTATCGAATGGTTAACCCCTCGCGTAATTCCATCGAGTGGAACATTCTTTTCTTGTCGAGATAAGACAATGTTTCTATACACGAAACAAAAATCTCAATTTATTATAACGTTTTTATAAACAACAAAAGCAAAATGAGAGTTTTGACTACACTTGCGAACAAGAACTGAGTAAATAAGGCGTTAGGACTGCATGTCCAAAAAAATATCACCAACAAAAATATCCCCGTGGACAAAATATCCTCGTGGACAAAATATCCCCGTGGACAAAATATCCCTAAACAAATCAACCGGACATAATAACCACAATTTTTCCATTAAAAAAAGGACAATAAATATCCCCGAACAAAATATCCCCTCAGACAAAATACCCACACTCAAAAATTAAGAATATTCAATGTAAAGTGTACTGAGCGCCGTAGGCCTGAAAAAAACAACAACAAAAAAACGGGGTCGAGGGGCGGCAGCCTCCGAAAAGGGGGTCAAGGAAGGAATATTCCCCCTTGCGGGGTCCAAGGGGCGGAGACCCTAGTGGGGTTTGGGGCAGCGCCCCATTTACGTGAGGCCGCCTGTAAGGCTTACAAAAGCCCGCTGCAGGCGCGGGGTGAAGGGGCAGAGCCCTCCAACACACAATATAATATCTAATTAATGATACCTACCTATATCCACCATTTCTGAGTAGACATTACATCTGGGGATATTTTGTCCGGGGATATTTCGTCCGGGGATATTTTGACTGGGGATAATCGGTCCTAGAGCCAGTAAATAAAGGTTTTCTCACCCGCATAGTTATAAAACGAAACGTCAGCAAAACGCCATCTTCGCACCGCACTTGAGTGGATGTAATGATAAGAGAAAATGGTGTTTTGATGACATTTTGTCTAATGACAATTCAGGTGAAAAAATTTCCATTTTCTCAGCTGTTCTTCTCCTCCGGGGGCAAAATAGAAATTTTCTTAAAATTCAATTTCGCCTACAAAAACGCTTAAAAAATTTGAGGTTTATTTTTCGTGCATAAAACACGTTATTCCCATCGCGCGCACCCTTAGGCAAAGTAGGAAATTAAGCTCGGGCGAATTGCTGCCCTTACTTCGCTCTGGTCGTAAACTTTCGCTATTTTCTACCCTAGGATAACAAACAACATTTTCATTTTCATATATGCAAAAACAGGAAGAAAATTCAATAGAATCTATCTTTTGTCTAGATTTAAACGAGTCATTTTATCAGATATTTTGGAACTGTTTGCTGGTTATTCCACTTATAAAACGTACATTTCATTGTGTGCTAAAACGTAAACTTACCTTTCACGCATACTGGTTGGTGATTGTCGACCCGACATTCTTGATCGCCTGAACATAGATCCGTAAACTTACATGGGTCAACACAAAGTGCATTAATGCATGCACTCTGAGATGGACAATCTGAATTTGAAGTACATCCAATTTCTGGAAGTTACACAAATTTGTGTGAGTATTGGAAGGGAATAAAAATTTAAAAATGTTTCCACAGTCTGTGTGGAGAACACAAAGTGGTTTTAAGCAAGAGATCAATTATTAATTACGTTTGTGTGTCTTATTCTAATAACTGTTTGAAGCATTCATGCACAAGAATACATAATTTCAAGCAAAGCAATATACTAAAGGCAAAATGTTCTCCATGCATTTCAACTTGTTAATGTACATACAAAATTGAAGCAAATGTAATAATGTTACCGTCACATGTGTTTGATTATTATACATATTTACATAAGAGGTGTATTTACACTGTAAATTTTATAGTTGACCTGAAAAAAAATCAACGTGGAAAATAAAAACCCCGATTTTCGAACGAAAAGCCCGAACTTAGTGAACGAAAACCAAACTTAATTCAACAATTTTAGGTCTAAAGGGAAGATAGAATGAAATTGCTCTTCGATCGTATACTGAACAGCAATTTTGAATATGATTCCTCTATGACAGTCTACAAGTACTTAAAATCATGGAAATATTTTTTGTTTTTGAAATAAATGATTCATGCAAGCTGCAGTAAAATTTGCTGCAGTGTTTATGAGCTGTTTAGTTGTCCAATAGTCAACAACTCATTCGCATCGGTTGAATTACTAACATTTTGGCAATGAAAGTATCCCCTTTTTCATCACCCATTCAAGTAATAAATTGATTTAAAATAAAATACAGCTTGCAGCACTAGAATTGATTCAAAAGTACTTAAGGTGATTGCTTATCACTGACGACAACAAAATGATTGAGCTGTAGATCAATGTTAGCATTTATTGCCATCAGCAATTTATTGTATCACGCGTCATTCAGCTTTTAATACTCGCGCATTTGTAATGGTTTACCTGGAATCGTTCGACAATTCGGCGTAGTACTGTTGGTGGGTTGATTGGTACAAAGGCATATAGCGTTGTGATTGTTGGATATACAAACTTCGGATGTGGGACAAGGATCATAAAAATAACACGGATTTGTACAGACATTTTGAATGCAAGATTCAGATTCTGAGCAGTTGAAATTGTGTGTACAAAACGTCGTCTTTCGGAAAGTGGAAGAGTCTGACTTTGAAGTATTTAAGTCAAACGGTTCTGTCACATCATCAGGGACCCCTAACCCAAACTTAGTCGTCATTTCGGTAGCGTCCTCGTCAGTACTGACGTTTGTTGTGGTTCCAGAGTTGTCTGAGCTGGTACTACTAGTAGTTGAGTCATGAACAACAGTAATAAAACTGAATTCAGTATTATTGCTAACACTTAGTGCTTTGGTAGTTCTGTCTGCCATTTGCATCGTGAACTTCTCCAAAAAGGGATCTGCTGTTGTAACCGTAAGTTTCGGTGTAGTAGTTTCAATTTGAATATCCGTAACTGATTCAGAATGAAGATAATTAATTTCCGTAGATGTCTGAACATTTGATGTAATGTTAGGGAAAAAAGTGGCGCCGTCGTCAAAACCGTTCCGAACTTGATTATATAATGTACTGTTCTCGACTACAATCTTAGAATTGTCAGTTGCTGCAGAATACTTTGAAGTTGTCGTATAATCTTCATCAGAAAACTTAGTGGATACATCGGTTTCAGTTACAAAAGTAGTATCATCAGAGCTAAGTGTAGTCTCCTTGGCAATAAAAGGATTATCTGTAAAAGGGTGTGGTAAATAGGTCACAGTTTCAGTTCCCGAGGTACTATCGGTACTATAGCTAAAAGTACTCGAATCTCCACCATCTGTGGTGTCAGAAAATATTTTAGTTGTTTGAGTGTTATCAGTTTGAGAAGTAAACTCTCTCGTTGGAATAGATGAATCTGTAACCAATTCAGTTTCGGATTCAACTCGTGTTGTGGGAACGTTTGTTGTAAAAGCTTTAGTTGCGTCTGTGGAGTATTTGACTGTGGAAGGAATATTTGTGGATGGAATATTTGTGGAAGTATGTGGTGAATAAGTAACGCTTTCAGTTCCCGAGGTAGTATCGGTACCATAGCTAAAAGTACTTGAATCTCCACCATCTGTGGTGTCAGAAGAGATTTTAGTTGTTTGAGTTTTATCAGTTTGAGAAGACACCTCTGTCGTTGGAGTAGATGAATCTGTAACGAATTCAGTTTCGGATTCAACTCGTGTTGTGGGAACGTTTGTTGTAAAAGCTTTACTTGCGTCTGTGGAGTATTTGACTGTGGAAGGAATACTTGTGGATGGAATATTTGTGGAAGTATGTGGTGAATAAGTAAAGCTTTCAGTTCCCGAGGTACTATCGGTACCATAGCTAAAAGTACTCGAATCTCCACCATCTGTGGTGTCAGAAGAGATTTTAGTTGTTTGAGTTTTATCAGTTTGAGAAGTAAACTCTCTCGTTGGAGTAGATGAATCTGTAACGAATTCAGTTTCGGATTCAACTCGTGTTGTGGGAACGTTTGTTGTAAAAGCTTTAGTTGCGTCTGTGGAGTATTTGACTGTGGAAGGCATATTTGTGGATGGAATATTTGTGGAAGTATGTGGTGAATAAGTAAAGCTTTCAGTTCCCGAGGTACTATCGGCACCATAGCTAAAAGTACTCGAATCTCCACCATCTGTGGTGTCAGAAGAGATTTTAGTTGTTTGAGTTTTATCAGTTTGAGAAGTAAACTCTCTCGTTGGAGTAGATGAATCTGTAACGAATTCAGTTTCGGATTCAACTCGTGTTGTGGGAACGTTTGTTGTAAAAGCTTTAGTTGCGTCTGTGGAGTATTTGACTGTGGAAGGCATATTTGTGGATGGAATATTTGTGGAAGTATGTGGTGAATAAGTAAAGCTTTCAGTTCCCGAGGTACTATCGGCACCATAGCTAAAAGTACTCGAATCTCCACCATCTGTGGTGTCAGAAGAGATTTTAGTTGTTTGAGTTTTATCAGTTTGAGAAGTAAACTCTCTCGTTGGAGTAGATGAATCTGTAACGAATTCAGTTTCGGATTCAACTCGTGTTGTGGGAACGTTTGTTGTAAAAGCTTTAGTTGCGTCTGTGGAGAATTTGACTGTGGAAGGAATACTTGTGGATGGAATATTTGTGGAAGTACGTGGTGAATAAGTAAAGCTTTCAGTTCCCGAGGTACTATCGGTACCATAGCTAAAAGTACTCGAATCTCCACCATCTGTGGTGTCAGAAGAGATTTTGGTTGTTTGAGTTTTATCAGTTTGAGAAGTAAACTCTCTCGTTGGAGTAGATGAATCTGTAACGAATTCAGTTTCGGATTCAACTCGTGTTGTGGGAACGTTTGTTGTAAAAGCTTTAGTTGCGTCTGTGGAGAATTTGACTGTGGAAGGAATACTTGTGGATGGAATATTTGTGGAAGTACGTGGTGAATAAGTAAAAGTTGTGGAAGGATGTGGTGAATAAGTAACGGTTTCAGTGACCAAGGTACTATCTGTACCATAGCTAAAAGTACTCGAATCTCCACCATCTGTGGTGTCAGAAGAGATTTTGGATGTTTGAGTTTTATCAGTTTGAAAAGAGACCTCTGTCGTTGGAATAGATGAATCTGTAACGAATTCAGTTTCGGATTCAACTCGTGTTGTGGGAACGTTTGTTGTAAAAGCTCTAGTTGCGTCTGTGGAGTATTTGACTGTGGAAGGAATATTTGTGGATGGAATATTTGCGGAAGTATGTGGTGAATAAGTAACGCTCTCAGTTCCCGAGGTAGTATCGGTACCATAGCTAAAAGTACTCGAATCTCCACCATCTGTGGTGTCAGAAGAGATTTTAGTTGTTTGAGTTTTATCAGTTTGAGAAGTAAACTCTGTAATTGGAATAGATGAATCTGTAACGAATTCAGTTTCGGATTCAACTCGTGTTGGGGGAACGTTTGTTGTAAAAGCTCTAGTTGCGTCTGTGGAGTATTTGACTGTGGAAGGAATATTTGTGGATGGAATATTTGCGGAAGTATGTGGTGAATAAGTAACGCTCTCAGTTCCCGAGGTAGTATCGGTACCATAGCTAAAAGTACTCGAATCTCCACCATCTGTGGTGTCAGAAGAGATTTTGGATGTTTGAGTTTTATCAGTTTGAGAGGACACCTCTGTCGTTGGAATAGATGAATCTGTAACGAATTCAGTTTCGGATTCAACTCGTGTTGTGGGAACGTTTGTTGTAAAAGCTCTTGTTGTGTCTGTGGAGTATTTTACTGTGGAAGGAATACTTGTGGATGGAATATTTGTGGTAGGATGTTCTGAAGAAGTCAAAATTTCAGCTTCCGAAATATTTTTGGTATTATAGATAGTACTGCTCGAACTTGTACCATCTGTGGTATAAGGAGAATCTGTCTGGCTTCTCATCGTTGTGAAATCTGACTTCTGAGAATTTTCAAGATTTCGCGTTTCTATCATTATAGGTGCGTCTGTAGAAGGAATAGTTGTGGAGGGATGTGGTGAATAAGTAACGCTTTCAGTTCCCGAGGTAGTATCAGTACCATAGCTCAAAGTACTCGAATCTCCACCATCTGTGGTGTCAGAAGAGATTTTAGTTGTTTGAGTTTTATCAGTTTGAGAAGTAAACTCTCTCGTTGAAGTAGATGTAACGAATTCAGTTTCGGATTCAACTCGTGTTGTGGGAACGTTTGTTGTAAAAGCTTTAGTTGCGTCTGTGGAGTATTTGACTGTGGAAGGAATATTTGTGGATGGAATATTTGTGGAAGTATGTGGTGAATAAGTAACGCTTTCAGTTTCCGAGGTACTATCAGTACCATAGCTAAAAGTACTCGAATCTCCACCATCTGTGGTGTCAGAAGAGATTTTGGGTGTTTGAGTTTTATCAGCTTGAGAAGTGAACTCTGTCGTTGGGATAGATGAATCTGTAACGAATTCAGTTTGGGATTCAACTCGAGTTGTGGGAATATTTGTTGTTTTGAAAGCAAGAGTTGTAGAGTATTCGACATTGGACGGAACATTTGTGGAAGGATATGTTGAATAAATGACAGTTTCCGTGTTTGAGGGGAATTCAGTTGTTGGATTAGTAGAGCCTACACTGCCATTGGAATTCGAAAATCTTACATCAATGTCTGGGGATTGTGGATTCGCGGTCGGAAATTGTATTTTATCGTCATTTTCGAACGAGTGCTTTGTAACATAATCGTAAACGTTTGTAGTTGTATCGTAATTCGGCTGTTCATTAACCTTGGTTCCATTCTCCATTTCGATCGGAGGTTCGGTTGTACTGTTATCAAAATCTGAATCAAGTCCGTTATTTAGCTTTCTCGAGAAGTTTGTAAAGATGTCGATTTCATTATCCGTGTTATTTGTGGTTGGGAAGTTTGGGAATGTTGGGATAGGATTACATTTTCGAGTAGCGTCACCAGTTAAACCTTCAGGACAATAACAAATTGGTTTTCGTTTAACGATGGTGCATAACGCAGATTCGCCGCAACCATTCGAACATGGATCTGTACAGAGACCCATTAGACATTGGTTGGTATCACCGCAATCAGTATGCTTAGAGCATATGTTTTGAACTTGCGTTTTATTGTCGTTAGCTGTGAATTTTAAGTTTTATATACATATAGTTTCACTTTTAGAGATATTTACATTGATTTTTTTCGGTTATTCATATTTACAAAAGTAGGTGTGTACTAAGATGCACTAAAACACATTTTTTTGGAAAATGCAAAGATTTTTCAACATCGAGACAAATATTCATTGACCGAAATGAATTTGGGAGCTTAAAAGCTCTCCGTTGAAATTTTCTTCATCCGTCTCGAGTGTTGTAAGTAGAAAACAACACTAAGATTTGAAATATTGTGAAAGCTTACTATTTACACAATTGTAAACTAATTGAAAACGAATTTAGTTACAGTTGAAGGGTCTTGCTAAACTTTATGTTTTAATAACACTAGATTTTAAGTAAAGAAAAAATTTCTCTGGGAGCCCCACAAACATTTCTTTTTTCATTTTCGAATTTTTCCTTTGGTATATAGCTGAAAAACGTCTACAGTTCATCGGATTTTTCATCATTTCATTTTTGTGGATTCACGCTTTAGTATCAGAACACGAAAAAAATGAAATGCCGATACTACTTTCTACCGCTATTGCGTGTGCACATGTGTCTACACTGACACTGACATTGAGTTCATATTTAGTTTTTCTGACAAAGTAACTATTTCATTCTATTGTTTAAAAGAGCACGTCGAAAAAATGTGAACTGTCAAATTTGCGATGTTTTTTTAGAACAGAATCGTGAATTATTCAAAATTATAGCTCATCTACTATGAGAGGATGACTGTTACACAAATAATAGATGAATCAGAATTCAAAAAGTTTAAGTATGCAGATTGAAACTGCTCTCGAAAATCATCGCAGCGAATTTCTAACTATACACTCAAACTTTTTGAATTCTGATTCATCTATTGCTCGTGTATGAGTCATCCCTTCACAGTACATGAGCTATAATTTTGAATAATTTGTTATTTATGCCACATTCTGTTTTAGAAAAACATCGCAAACTTGACAGCTCACATTTTGTGACGTTCTTTTAAGCAATGAAATGCTTTGAAAATATCTTTCGAAAATATTGTCCACACACGCTAAAATTCGACTGCGAAATAAGCGCGAAAAAGTTTGCCACATCCGTAATTTTTGTCGGATTTCAAGCAATTATATAAGAACGAGAAAAATTTTGGTTCCTGGTTCAATAAAAAATAATGACAAATACGGCCACAGCGCAATTTATCGTGATTATTGTCGCAGTTCTAACCGAGGTATTTTAAAGTGTATCGACAATAATCTTTCTAAATAAATTACTTTCTTCATTGAAACGCACCAGTGACAGACAGGAGAACCGCCCAGTTCTAGAAGCCTTTAAAGCCGCTGCTGGGACACATTTTAGTCCACTGGAGCCGCCGGCCGGAAATTTTGCTATTTTTGACAATTTTTAAAAATTTCTTACCAAAGTTTAACTTGAAGTTACGACTTTTCAGTCGCCGTTTCAAGCAAACTTCAGCAATGTTTCAGTCGTTTTTTTTTTCGGTTATCCACAGCCCCGCCGACGGCTCTAATGTCTGACTAGTGAATCCCTTAAAAATACATGAACTCGCATAATTGTTCTTGTCCATAACTTTATCAATGTAGAGCAATTTAACAGGTGCATGTCGCTGTGACCTCCACCTCGTAATTCTTTTGCGTGAGGTGATAAAAACAAAGGGGCTAGTTAAGGGCTGAAAGGGGCTGCAAGTTCCACATTAAGGGCTCTTATGGGTTTCGAGCCCTTAATGTTTTATTGGGTCGAAACATGTGAAAATGTGTTTTATACTAGTTTGGAATTATTCTTAGACTATACCAGAGTCATTCTAAAGGGGATGATTAAGGGCTGACGATTGCAACCTACCTTGTGTTAAGGGCTGGCATCTGGTCAAAGTTACTCAACTTTTTGTCAAAAAAGCATGTCGAAATCGACCATTTCGTCTATAGACAAAATTTGTTCAACTCGAAATGCAGTCCACCCTAAAGGAAACATTAGGGGTTGACGATTGCAACCTACACTGGACTGCATTTCGAGATGAACAAATTTTGTCTATAGGCGAAATGGTCGATTTCGACATGCTTTTTTGACAAAAAGTTGAGTAACTTTGACCAGATGCCAGCCCTTAACACAAGGTAGGTTGCAATCGTCAGCCCTTAATCAGCCCCTTTAGAATGACTCTGGTATAGTCTAAGAATAATTCCAAAATAGCATAAAACATATTTTAACATGTTTCGACCCAATAAAACATTAAGGGCTCGAAACCCGTAAGAGCCCTTAATGTGGGACTTGCAGCCCCTTTCAGCACTTAACTAGCCCCTTTGTTTTTAACACCTTACGCAAAAGAATTACTGGGTGGAGGTTACAGCGACATGCACATCAATTTAACAGTTAAAAATAATTTTTAATCGAATGATAGTCGAATCCCAGATGAGCACAAATTTTGAGATCAGTACTTAGGGGATGTACACTGTACAGTTATGCAGAGGACCTTTATATGAGAGCCAAATTTTTGCCAGACCAACTTGATTTTTTTATCTTGGAGAGTAGTTTTTCTGGCAGATAATTTGACGTAGTTGAACGTTTGTGAAGAACGTTTTCCGAAAAAATTGGGTTTTGTAGCTCGGCACGCGACTTTCGTTCTTCTAAAAGCGTTGCTTAGAGCATAATGGGCTCACACAGAGGCCTCCGTGCGAGTTCTATCACAGATAGAACAACTATTTTTAATAAAAGCGTTGGTTAGAGTGAGACAGATATAGTTTGTCTCTTTCTAACTAACGCTTTAGAATAGAAGAACCAAAATCGCGCGCCGGGCATGAAGACCCAATTTTTCCGGAAAACGTTCTTCACAAACGTTGATCTACGACAAATTATTTGTCAGAAAAACTACTCCTCAAGATGAAATAAACAAGTTGGTCTGACAAGAATTTGGCTAGTGTATACTGCTTCTAAGTCTTCGATGGTGCGTATGAAAGAGACATGGGCATGGACACTTTCATATGAAAAACCCAGCAAGGTGGCGAATAATACGCATGTTCACGTTTCTAAACATGCGCCTCACATTCTCCATTCTAAGAGAAATAGTTATTTACGTCACAAGGACAAGAGGCGAAAGTGCTTTTCCGAGTTGCCTAATTAATTTTACATGCTTCAGCTATGAAAAATTATTCCTTTTCATGCTTGCTATCAGTGACGAAACGAAAAATGTAATCCCACGGGGCGAAAGGACTTACATTTTTCAACTTTCGTCCCTGATAGCAAGCATGAAAAAGGTAATACGTTACTCGGAAATGAATTACATGCCTACTACCTCGTACGTAAATAACTATTGCAAAATATTACCGCAACAAATTATTTAAATCTCTGATTGTAAACGTTCCAGAGCTACATCAAGGAAGTAAACGATTGCTCATCAGCGGAAAATACGGAAAATGTTATTTATGGGGCTATTCGTCGTGTATAATCACCGAAGTCGATTATAGAATTTGTAATTAAGTTGCTATGTATATTATTGTTTAAAGTGTAAAGTAGCAGTAGTTAAGGTAAGTTAGAAATTACAGGTAGAGTTAAGTAATAGGCTTAAGTGTTGGTAAGTAAGATTAAATTCTTTAGTATTTTATAGCAATAGAGTGAGTTTTATTTTTCATTTTTTATTGAAAATAGTGAGCATGAGCGTGTGTGAATGTTTAATCGTTTTTTATAAAAACAAATTTAATTTGTCATGTAAAGAAAATATTCAAACAGACAAAAAAATCATTAAAGAAATGCAAAATGCAAATGTACAAAAGAAACGTTTGAAAAAAACATTAGAACGTGTAAGAAAAGAAATTGCACAATTATGGGACGAAATTTAATTAAATAAACGTAAGATTGATATGAGACAGAGACAGTTGGAAAAGAGTTGTATAGATTAAATGGGAGGAGGTTTGTGTAGTTTTTAATGGGCGTTTTTTGGTTTTAATATTTTATTTATAGAATTTTGTGTTTGTGTTTAGCAAAAATTTTGTTTCGTTTGATTAACCTAGCTGGTAAAAGGTTTTATTGGATCAGGCTTAAAGAAGAGTATTTGTTTTCTCTAATAACAAAAAAACTTCGTATGTGCGCTAGTCGCCGAATTTTCGTTCATTAAATTTCTTTACCTTTTTGGCATCCATTTCGTGCATCAGCAATGAATCCCTGTGGACAGAATTTGCATATGGGTTTATGGTCTTCCACAAAGCAAGGTGAATTAGCAGCACATGAAGCAAAGTCGCATGGATTAATGCATTGATAGTTTCGACAAGCTAAACCCGTAGGACATCCACTGTCTCGTAAGCAAATAGAAATCGATGGGCTGCAATCCTTCATGCATATGCAGATTGGCTTATGATCTTGTACTAAACATGATTTATCAGTCGGACAAGGCGGTTGCCGATTTGCCGTTACGATGCATGGATTTTTACATCTCATTTCAATGCATGCCATATTTGAGGCGCACTCGTCATCTCGAGAACATTCTCTTTTGTCTGGAGCGCATATCAATTCACCATTTTCGTTAACAACAAATCCAAATTTACAAACGCACACTGGCCGGTGCTTTCGTGGTTCGCATTTCTTATTATCAACGCACGTTACATCATCACATGGGTTTGAGCATTGTCCATAACGATCGCAACGCAAATAATCGGGACAATCACTGTCACTTCCACAAAGTAATGGATCTGTTGTCATGGGTGTCATTGTTGTTAAACTTTCACAAACTGGATCTGGTTTGCATTCAATATCCGGCCGTCCCACATGGCAATTTGGACAAGAGCATCGCGGTCTATGTAATACCGTTTGACATAATGCATTTTCACCACATGCGCCTCGCATCGAACATGGATCCGAGCAGAATCCATGCAAACAAGCTTTTTCGCCGGCACAATCAATATCGCTGGAGCACTCCTTGTCTAAATGTCCGAATATAAGTGGGTTTTTTGTGATTTGATTTATGATGAAATGGCGAAGTTTTTTCGATAAAAAAATCTTATTTTATGTGTGAAATGTTTTGTGTTTTTGATTTTTTGTTAAAAAAAATTTTTTTTGCAATTTTCTTATTAATGGATGGGAAGGTGGACAAAGAAAAGTATTAGAACTGTGAAGGGAAATTCTCTCACAAATTTTGAATAAAAAATTTTTTTAGAACATCCAACACATGCGCTCTGCCCGGAGAGACACAGAATAAAAAAAATTGTTGAAGAGCAAAGTGTTGCAATTTAAACGAAACAGATAAAAAATATCGACTGTGAATTTTCAGACTGAAGATAAGTCGACACTGTCATATTTTTAGAATAAAAAAGTGAATTTTTAGGATAACAAAAGGCCAAAAAATGTAGAAAATAAAAAAATTATGTACAACTTAAACTATAAAATTAAAAAAAAAAGTGTCAAAAGATAAGGCAGCCCAGATAATCACAAAAATATCTTTTGTACATAGCATGAGACCAGTACGCGTGCATGCATGAACTATGTGAGAATTGTCCCGTCCACAGTTCCCAATCTATGACTTTTCCATTTAAAAATAAACAATTCGAATTTCGGAAAGTCAAAATGTTTACAGAAAGGAAATTTCAATTTAACAAAAAATTAAAAACATAAAATTAATTATTTTTCTTTTCAATGAATTCATAACGAGAAAAAAAAATGTGAAAAATGGCGAATAAAATTAATGAGCGAAACAAACAAAACGATTTTTCAATGGTGGATATGCACGATTTTTATATTTTGTTTGATTGATGCGCTAGAAAATATAACAGGAAAATAGACATTGATTTGATTGCAGAAAAAATGGATAGTAAATCGCTACTAGTCCATTTTAACGTTGAAAAAAATACGAATTTATATGAAAGAAAGAAACATGAAGAATTGAGATGGAATAGAAGAATAAAGAGGCACAGATTGGGAAACCGCGATAGCGACACTTCACGAGTACATTAAACAAAAATTTTCATAAAACTTACTTCCTGATCAAACCATATAAAGAATAAATAAATTGTGCAAAATATATGTTTTTCATTAATATGCCATATGGTACTTTAACTTTATAAGACCCGTTTTTCAATTTAACAGTGAGATTGCTTTGGTTGTGTATTTATAAAAATAAAAAATATTGCAAAAAATGGTAAAAATGGACAGTGTGAATTTAACCATTTCACAATATTTATAAGTTTTGGTGTATTTGCAGAAATTCTTTGGTAAATATTTACACTATCTATTTGGTGTATGATGTGGAGAATGACTTTATGTGAATTTATATGTCGTTTGTAAGAAAAACAATGTTTTGTGACTAGGTTTCTTAACGACTAACGACTAACTTCATTTACGATTGGCTTTATTAACAACTAACTCATCTAACGACTAGTAAACCAAAAAAGTATTTAGCTAATTGCACCGGTAACTCATTCATACATTGTCGCTACCAAGTCTCTGGGAAACGAATGGGTTTTGTCTCATGTTAATATAAATCACAACGAAAGAGTGAAAGAGATGAAATTCGTCACCGGATGGTATTAGCCATTTGAAGAATTTTCTTCCTTTGTACTACTCCGACAAGATTCAAAACTAAAAGCCAGTTCTTATATTTGGTATTTATCACGCAATATTTCTGAAATTCGAGGGAAGATAAGTAAATGCTGTACACGTATTTATTCATCGCGCGGTACACGTACTACATACACTATAAACGAACCATCTACACTACGTTGAGCATACAACACGCATAGGTGTATGGTATACGTGTGTAACGCCTAAAGTACGCAAGGAGAATGTTGTGCATATCGTCTATCTCGTGACAAAGAGGCACATTCCCATGCAAACAAGTTTTCAAAGGCCTATAACTCTGATTTCGCTCCATCAATATTTTCAGAATTTCGGCAGTCGAATATGTAAAGTTTGATCTTCTTCTCCTATTAATTTTGTTTGAATTAATTGAGAGGATACGAAGTGATGGGCCCTCGAAATTATTCATTCTGGGAATGTGCCTCTTTGTTACGAGATAGACGATATATAGCGTATATAATACGTGAACATCTTATATATACAACTCACAACAGGTCATGTAACGCTATCGACCCTTTCTTACTCCTTTCTGAATAAAATTTGCTACATCTTTCTCAAATAAAACTCAGCCTGCTGAAAACTTATTTCATGACATGAATCGCCCTGTCCTGAACTATTTCCACTTTTACGGTAAAGTGAGCAAAATTTAAATAGGAACTTAAAAAAATTTGTACGTCTGCGCAGGATTTTAACACAGCGAAAACCTGCGCAGAAGTGCAAAGCTCCTATTTAAATTTTGGACAGTGTAAACTTCCGGCTACAACTTCAGAAATAGGATTCAGGTAAAATGATAGTTTCTTATTTGCATAAGCAGATTTCAAATAGGCGATCCGGTCGTCGTTTCTCAGAATATGACGTCATTTTGCGTCACCGATTACTTTTGTAATTGAACAGAGTCGAGATACCCGCTGCAAGAGAAGCAACATGCATATCAGGTGGGTAAATCGACGGACTCGGCTCTCCATGCCCTTGTGGTCGGCGTAGAAAAGTCATTCGAATTCGGTGAGATTGCTCTTGGTTGTTTTATGGACATTGAAGGAGCATTCGACAACACCGGCTTCGATGTCATTCAGCAAGCGCTAGAAGAAAGGGACGTAGCACCGGTAGTAACGAGGTGGATTGGCGGCATTGTCAGAAGCAGGACCGTGGAGGCCAACGTATGCGACCACAAGTCCAGCTTCTGGGTATCGAAAGGCTGTCCGCAAGGGGGGATACTCTCACCGTTGCTATGGTGCATGGTCGTGGACTCCCTGATCAAAAGGTTGAATGAGACAGGCGCTCATGCGTAGGGTCATTCGGACGACCTGACCATTCTAGTTAAAGGCAAGTTCGAAAGTACCCTGGGAAGTCGCTTGAGGAGTTCGCTGAGGTTAGTTGAGGAATGGTGCCTGAAGAGGGGCTTGAAGGTCAACCCCGACAAAACGGACATTGTGCTTTTTAGTAAAAGGAACACAGGACACAATTTAGTGGGGAACTTCAGGCTCTTCGGAAAGGTTGTTGATCCTAGCCCAAAAGTAAAGTATCTGGGGGTTATTCTCGACCAACAGCTCAACTGGGACGAGCCTGTTAAATACAAAGCGCAGAAAGCGGTGGCCGCTTTCTGGATCTGTCGAAAGCCTTTTGGAAGGGACTCGGGAATACCGTCTAGAACCATATTGTGGATCTATGAGACGGTGGTCAGACCCATGTTGAGCCATGGCTGCGTAGTTTGGTGGTCTAGGCTCAACGTGGAGTGCACGAGGAAGGAGTTGAATGAAATTTAGAGGCTTGTGTGCATTTGTGTCACGGGAGCTATGAAGACTACGGCCACAGCAGCCATGGAAGCGCTCATTGCGCTATCGCCCATCCAGACGATCGATAAAGCAAGAGCCTTTGCCTCGGCAGACATGATGAAGCAAAATGGTCTCTGGATGAGGAATTTTGAATCTGGCCAAGGAAGGATCCTGAAAGTGATCAACGACAGGATCTTTGATATGCCCAGAGATCGCAAGATTCCACAGGTCGACTTTGTTAGGCGATACCAGATCGTTATACCCGACAGAGCGGATTGGCTCGGAAACTGGTCGACCTGCCTACCGGCTGATGGACTGGTGAGCTTTACGGATGGGTCGAAAACTGAGGAATGAGCGGGAGCCGGGATCTATTCGCAGGAACCGGCGAACTGCGACAGTGTCCATTTGGGAAAGTTAGCGAGCGTCCTCCAAGTGGAGACGTTTGCGACGTTGATTGTTGATAGGAGTATTGCATTTAGTTCCAGAAGAAATGACGTGTGGCAGAGCGACCATCTACTCAGACAGTGAGTCGATGATAAAGGCGCTCGCGTCGCCTGTGACAACGTCAAAACTGGTTAAAGAGCTGAAAGGGACTCTAAACCGATTGGGACTGAGAAATCAGATCACGGTCGCCTGGGTCCCTGGGCACACTGGTGTAGACGGTAATGAGAGAGCAGACGAGCTAGCCAGACAGGGTTCAGCATCTGCGATCGAGGGCCAAAAGCCCCACACTTTCTGTGTGAAGGGGCGATGGAACACTGGGTGCGCGCTTAGTCCGCAAAGAGTTGGTGCGCACACGGCGGAGGAAAGCACCCAAAGTTCTTCTTCCCGGCGCCTGACGAGATGTGGGCCAAGGAGCTCCTTAGAATGGACCGTAGTGGCATTAGGAGAGTAGTGGGAGCCATTACGGGTCACTGTGGATTGAACAAGCACTTGGCCAAAATGACCATTTTGGCAGATCCAATATGTGACTGCGGCTTGGAGGAGGAAACGGGCGTCCACGTAATATGCGAATGCCCGAGCCCGGTTCTTGGTGAGAACCGGAAGGTTTTAAATGATTTACATGATGAACGGGAAGAAAACAAAGGATCAATAGATCTGTGTTTTAGGAGCCAATAGATCTGTGTTTTAGGAGCCAGAAATGGCCCATCCCACCCTGATAAATCTAAAAAAAAGTCTAATGGAACAGAGTGACAACATTTCTGCACTACCACCATAAGGAAAGAACTTGGAGAAAATCAGCGAAAATTTTCAACGAATTTCGCCGAGAATCTTTTGTCGCTGATTTTGTCGCTAATTTGATTGTTTTCGGAGAATTTCGCTGAAAATTCTCGCTGATTTTCTCTAAGATTTTTTCTTATTGTTGCAATACACTTCTTCTACGACCTTGAAAGAAAAAGGTCAAACCGATGGCATACATGTGGTTTTTATTATGGTGCAGTGGCAATGAAATGAAAATCTATCAGAGCTAAAATCTCCAAATCAATATTTCCGACATTCTGAACCAGCTAGTTACCAGTTGAAACGCAATCGGAAACATTAGCAGATTGCAGTGGGGGTGCGAAAGTAAGTCATTACATGAGTGATCAATTTTATGAAATAGGCCAAACTGAAGAGGGTGTTTAAAGCAAGTTGCTTTAAAATACACGAATGAGTTTGCAAGTGTCACGAAATTATGACTTACTAAGCAACCCCCACTGTATACTGTTTTACTCAGTGTCTCATCCGAAAATGCGTCATCACATGCAGATATACATGTAATGAGAAGTTTCCGGTGGGGGTCCTAACGTAATGCATAGCATGTAATAAATAACTTCCAGAAAGTGCACATATGCATGCAATGACAAGTTTTCGGTGGAACAACGAGTAAATATTCATAATTACAAGGGAATAAAATTGGCCACAATTACCTCTGCGCATGTGAGAGGTAATTGTTGTCAATTTTATTTGCGTTTGTTTGTACATTGAATAAAATATCTACAAGCGACGTAGGAATTGTGTTTATAATATACGCCGCCGACGTATTATATACGCGGCGAATGTATTATCAACCTTATTTAAGTATTGTGTAGTATGCCCAGTATGCCACACGTAACGAACGTGTTATGAGCTCACATAATACGTGCACGGCGTTCGTAATACGTGCACAGTGGATTAAATGCGTCGGCGGCGTATATTATAAACACGTCGCCTGTAGATATTTTCCTCAGTATATGAGTGTTCCATCTGGTTCAGAATTTTACATCGGAAATATACATTTAGCGATTGTGAATCGTTTTTTTGATACTACCAACAAAAATACGTCTCATCTATTTGTGAACTAAGAATTAAGCTTTCATTGTCTGAAGTCTGAATCTCTGAACATTTCGGTTGAAAAATGATGTTTTGCCTCGAGGTTTTACTTCACTTTGTTTCGTCTTAAAATAGGAACACTGTACATTATACAACAAAATAACCATCACCCCTAAAAACACATATAAATTCACATAAAACCCACATTGAAACGAGAAACTCTAAAAAGGGGAACAATTACTGAAAACCAACTATGAAGTCGAGAGTATCTCGTACTTTAAATTGCATATAAAAAATATTGGTTCACTCTATTTGCAAATAAGATATTAATTGGTTGATTAACAAAACTACGATTTTGGGTATGAGGTAATGGTAAAAACAACAAAATTAACTTTAATTCTATAAATCCATTATTGAATATTATTTCGTTAGCCTACGGCTTAATATTGTGAGTTAAAAATATAAATAAAAAATATTTTTTGGTTACTCACACAAATTAAATTAAAAACAAAATTAAAAAAACGTAAATAATCTCAAATATTAAAACAACATCAATAAATCTGATTAAAATACGTGCTATCATTAGTCTTGTTTGGACATTGGCATTTTAAACAATAATTGAAACAAAAATCGAGATTTCCGTTGTATAAAGTGTTAAAAGAAATGGACTTACCTTGTCTGCAGATAAACTCATTTCCTTGTCGTATACATTCACCGACTGCACATCCTTTCGTACGGCAATCACCGGTATTGACTCGGTACTGGTTACCTGGATACGAAATCAATTTTTTTAAAAACTGAAATCCGCTACAAAAGTAGTTCTAAACTTACATTCGATGTACGGATCACCATTGGGAAATTCGGGTGGGCAATAACACTCTGGCTCATTGTGATTCAACACTCTACAAGCAGCATTTCGACCACAAGGTTGATCGGCACACAGATTCACTTGTTGTCCACCACATATACAGCCACTTCGAGGATCACCAACACAACCAGGCGCACAACTACATTCATATCCGTCATTCACTTCACGGCATCTTGCATTTTCACCACAAGGATTTCGAGCACATGCGCCGACTATTTGTGGTGAACATTCGATTGCCGGATTTCCGTAGTGACCTGGTGGACAAGAGCATTGCGCATGACGATTCACCACACGGCATTGAGCGTTGATGCCACAAGCTCCGGATTGTAAGCAAGGGTTCTTACACGATCCCCGATCACATTGTTTATCGTACTCACAATCGTCATTTGTTTGACACTCGTACGGTAGACATCCTTTGATTGGTTCACCTTCGAATCCATCAGGACACAGACAAATTGTTCGGTGTTCAGATACTTTACAGAGAGCATTCTTTCCACATGCATTGTCACGTAGGCAAGGGTCCAAGCATTGTCCGTTAATACATGATCGATCACTGGAGCAATCTAAATTCGAACGACATCCGGCAATGCAAGCTCCGTTCTGACATAATTGACCTGATGGGCATGCGCCCGGATTACATTTTGTTCGACATTTACCACGTGAACAGATTTGACCGCACGAACATTCACTGTCGGTGTTACACGTTTCTGCACAGAAAACACCAGCTTCATCACATTGACAGTATGAGTTACACCTTTGCAACGGCAGCGTACATGCTGTTAAAGCATTTCCAAGGAAACCAGCAGGACAACTGCATTGAACACCATGATTAACAACTGTGCATTCTGCACATGTTCCACATTGTCCAGTTGTTGTACAGGGATTGGTACATTGGTTATTGATACAAGCTTCGGTACTGGGACAAACGTTATCACTGCGACATCCAATTTGACATAAACGATTTTCACAAATTTGTCCTTGTCCACATGAAGCGTCACTGTTACAAATAGCTCGGCAAACTCCACGAACGCATCGCTCATCGGACAAGCAACTTTGATCGCCGCGACATGTAGCTTGACACACGTTTCCATAGCAAGAATGATTGGGAGGACAATCGTTGTGTTGTCCACAAATTGTTGTCGGGAATTTGCATCCAATATTGGCGTCGCCGACGAGAGGTGCAGGACAGGTACATTGCTTTTCATGATTAACGCATCTACATTCAGCGTTTGTTCCACATGCAGCACTGCCAACACATGGATCGACACATTGCTGATTGATGCAAGATAAATGTACCGGGCAATTGTCATTCGAACGACATCCAGCAGAGCAAATAAGACCTTGACAAATTTCGCCATTTCTGCAATCATCGTCACGCCGACACAAAGGTTTGCATGATCCTCGTTCGCATCGTTCGTTGCTGAGACAGTTTGAGTCACTGGCACACATCGGTCGGCACAATTCATCGAAGCATCCATAACCGGACGGACATTCACGATTTTCCGTACATGATACAGCGGGTGTTCGTACGCAACCAATGGCAGCAGTTGGACTTGGCACCATTCCAGTGAGACAAGAGCATGTTGCTCGATGATTTGAAACGGAGCATACGGCATTTGGTCCACAAGGGTTTTCAGTGCAAGGATTTTTACATGTGTTGTTGCGACACGACTCACTTGCGCTGCAATCATCGTCTGTGTGACATGCGAAGATGCAACGATTGTGCAGACAGATATGACCGAGGAAGCAATCATTGTCTACACGGCAGGTTAGCATACAATTTCCACGAAGACATTTCTCATTCAAAGCGCAATCTTGATCCAATCTGCATTGCGGTAAACACATTGAGTCTCTACATGTGTGACCTTGAGCACAATCATTGTTTGAAGAGCAGGATGTAGGAATGCGTACACATTCAATAGCAGGGTCACCTGGTAATTCAATGAAAAAATAATGATCGCAAATCCAATTTGTTTCAACTTGAGTCTTAAAAACTTACCAGTAAATCCAGGAGAACATGAGCATTGCTTATAGTGATTGGTACACGAACATTTGGCGTTCATTCCGCAAGCTTTAGGTTGATCACAAGGATTAATACACTGGCTGTGATCACATACCTCGTTAAGTCCACATTCCAAATCGTTGTTACAGGTCGGTTTGCAGATTTGATTGTAACAGTACGAATCAGCTGGACAATCTGATGATAATCGACATGGCACTGGTAATGGTCTACAGCCAACACCGTTATCTGACGGATTTCCATCGTAACCAGGTCTGCACACACATTTGCTCACGTGATTCACAGCCTGGCAAACAGCATTCGGTCCACATAATTTGTCTTCGCAAACGTCTTTACATTTTGGTTCACCTCGGACATTTACGCATTCAGCACTTTCAGGGCAGTCTTGATTTCTCAAACATTCCACTGGTGGTCGACATCCATCGTTGTATGGATCACCAACTAAACCACGTGTACAAGAACATTGGAAGGAACCTTTACTGTTTCGACATTTAGCTCCTGGCCCACATGGTGCATCGCGACAAAAATCGACTGCATCACATCGGATTCGAGGATCGCCTGAATAGCCTGGCTGACAGTAGCAAACTTGCTTATGATTTTCAGCCGAACACAATGCATTTTCGCCACATGTTCTGCCTACCAGACATGCAATCTTACACATATTCTGGTCGCATAATTTATCATTTGAACAATCTTTATCGGATTCACACTCAATCTTCCGGCATCCAATTTTGGGATCGCCAGCAAAACCAACTTTGCAACTACAATCTGCGTTATGGTTTCGGGCGTTACATTCAGCGTTTCGTCCGCACAGTGTGCGTCCATCGCACGAGTTCTTGCAATCGAAACGACCATATGAGTCTTGAACGCAATTCTCTGTCGGTCCACAGTCCTTATCACTTTGACATCTAACTTCTTTAGTGCAAATGTTGTTCAGACAATATTGGAAATCGGGACAAGTTGTGTTGCTGTTGCACGTCGGTTGGCATACGCCTTGTAAACAAAGTTGTCCGTTGATGCATTCGCGATTCGATGTGCACAGAGAGCAACACACTCCGTTGTTACAAATCGTTCCCGCTTGGCATTGGTTATCGCTGTTACAATATTGCACTGGGACACATCCCAACAATGGATTACCAGTTGTGCCTGGATGACAGGAACACACGCCAATGTGATTTTCTACATAGCAGTTAGCATTCTGTCCACAAGAGTTGGGTAGAGAGCACGGATCAATACATTTGGAGTCAATACAAGATTTGGATAAATCGCAGTCGTTATTATCGGAACATTCGACGATGACACATTCACGATGTGGATCTCCTCTGGCGTTTGCAGGACATTTACAAACAGCCGAATGAGCTCGGACGGAGCACAACGCATTTTTGCCGCAAGTGCGCGGATTGTCACATGGATTCGAACAACGTGAATTTTCACACGCAGCATTGCTGGGACAGTCTGAATCGGTGAAGCATTCACCGGGCGAACGACATCCGCTTGATACGGGATCGCCCACTAAACCGTCGGGGCATGAGCAAATATAGTTGCCAGGAGCATTTTGACAAAAAGCGGATTGATGGCAAGGGTTGTTCGTACATTCATCGATATCTTGGCAAATATTGTCGATGATCATGTATCCCGGTGAGCATGTGCAGATAGCCTGATGGTGTTCCACATGACAAGATCCTCGGCCACAGTTTACATTATCACAAGGATTTGAACATTTGTATGAATCTGACAAACATGCACGTGTTAAGTCGCAGTCATCGTTGTTAATACATTCAACTCGGAAGCATCCAATACTTCTGTCCAATGGATCGCTGAATTGAAAGAAAAAATTAGAGAAAAATTGACGATCGAAAAATTCTTAACTCACCCCAAATGACCTGAAGGACAATGGCACAAAGCCTTATGATCGACAGATTGACATTGAGCATTTCGTCCACATTGCGTGACTGAACAAGGATCTGTACATTTTCCTTGTACACAAGCCAAATTGTTAGCGCAATCAGCGTCACGATTACATTGATTTGGTGGTACACATCCGGGATTGCCGTATGGATCTCCAACTGTTTTAGCGGGACAAACGCATCTGAAGGATCCCGGGGAATTTTCGCATCGAGCACTTGGATGACATGGTTTTTCAGTACACTCATCGATGTCAGAGCAACCAAATGGTGTTCCAATGAATCCAGATCCACATTTACACTTGCCGTTGATACAAACTTGAGTTGCTGGGCAGTCACTGTCGGCTGAGCATCCCGGTTGGCAGGTTCCTTTGTCATTGCAAATTTCTCCCGGCAAACAGTTGTTGTTTGTATAGCAAACTTTAGCACAGATATTGTTTGCGCAGCGTTCACCAATAGCACAAGACAAATTGTCAGTACATGGGACGTTACACTGATTGGCTATACACATGTGGCCGGATGGACATTGACTTGTAGCTGTACAAGCAGATGGGATACGGACACAACCTTGCTCAGGCGTTGGGTTCCCTTCGAATCCAACAGGACACTTACACGATGTGACATGGTTGTCGAATTTACAGAGAGCGTTCGGACCACATACTCCAGCCGTTTGACATGGATTTTGACATTTGCTGTTGTAGCACACCTCGCTCGTAGAACAATCTTTATTGCTGCGACAACCTATAGCGCATACACCAGAAATGCAGGCTTGATTGATCGGACATTGGCTATGGCTGGAACATTTCACTAAGCAGATGTTTTGAATGCAGTTCTCATTTTCGGCACAATCGTTTTCGTTGCGACAAGCCACAGAACACTGGTTGTTGTAACAAACACCTCCGTCACATTCAACGTCGCTTGTGCATCCAATTGTGTCGCGAACACAACCGTCACGTGCCTCATTCGAAACGAATTTGAATTTGTATGGACAGGCACAATTTGCTTTACCATTATCGATTTTACAGACCATGTTCGGACCACAGGCTTTCTCACATTTATCCGCACAACGGCCATTGATGCAATACGCAGTGTTAGGACAATCGGCATCACCATTTGGACATGTTCCTATGGGGAAGCACCCCGTTGTGGTTGGGTAACCAATCAATCCGGGAGGACATTTACAGATAGACCCATTTGGCCCATGCTCGCATACCGCATTGGATGCACATTCATCACAAGACGAAGTCAATTTACAACCAACGTC
This sequence comes from Pseudolycoriella hygida, assembly GCA_029228625.1. Lineage (NCBI taxonomy): Eukaryota > Metazoa > Arthropoda > Insecta > Diptera > Sciaridae > Pseudolycoriella > Pseudolycoriella hygida. The sequence goes on from CM055403.1 coordinate 67,139,734, forward strand.
AGGGATTGGATCGCCTTTATATCCAGGTGGACATTGACAAACTGCACGGTGGTCTTCAGCAATGCAAATAGCATTTTCACCGCAAGATTCTTCATCGCAAACGTCGTAGCATGTGTGAGTCAATCGGTTACACAATTGAGATGGAGGACAGTCAATGTTGTAGACACATGGAACAGTCTTGCATCCAGCGGTCATATCGTAAGGATCGCCATCATACGGACCAGGTGGACATTGACATTTAGCGACGTGATTATTTGTGACGCACACAGCTTGAGGACCACACCGTACATTCTCACAGGCGGGTCGACACACAAATACTCCAAGCTCATTGTTTTTGACACAAGTCTCAGATTCCAAACATTCAGCACTTGTCAAACACTGGTTTTGTCGTTCCAGTCGACATCCATTACGATCCTTTGGATTGCCAATAAAACCGGGCAAACATTCGCAGCTACCGTGATGTTGTCTAGCTACGCAAACTGAATTGGCGGGACATTGGAATTCTGCGCAAATTGATTGACATTTAAGTATTCCAAGGACATCCGGGCGACAGGCTGCATTCGACGGACAGTCAGTGTCAGTTACACAATCCGGAATCGAAGGCTTTTCACATCGAGACGATACGGGATTCCAAACGAAACTTTCTTTACATTCACATATTGGGTTGCTGTTTTTGTCCAATTTACAATTTTCATTGGGACCACAAGCAACATTTTCGCATGGATTGACGCACGTTCTTTTACCAGTAACGTCGAATGAGCAAATGAATCCTTTTTCACAGTCGCTGTTAGACTGACAACCTTCCGGATCGATTGCACGATGCGGTTGGCAACCGATTTCAAAATCGCTCGGATTTCCAAAGTAGCCATCACTGCAAATGCATGACGATCGATGATTCTTTGTGATACATAAGGCATTCGGACCACATTGGAATCGGCTACATCCGTCGATACATTTTCGCAGTCCTCGTGCAATTTGGAAACAGATCTCCGACGATTTACAGTCTTGATCGATGTCACATTGATCGTGAATGTAGCAGCCTTTCGACAGATCGTCGGGTGAACCAATGTATCCCGGTGGACAGACACATTTTCCTGAATCACAACCAGCTCTTGGACCGCAATTAATCTTTTCACATAAATCTTTGCATTTTCCCTTATCGCATCGGAAGCCGGATGGGCATAATGTGTTTGCATCGCATTGGCATCGGAATGGATTGTCGCAGGCATTCTTTTGTAGAGGCGTACAAATTGAGAATGGATTTCTGAAAATTAAATCGTTTGAGTTAGATGTTCCACACAAATTAACAATTTTGTTAGTCTTACCCAGTAAATCCTGGTTGACATTTGCAATCGTAGCTTCCTGGTGTGTTAATGCATACAGCTCCTTGTCCACAGGCTCCATTCGAACATTCGTCAATATCGTGGCACTGAACAAATGGATTTCCAAAATAGCCGGACGGGCATACACAGTCAACGGACACGCCATCTTCACGACATTCGGCACCAATTCCGCACGATGTTTGACTACACGAAGTCTTGCGTTGTGGCCCGCATGATTCATATGGATTACCAACTGATCCGGGATTACAAGCGCATTGGTTGGAGAATGTTCCGTACCGACAATGAGCATTTACTCCACAACCTGGCTCACATGACGGTGATGAAACAGCTGTAACAAAAATAGAATCGCATAAGTTTCCACGATTTATAAAAATCTAGGAATTTTTGAGACTTACGAGGCATGCACAATAGATCTGGATTTCCGACAAAGTTGGGCTCACAAACGCACCGGCCATTCGATGGATTACAAGTGGCTCCAACGCCACAAACAACATTCTCACATCGATGTTTACAACGACCTCCAATGCAAACTTGAGATTCTGAACAAGGCCGTGTGGCAGAACATTGATCAATAAGACAGGATCCACCGGGGAACGGATTTCCTAATAATCCAGTTGGACATTTACATGTCGGTCCATCTGCTGAAACGATACACACTGCATTCTGGCCACAAAGATAGTCCGAGCATTCTGCAAAAGAAACACGAACATTCCAAATATCTTCAAAATTCCACAGATGACAAATCGTAACTTACGCGACACACATTCTCCATTAGGACCTTCTACAAAGCCAACTCGACAACGACACCAAGCGGCGTGATTTTCTGGTTCACAATATGCATTTGGTCCACATACCAAGCTACTGCACGGGCTGATACAACTACCGCGTACACAAGCCAATGTCCCTGCACAATCGTCATTATCCAAACATTGTCTTTTAGCCGATCCATCTTCCAAAATACAGCCACCTTTGTAAGCGTCTCCTACTTGACCTTTCGGACAGACACATTTGTAACCACCTTTTTCATTGATACATTGACCGCCGTATGCACAAGGAGAATTAGCGCATTCATTTTCACTTGTACAACCTCTGAGTGGATCTCCGCGAAAACCTACTTCACACATACATTGTGGCGGGTCGCTTGGTGTACATTTCGCGTTAATTCCACAAGGATATCTTTCGCATGGACTTTTACATTTATTTCCGTCGCTTGTATCCAAGAAATATGGTGGCGGACACACGCATTCACCCGGTTGGACGCATTTCTCGTTTAGTCCACATTCGCGATCGGACGAACAACGTCTTTGTGGCGGCGCACATAAACCATTGTACGGATCACCTCCATAACCGATTGGGCATGCACATTCATAACCGCCGGGCTTATTGATACATTCAGCTCCATAGCCGCACACATGTTGTCCTTCAGTGCATTCATCGACATCAACACAAGATCCATCAGCTTGGGTACGATATCCTTTCGGACATGCACAGTAACTGACACCTCCTGCTATTGAGATACATTCGGCTCCTGGTGGACACTTACCACCATCAGAACAACCGGCCAAAATACAGTTGCCACCGACAAATTTGTAGGGCGGTTGACATTGACATTCTAAACTGTTGCATTCTTCGCACAATGAGTATGGGTTACCTGAAACGAATAGACACATGAAGAAATTTCGAAATTTAGTAAATTATCAGGAAGGGTACCGTAAAAGCCTGGTGGACATTGACATTCGTAACTTCCAGGTAGATTCTTACACAAGGCATTCTCACCACAAGCAGGTCTATCTCTTTGCGGAGAGCATTCGTCGACATCAACACATTTTCCAGATGATTGATCTCTTGTATACCCTTGACGACAAATGCAGACACTTGATCCGGTGAAAGAGTCAGTTACGCAATTTTCTCCTAGAGGACATGGATGATCGTCACTGCAACTGAAGTGAGTGTCTACCATTCGTGAGCAACCACCTTTGTATGCATCACCACTAGTTCCACCTGGACACTGACATAAATAACTTCCTGGAATGTTGGTGCAAACCGCTCCCGAAGGACATGGGCTTCCTAAGCATTCGTTGATATCCAAACATCCTCCAAAATTATCACCCGTTCCTACGAAACCTTCGCTACATATGCACTGAGCCAATTTGTTTACAATCATGCAATGAGCATTGGGTCCACAAGAGATGCTTTCACATGGGTGACGACAATCATTTCCGACATTCGGTTCAGGACAGAGGCAACGGTGGTGATTGTCACAAATTGCGTTACCCGGACAATCGTTATCAACTTTGCATGTAACAACCGCAACGCATCTAACAGTTGGATCTGGATCTGGGATCGTTCCTTCCGGACAGATGCATTCATAACTTCCAGGTGTGTTCTGGCACACCGCTCCGAAACCGCAACGATTTTCTATTAAACATTCGTTGATGTCGAGACACTCAGTAGCTGGATTGCCTGCACATTGAAGAAATAACTTTTTATGTTCAACATATTGAAAAAGGAAAACTTACCTGTAAAGCCTGGAGGACAGGAACATTTTCCGGGAGTGTCACATTCGTCGATTTTGACGCAACCAGCGGCAATGTCTTTAGGATTGTATGTCCACCCTTCTTCACATATACAGTATGCATCTGTGCCGTCTGGTTTACAGTACGCGTGTTGACCGCACTTGACGTCTTCGCAAGGGGCTTTGCATTGAATTCTTGGAGGTGTACCCACGTAACCGGATAGACATTCACATCGGAATGAACCCGCGACATTGATACAGCTAGCGTGATCGCCACAAATGTTCGGCTGAGTTCTGCACTCGTCAATGTCAATACAACTTGAGCCATGAGGTTCGAAGCCGTCTTGACAGAAGCATTGACCGTCTATGCACTCAGCATTGTTGGTACAATCAAAGTTTCCAGTACAAAGAATATTCACATCGACTTGCTCACAATGTACCTTTGGATCTGGTCTTGGCACAAATCCTTGAGGACATTTGCAAGTGTACCCGGGAGATGTATTTTCACAAATTGCATGTTCTGCACAAGGATTTTTCAATGCTGAACATTCATCAATATCCGAACAGCCTTTGTATGGATTCCCGGTAAAATCAGGTTTACACGAGCATACAAAGCTGCCAATAGTGTCGGTACAAATTGCATTTTCACCACAAGGTTCGTCGATGCATTCATTTACGTCTGCAAGAACAACATATTTGTTAGGGACGTTACAAATTGAAATTTAGATCAACGAACCATTGCAAGATTCCATTGGATTACCAGCTCGACCTTCTGGACAAATACAACGAAAACTTCCTTCCGTATTTATACAATGAGCATCTCTTCCACAGGGTGATCGGGCGCATTCATCAAAATCTATACAGCCAGTTGGTGATCGTGCATCTCCGGCGAAACCTTCAGGACAGTCGCAGCGATAACCGCCCTCAAGGTTTGTACAGGTAGCACCACTCCCACAGGCATGAGGATTCAAACACTCGTCAATGTCGATGCACTTAAGAGAAACGAGAAAAGACGTAGAACTATTAGCATCGCAAAATTAATTTGTTGATTTAAACGAATTTACTTACCCCATCGAATGGATTTCCTTCGAAACCATCTTGACATTCACAAGAATAATTTCCTGGTGTATTAAAGCAGTTTGTGTTGATGCCACAAGCATCTGGTTTTGCACACTCGTTAATATCTGCAGAAAGAGGTAAAAAATGATTTAACGTTTTTTATCTACCGCAGTCATTGAAAAAAAAGATGGATAAACATACTGTAATAGCCAGACAAACAAATATTTGAAAACCGGTGCTTGTTTATGTTGAATAAAACAAAACAAATAATTTTGTGACCTTGAGCAATATAACGCAATCTTAAACTCCTAAGGAGGACATTTTACACATTCCTTTTGAATGCATTCTCAGTTGTTTCTTTTTCATAATTTCATTTTTTAGCTTTTCCATTTGTAAAAAAAAACGACTTTGAAACCGCCGGCGATTTCTTAAAAAAGTGAAGTCATCGATAGAATTTGTAAGAAATTTTTGTATTATTCTTGGCGTATCCTTAAGGTTTGAATTCTTCTAGAAATTGTGAATTCATGAAAAATTACCAACTGTCGTGTACTTTCGAATAACGCGAGGTAGGCCCTCCAGAGTGTGTGGGTGCAGACCGAATCAACTTTCAGTTAAAACCTTGCAGAGAGGTCATCGAAAAACATATGCAAGGGACCCGTACGCATCGGAATAAAAGCGGCAAAGAAAACATAAAGACTCGAACTAAATCTAAATAAATATTGCCTTATGAAATTACGTCGACATTAAATTGTATTGGAAATTGCCGAAAGGGCAATTTAAAAAAACCCGTCCAAAGCAACTGTGAAAAAAAATGTTAGAAAAAAATTTCAACAAAACATGGACAAAAAAGTTCCCCTCAATTTACTCCACAATATAGCAATAGACAATTTTTTGGCCGAATTGAGGACCAACCTAAGGCCTTAAGGAGAGGTCTCGGACTCATACTATCATGGACAAAAAAGTTCGGCTCTTTTTTCTCTGCAACAATGCACAGAAAAGGCAATCGAAAAATCTTTCATGGGATTGTATCTGGGCACTGTGTGCCCAAGGGCCGCCCAGCTAGGGCCGTTTCAGTGGTTTTTGTTCTTTTGTACATAACTAGAGTTAATCTTTTCCGATTTTCATAATTTTTTTTTTTGTTTGAAAGGCCTGGGCATGCCTGACATTTTATGGAAGAAAGAATTTTGAGCTTTTGATTTCCGGAAAGGGCCCTAAAACTGAATCTCTACTAGGGCCAAACGCAGAGCTTATTTTTGGGAAATTTTCGGTAAATTTCTGGAATTTCAGGAAATTTCGCAAAGATTCGGGAAATTTCGGGAACAGGAAATTTCGAGAAATTTCAGGAAATTTCAGGAAATTTAGGGAAATTTCAGGAAATTTCGGGAAATTTCCGGAATTTCAAAAAAACCACCAGAAAATTTTTGAAAAAGTGAAGAGAGTCAATAAATTTTGTTACAAGAAAACATCATTTAGATAAGCAAGTAAAGCTAATAATATTGATTTGAAGTATTTTTGATAGTTACAAATTTCTAAGCAAAAGACATATTACAAACTAGACGTCTTCATCGCCGTTATTTTAACGGAACGCAGGTAAATATATGTTCAAGCATGTTTTAGTAAGTAAATGAGTACTTCGATAGTCTTTTCCGATCGTTATATCAACAAAAACATTTTTTTTTAATTTTGGAAATTTTGTGGAAATTTTGGGAAATTTCGGGAAATTTCGGGAAATTTCGGGAAATTTCGGGAAATTTCGGAAATTTCGGGATTGTCGTGAATTGGCGGAAATTTCGGGAAATTTCGGAAATTTCGGAAATTTCGGGAAATTTCGGTAAATTTCGGGAAATTTCGGGAAATTTCGGGAAATTTCGTGAAATTACAGGAAATTTCGGGAAATCGGTTTCCCAAAAATAGGCTCAACGTGTTTTTTTATATAAGTCATGTAAATCTTATCCGCTTTTCAAAAACTTTTCTTTTCCTAAAAGATAATCAGAAAATTGATAATAGAAATCAGTCCAAAACTTTTGAAGTTAATGGTAAAAAACGTGGTTTTTTGAAGGTTGGTGGAACTTTTTCACTCTTGAAAATTTAAAATGAAAGACATGGACATCAGAAAATCACGACAGTTAAATTAGTCAAAGTCTGTTGAGTGGTTCGAGCTGTAGAGTCCTCAGTGTTGGCCCAACTCACGCTACGCGATCCTACACAATATTTTTGGCTTTTTGTGAATATATCTTTAATGAAGAGGTTTTTGGTGTAGTGTTGCAGAGAAAAAAGAGGAGAACTTTTTTGTTCGTGGAAGTATGGAACAGAGGCCTCTCCCAAGTGGTCTAAGATCGGGCCTAGTGCAATTTTTTTCAAATTTTTTCCATTTTTTTTAATTTTGGGCTTTTTAAGGATTGGAGATGTTGCGCCGTTTCTTCGGATGGGTTTTTCAATATTGCCATTTCGGCATTTTCCAATCCAATTTGATTTCGACGCGATTTCATACACTTCAGAGTTAAGGCGACCTTTACTTAGATACGTTCGAATCTTTTTGCAACGTCTATTCTGTTTGCCACATCTTTTCTGATGCGTACGGGTCCTCTGCATATGTTTTTTATTGTTGATTTGTGATCTAAGGACCATGATCGAAGCTCCACCCCTACTCCCGGGTCAAAATTGGGGTGGTTACAAACGTCGTGGTAAACTCTTTTCAAAGAACGTGTATTCGTGCATTTTTCTTCTAAAAAAATTTTCTTCGTCAAAACATTTTTCTCCGAAAAGATTTTTTCACCGAAAAAAAAATTTCTTCAAAATAAAATTTTACTTCGAAAAAAATTTTACTCAGAAAATGCAAAATTATTCGAAAAAAAATTTTGGCATGAAAAAAGTTTTCCTTCAAAAAAAATTTTCTTTAAGGCTGACAAAATATTATATTTCAGCATGCACGAAAACCCAAGATGCCAGCCAGTGTACATTTAGGACCAAGTCCTCTAGAAAAAAAATATTACCATAACAGGAGGAGGCTCTTTAAGATTAGAGGCTTCCATTCGCTTGAGATCTCAGCTTTCTAGTTCTAGCCTAGCAGTATACTTCTTGATTTATTAAGTACCGATAGCTACTGTGTACCCTTCATCAAGGAATCACAGATGATTCACCGAGGAATCACCGCTGCGAATCATCGGTGATTCACCAATGAATCACCGATGATCTAGGTCCCAAATTAACTTCTTTGGCTGGCTCCCCTACAAAATCCGGAGGCACAAAATCCAGAGGCGTCAAAATCCGGACAAAAAATCCGGAGGCTACAAAATCCGGAGGGGTTAAAATCCGGATACGTCAAAATCCGGAGGCTTCAAAATCAGGAGGCGTCAAAATTCGGTGGCGTCAAAACATAGAGGCATCAAAATCCTGATGATGTTGTTGCGTCTGGATTTTGTAGCCACCGGATTTTGTAGACTCCGGACTTTGACGCCTCCGGATTTTATAGCAGCACCTCTTTGGCTACACTCTATTGCTACTTTCCTATACCGATGACAATGGTTTATTTCCTTTGCGATATTTTGATTTGATACTCAGAGACTTGAGATCCATTCTATAAAGAATCAACGGAAGAATACAATTACAACGAAAATTTGCGCTGTAAAACGCTGCCAGATGTCATTTTCATCAGAAGTGCCACCGGTTTATTTTTAGCGGCTCAGCCAAGCTAGTGACAAAATACTTGGAACGGGTATACAAATAAAACATGCAACGAGCACGAAACCTTGTTCAATTGTAATGCAAATTTGCAAACTGAATCACAATTGAAACATCAATGATTTCAATACAAAGTATTTTCGTTCGATCTATTCAAACGTACCGCTAAGACACTGAAAATATTCAAAACATAAATCGTGATGTCGATATTTACAATTTAATTATCTTCTTAAGTAAAAATTCATTAATATCACGTTGTTATTCACAATCTTTAATGTTCTATTATTGCACCCATTCGAATCTAATTCAGTATGTGGGATGTGGGTATTACAAATATTCGCCTCAAATGTTGAACCCAAGTATAGAGAATCTAAATTATCAAGAAAAATTACTAGACCTTCCATGAAATTTATGCTTTTAATGTGATCATCCCATGGCATTTTTTTTATAATTTTCGAGCCATCGAACATCGAGCAGTGTAAGCATTGATTGTTGTGCGGTAGTTCGGTAATTGAGTCTACCAACTATTATTTTCCCCCACGGTTGTGGCTGTGGTTTTACAGCTAATTAGAGTTGTTTCAGTAAAAATAAAGCATAAAAAAAATATATTTATCGATCGCGAAGTAGCAAACAAAAGTCATTTTTATTCTTTATTTTCTTATCGAACAAATACGTGATTGCGGTGTAACTGCTAATTTTAAGAGATTCGATGATAATTTGGTGTGAATTGAGAGTATAGAATTATTTTATAGATTTTTTTTAGATTTTATTGAATTTTCAAATTCTTTAGTACCTTGTGGGTAGAATGCTATCAGAAATGTTATTAATGAATCAAAGAACAACAACGAACCGATGTGCTAGCGAACAAAGTAAAGCAAAGGTACAACAACGTACAATTAAATGCATTCAAGTGGAAATATCTACGAGTAAGATTACAAATGGAAAAAGTTCTTTCTTTGCTTGGTTTCGCAAATAATTTGGTTTGGGCTTTGTGAGTAGATATTCTAACTATTAGACAACGAGAATGCAGTAAGAATAAACGTACATCTCAATTTCGGCAGGCACTATTCACTATGAGCCCCAATGTCAAAACTATTCGCATGCGAAACTGCCTGCTATTTCAGGTGACGCTTGAAAATCCGTAGGCACAAAATCCGGAGGCGTCAAAATCCAGAAGCGTCAAAATCCGGAAGATCCGGACGAAATATGAACGAAGTTGTATTTTTCTCATCACCGGCAGTTTCCTTATATCACATTCTTATCTGTATTACTGCTATGACAAATTTTCTTCAAGTGCAATGCACTAAAAAAACTTTTGACCTTTAACACTTAGCAAACTTCGTAGATGTGTAAAAACGTTTGCATAATAGAGAGTTTGGGCAAAACGACTTATAGCTAAATTTTGAACATATACATATAGCTATAAGTAATAAGTTATATGTTCACGTTAAAAGTTACAAGTTTACGTTATGAGTTATAAGTTTACGTTACGAGCTATGAGTTATAATTTATAAGTTACAAGTTTACGATACAAGTTATAAGTTCATAGCCCAGATCAGTATTGTAAATGATCCAGATCAGTACCTATCAGTTTTGAAACTGATCCAAATCAGTTTCTATCAGTTTCGAAACTGATCCAGATAAGTACTAATCAGTTTCGAAACTGATCCGAATCAGTACTGATCAGGTTCGAAACTGATCCGTATCAGTATTAATCAGTTTCGAAACTGATCCGGATCAGTACTGATCAGTTTCTCAACTGATCCGAATCAGTACTGATCAGTTTCTGAACTGATCCGGATCAGTACTAATCAGTTTCTAAACTGATCCGGATCAGAATTGACCAGTTTCTCAACTGATCCGGATCAGTACTGATCAGCTTCTAAACTGATCCGGATCAATACTGAACGGGTTTAAAACTGCTCCGGATAAGTAATGTTCAGTATTCGGATCAATACCGGTCAGTTTCAAAACTACTAACACAAATCAGTTTTGAAATTGATCAGTTCTGATGCGGATGAAGTTTGGAACTGATCAGTACTGGTGCGGATCAGTTACAATACTGATCTGGGCTATAAACTTAAAATTTAAACTTATAACTTAAACATATAACTCAAAACAAACAGCTATGTGTATATGTTATAAATTTGACTATAAGTGGCTTTGCCCAAACTCTCTAATGTCATCCTTCGAAAATATTGTACTTTACGTTTCCCGCTCGCACCGCCATGCGCCATCTAATTGCACAGTTACATCGGGTAAAGAAAATTGAAAAAATTCACTAGAAACGATGTGGGATCCACTTACTATTCGCACAACTTAACGGAGTGACACACATAAGCCTAACAGTCAGAACATGCGAAGAGATAGGTAGAAACGTCACTGGAATTAACACCAACAGAGTTTGGAGCTCCTGACAACGAAAAAATAACTTCCCTAGACCTCTTTACATGTCTCTTTAAAACTCCCGAAAGCTCTCTAGCTCATGACTCTTTGTGACTCTTTTCTTCTCATAGGTTGAAAATACTCCCACGGAATGAGGTTCAAAACTTCTCAATGGGCGTATAGTTCCATCCTCACGCGCATTCCGAAAATTCATCAAAACTAATTCAACTTTAATACTCGCAGACCCACAAAGCCTTTTGTATACGTGTTTATAGGCAATAATTTTGAATGATGTACTATCACAACAGTGCAGACAGTCACACCGGTTGCATAAAACTACTTCTGAAGATGCTGAAAAGATGCTTTTCACAAATACTTCAAATATCGAACTGGTTCTTTCTTCAGCGATCTGTACGAATGTATCTGTTCGTGCGAGCATAAATATATCATTTTGTGCGTATTACATTGCAGAATTTAAAATCATGTTTCATATTTTATATTAAAAAAAGATAAGGGAAAACAAAAAAGAAACTGACAATGTGATGCTGATGAAGAATGAAGCGAAGTGTTATTGGGTTTTAATATCAAAAAAACATTATAAGCTTTATGGCTGTTGAGTAGAGATTCGATTTTGCTTGAGTGTGGAAGAAGCGAAACGAAAGATATTTTATTGGCCTGATAAATGGTGGTTTTACACGTTTGAATGCTAATTGTATGTCTTTAATGTGACCTTGCTGTCGTCCGACTCAAATTACATATCTTCATAGCGAAAATAATATCCTTTGTTTGCACAAGATATGGAAATTATTTATTTTTATTGCGGAAGTTTTAAAGTATGACATCAACTATTAACAGCAAATTATTATTTTAATGAAAGCCCAATTTAAGCGTCTAATAATTATCATCTTTGGAATATGGACTAACTGACCATTTTAAGGAAAAGATTTGCTATTCTGAGATCGTACTACTAACAAATGAGGCTAAATTTCGTCATTTAAGATTCAAGAACAGGCTTCGCCAAATATTTGAGAAAAAACCTTCCCAAAATTCTATAAGCGTGGTGTCCTGTTGCTACATCAAGCAAAATCGGTCTTATTGAAAACGGATCGTATTAAACCTTCTAATAGAAAAAATGATTTTGTCCAATAAAAATAATAATTTTCCAATAAAAAGATAATTTTTGTCCAGTAATAATATTAAATGTCCAATAAAAAATAAATTCATTTTGTAAAACGAAAATGTAATTTTTTATTGGTCATTTAATATTTTAATTGGACAAAAATTATTTTTTATCGGACTTTTATTACTTTTATTGGACATTCATCATTTTTTATTGGAAGGTAAATGATAACTCTATTGAAAACTATCACCCGCTTATTCTACCCGATTATTCTACGCAGAATTATGTGCGACTCAACAGTCTGAACTATCAACTAAATAATGATAATTTCATTGAAATGGAATTTGTTGTCCCATTAACCAATACTAATTTAATAAAAAAGACGTCACTTTAACAAGATGACTCATTTCTGATATTCGAGTTTACAAAATTAAGTAGAAAAAGCAACTCACCTGTGCAAAACTCTTCACCATCACCTTCAAAACCTGCTTTACATTTGCATAGAAAGTGAGCTGGTAGGTTACAGCATTCAGCATTTTCCACGCATCGTGCAGCAATAGATGGATCTGCACATTCATCGATATCTGCAAGAAAAATAAAAATTTTGTTTTTAAATTCTTTATTCATGACTGGGATAAAATCGTTTAATTAAACGAAAGACATCAACCGAATGACGAACCTATTTTATAATCACTTTAGATACCTTCCATAACAACAATTTCTGTGCATTCTTCCACATATGTGACAAATTTTTAATTTTAGGAGCGACTGACGCGTTCACATTAAAGTGCTCGTAAAATCTATTTTTAACGAACGACGAAGTAAATCTGTCAGAAGAAAAGTTCTCACAAAACGATGCCCTAAACAAAATATTTATAGACATCAAATAGTTATTTTCATGACAAGGGGCGAAAATAGAAAATTGCTTAGCAAGATTGACGTCTGTGTCCAAAGCAGAGAAAATTGCAACGAGAGTGAAGTTTGTGGCACAAGCAGAGAAAATTGCAACGAGAGTGAAATTTGTGGCCAGAGCGCAGCGAGGACCGCAATTCACTCGAGTTGCAATTTTCTTTGCGAGAAAGTATTTTCGCACCTCCAAATGAGGGGCGAAAATTTACTTTTCATCCCGCTATGAACTACCCATGAAAAGATCAATTTTCGCACCTCATTTGAGGTGAGAAAATACTAATTTTTGCCTAACAAATCTGACAAACACTTTTTTGGATATTTCGAATGAGATTTGTAGTAGTCAAAATTTGAAACATGACTAGCGCCAGAAGTTCTAAAATTTCGCTAGAATCACTTTTTACTAATCAAAGATTATAGAAAAAACATAACCAAAGACCCGTACGTATCAGAATAGATGTAGCAAAAAGAATAGACGTGGCAAACCGAACAAATTTTGCATATAGGTGCGAACCAGAGCCTATTATTTGGGAATTTTTTTATACTTTTTTGGGCAATTTTGATTTCAATCCCTCACAATGCTCATAACCTGTTGAAAACAATGCCATTGTGTAACCATATCCGATACGAAAAACATTTGCTCTACCCCTTTCTTTAAAAATAAAAATTTGTTGAGCAGACAATCCAAAATTTCGAATTTTCAACTTGTCTGGAAAGAAATGCCCTTCATCATAAAGTTTTCTATTAAATTATTATTTGGAAATTTTTTATATTTTTTTTTTTGGAAATTTTGGGAATTTTTGGGAAATTTTGGGAAATTTTGGGAATTTTTGGGAAATTTTGGGAAAGTTTAGTGAATTTTGAGAATTTGTTAGCAAATAATAGGCTCTGGCGCGAACGTATCAGAATGGCAAATTGTGACAAAGTTTTTAAAACTGTCAGAATTCGAACGACCCACAGAAATTACATAAGTTAATGTCGAAAGCCCTCCAGAAGTACCGCAAATAGTGGATATATTCGAGGATCCATAAAACCCTGATACACGTGTTCTCTAAAATATTATTCGCTGCAGCTTTGCCTTTGGAAGCAACTTTTTAACTGCCATAGTTATATAGATATCACTTATCCCTCCCAATTCTAGAAATGGTCATATCCCAGGATTTGGCCATTTTTACCTAGAACTCTGAAAAACGTGTTCTCTAAAATTATATTCTCCACAACTTTGGCTTTTGAAGCAGCTTTCTAAATGTCATAGTTTTGGATTCTAAATGTCATAGTTTTGGAGATATGGATCATTCCGTCCATTTCTAGAAGTGGCAGGATATGTGCCATTTTTTCTTTAAACCTTGAAACACGTTTTCTGTACAACTTTTTGCGTAGAAACTCAATTTCGTCCATTTCATTGGTCTCAGTACCCAATGTAAGACATCTAAAGCACCATTCGATTGACATGTTATTGGGCTTCGGCCTGTTTGTTGATCGTTAAACAAATAAATAAATAAATAAATAAATAAATAAATAAAATTCAAGTGGAGCTCGTTCGTTTATTGGTACTGTCAAACTATACCGCACCAGGTATGAACAATTATTTTCATAGTTACTGTACAATGAAATATTGGTGATGTAATAGTACATTACGTACATGCTTCCAAATTATTGTTTTGACTCGTAGGAAGATTGTTGCATGAGCCGAAGGCGAGTGCTGTAATCCTACGATTTCAAATAATAATTTGGAAGCACTTACGTACAATATTTTACATGTTGATGCTCGGTGAATGCATTTTCCGAGTCGCTAGCGACGATGTAATGACGCATTTACCGAGCAGAAACATGTAAATTCTTTTACTTGAGTCATTACCTAATGACAGTTGCGGTAATTTTCATTTTCGCAGGGCTTAGGAAGTAAAATAACTTACAATATGATTTGGAAATTTTTATTTTGACTCGTGTGGTCTCCCCACTTGTCAAAACAAAAAATTCCAAACCATATTGTAATATACTATAACTTTATAAGTGTACTGTCGAAGTAGAGGGCGCTGGCGACGGCTTAATGTACAAAAATGACAACAAAATGAGGTTTTCGATATCTGAAAATATTTTGTGAAGAGTAGAGTTTGTGGTTCAGCGGTACTTCAGAGATGGAGCTGTGTTCAAATTGTCTAAGTGGCTTTTGGTGGTATTCTGGTAAAATGGTCTATTATTATGTCGTTTGCAGACACTTTATCAATATTATGGCGAGTGGTTTTTCCGTTTTATAAACAACTTTACAAGTTGATTTTCTCAAAGCAAACAAACAGTTGAGAGTGGCAAAGGTTTCTTACCAAATTTCGAGATTGTGTTAACTGGGACCCTAGCAATCCGTTTCTTTTAGATACAAATCTTGCGAAAATCTTCATGAAAAATACTAAAAATCTGTCTTCCATAAAAATGCTTGATTCCCTTGTCATGTTGTATTATCATATTCTCATGCATACATCACAAAGAAATTAAAAAAGAAAAATAATTTTCAGAATGCCTACAAATTAAATTATTAAACATCATCATATTCATAACATTCATGCTACTCGAGTTGTGATGATAGCAAAAATAAGAAATGTAATGCTAGGAGCAACGAAGCGTTTTTACCGCTATGATCTCCTCGCATCAGATCAATGGACAGTGACCTGAAACAATAAACTTTTAATATACAAGCCCAACAACACTACACTTACTTACAAAATATTTCTAGAAAAGTGAGAATATAAACATTCGGTTGTTGTTTTGTTTGAGAACGTAAAATCTATTTACATTAATGGTTTCGTACATGGAGAGATACGGAGAACATTTCCTGATTGTTTATATTATTTTTATTTTTTTATTCATTCAACATCGCGACTTGTTAAATTGTTCACATTAAATTGACATTGTAGACTTTGCACGCTTCCCAACAATCGCCATCAAATTTATTTAAACGAAATTACTCTATTTTCTAAGTTTGTTTGGTTGATGTTAATTGAGCAAAAAGTATTTTAGACCTCCCCAAATGATCTTCTTCATTATACAATTTCCATGTTCACGTCAGATAAATCTATAAGAATCTATCGCTCGTTTCACAAAAAAAAAATAGAAATTAAATTCTAAATTCTTGACGTGATCTATTATTTAAAGGTATGCATTAATTCACTTTCTGCATTTACATGTAACGTAGAGCTAAGAAAAGTTTGCGTTTTGTTTATGCTCTTCACTATACACATCCTATGCATAAAAGACCATCTACGTTTGGTGGAGCTTTCAAAAACAGAATGATACATTTAGAGTTTATGAACCAATCCTCTTTATAATGTAACCATGAAGCTGGAAAATAATGTAATATGATAAAAATCACGGAAGAGCATCATGCATGCACGACATTTTTCAAGAGCAATGCCCTTGTTTTCTGTTGTTACATAAAAGAAAATGTCGCATAAAAATAGGTTTTTCAAGTTTGGCTTTGACAAAAATGATTTAAGAATGTTTATGCAAACATTTGCATGTAACTCATTTTTGCATTTCATGCTCATGGTAAAGAAGTCTTTCTAATGGTTTGCAATCATTTCATATGCGAAATGCAGACAGTAAAATTTTTGAATTATTCATAGGTCAAGGCGGTAAGGTATATTTGAAAATATGACTTGAGATTTTTGAATCTGAAGATTGGCTTTTGCATATAAACCGTAAAATTGGTAATTATTCTTTGTTATATTGTAGTGGATATGAGCACTTCTCACGCATTTCGAATATATGCGATTTGCTATGTAGGAAACTCCACTCCACTGAAATTTTTAAATGCATACGCAGTTCATATTTTCAATATTAATGTAAGTACAATAGAGCATGCACATATAAATTATGCTAAATTGATTTGTTAGCTATAATACGTAATGCCGAGTCATTAAGTTCATGGAGTTACGTGAATGAGCTTTGGAAGCACTTAAACTTGTGGTTGGTTGTGTTTGTAATGAAGTGGAACCAATTGATGGTATGGTTTAAATTGTGGTATGCATTTTAGCAAATTAATTAATTAGAAAAGCAATTCTGTTTGTCATAGTTTACCTATTTCTCGTTTCGAATAAAATCGACCTTATTAGTGGTCTTAGCCAAAGTATATCAGCAACAAGTGCATTTTAGAACTTTTGGCCTCCATGTGCGACAGCATTCTCTGTCAGTTGTTATTTTCTTCTACGCGCGCTTCGCATGTTCATCCCGGTGGGAATTCTTCCCAGTACAATAGCGAGAGTAGAAATGGTGTCGAGAATTTCGGGAAATTTTCCAGCATAAATTGGCATACTTGATTAGGCTATTGGCAACGGATTGTTCTTACTTTACGTTTGAGATAAATTTTGTTCTTTGAAATATTTTGTCATTGTCAGGCACAGCTAGAAAAGTGGCATTATGGAATTTGTTAGAGGAGAGACTCGTTCAAGCAAGTGATAATACACTAGTTGCCCGATAGTATTACTCTGGCAAATATCTCCCAAGTTTTAGCTTCTGCGTGGAAACCGAATGGGAAGGACGTGGACTCTGCTCGGCTGATTGAACATCCTAAGACTATTCCAACCGGACCATATGATGGGTCGTTCTATCAGAGCCAGCAGTACCTAGCAGAAAACGGCCTTCTAGGGATGGATAAACCTGTTAACCACAAAACAATTCCTTAAAAGTTTTTGAAAACTAGAAAATTAGAGAAAGTCAACAAAAAAAAACTTCAGGAAATAATTTTTTTTGAAAATCTAGCGCAGTTTGCTCCATCATCTTTCTTGACATATCACAAGCATTCGATAAAGTTTGGCATGAAGAATTACTCTTCAAGCTCAACCAATTCTTACCAGTTCATACGTTAACCTGCTTAAATCTTATATCACCGACAGAATGTTTCGTGTAAACCATGGAGCCGATTACTCAGACTTCAAAGACATAAAGTCTGGAATCCCTCAAGGCAGTGTTTTGGGACCAATTTTGTATCTACTATTCATCAGCGTCCTACTTCAAACACCAACCGTCATAACAGCAACTTTTGCCGACGATACAGCGAACTCAGCCACAGCCAAAACTGATGCTCAGTCAATAGCTCTATTGCAACGATCTATAGACAACGTTGAATATTGGACTAAAAAATGGCGAATTAAGCTTGACGACCAAAAAGCAGTTCATGTCGACTTCACCAATAAACAGATCCCGCACCCTAAGCGACTGACGATGAATGGGAACCTCATCCTTCACAAAAACTCGGTGAAATACCTCGGAATGAACCTCGATGCCAAAGCTAAATGGATCGAGCACACCAAAACCAAAATAACAGAGTTGAACATCCGATTTGGAGAAGTTGAACTGCAAATCGAGAACATCAATTTACAACAAATTGCTGATATATAATCAAATCCTGAAACCAATCTGGATGTATGGTACGGATGGTGCGAATATACATTCAATCCAAACATTTCAAAACAAAGTGTTAAGAACTACTAAGAAACAGCGACATTCATCGTGACCTCAAAGTAGCCATGGATTATTATTATTAATCGTATGGTTTACATTTTTTATCATCTAGTATCTAACATTTTCTCTTAATCTATTCTATTACAATTACTTATGTCTAAGTTTGTATCTTATTTGTTATGTTGATATTTACGATGAATTCATCGGGAGGTCACGTAGTAACAGGTCCGATGAGCCAAAGTGATAGCGTTGTGCATTTTGTGCGATCCATTGAGAAATGGCCACCATGTTCGTTGTCCCGCCATATTTTTTTCGGATGTCGTGTATGGCCAGTACAGCGCCATCTAAGGGCTCCACCGAACAGATTTCAAAGGGAACTGAAAGAGTGGCTTCTGGCTAACCAGTATCGTTCTGTGTGATATAGTTCCCCTTTTTGTGAATTTTTTTTTTGTGGCTTTCGACTCATGCGTTGGTTTACACATTGAAGAGAACTTGGTTGCTGGGTCTATGGTGCGGAGAGGCGCTTCTCCTTCTGATACCCCATGGTACCCACCCTGCTCTCCTCCTTGATTGTCTCTTAACCCCATCTACACTAGTCCATATTTGTTTTTTTTATTATTATTTTTTTCTTTCTTTACCGTACATATTAGTAGCAGAGAAAAAAAAATTTCCTATTCCATTTGAAGCCACTTTTTGTTTCAAATTATTTCGGCTATTAGTTTGCTCAAATTACTATTTTTTTTTAAGAACTATAAATCAAGCTTCAAGTTAATTTTGGCATTAGTATTAAGTAATTTCAAATCTGGTCACTCCTTTAAAGTGTCTCACATTGGAGTACCACAATTTCAAGTTGTATAAAATTTCATGATGTAAAAATAAATGAATCAATCAAATCAAATCAAATCTATGGGGGATTTGTGGGGATTGTGCCAACGTTTTTTCCCATCCATTTATTGCTTGACATTTTCTGTCTTGTCGCCGTTGGCATGCATTGTATATGCGTGTTTTGTATGCAGGAATGCCATATGCTTGTGACGTCACATATGAACAGTGTTTTCCTGCTACATTTTCGTCGCTCCACAGCGACTACCCAATTTCAAGAAGCTTGGGTGGACTTAGGGACGTTGTACAATGTATTATTTCGTTGGAGAAAAATTCCTACTATGCCAACACCGGGGATCGAACCCGGGTCATTTTGGTGGCAGTCCAGTGCGTTCACCACTGAGCCACCCGTAGCCATGGAAGCTGATATCATCGAAATAATTGCAACAAAACATGAAAACAGACTCATCCATCATGAAAATCCTGAGGCCATTCGCTTACTGGAATACGCAAAGAACACAAGACGATTCAAACACACCAAGCCACATGAACTCGTCAATCGTCAGGAGTAGTTACATCAACAACTCTACAACAAAATCACTCTCAGACAAAGTGCAAAGACTATCATACTTTGTGAAATTTTAAACTAAAACTAAACTCAGATGTAAATAAATGGTTGGCAATTTTGTAAGCAGTTTTAATAAGAAACTTTACAAAAAAAATAAAAAAATCTAGGAAAAGACTCAAAACTTATAAAGCTTTATAAAGCAGTTGGAAATCCTTAAAGAAACCCTAGAGAAAATTGAAGAAAATCATCAGGGGATTTTTTTTAGATTTATCGGAGGTTGGGACGATCACATAAGTGATCCAGAACACAGATCTTGTAGACCTTTGTTCCTTTTCCCATTTCATCATTTAAATCATGAGAACCTTCGCATTCCCACCAGGAACCTGTCTAACACGCCAGGTCCTACCTGGACTACCTCCGAAGGTTCCAAAACATACAACCAAAAAATAAATTAACGAACTAAGAGCTTAGTTGACTTATGCGCATGCGCAAAATCAACTAAGAAGTTAGTTGATTTTTTTTCATTGCTACTGTCCAATGAAAAAAAAAATTTTTGTGCGCATGCGCATAAAGTCAACTAACCTCTTAGTTGGTTAATTTATTTTTTGGTTGTAGCTGCCCAGTATCCTGCGTCTCAGATGATGAAACCTTGGGCAATAGCATATTACATGCAAGCAAGTTTCATCATCCAGTCCACAGGAACCCTAGGTGTCACCTAAGATTTTCATTCTCTTTAGGTGTTTACCCAGCCCGCAGTGCCCAGTAATCGCTCCTATCACCCGTCTCATACGATCCCGGCCCATACCGTGTGAGCTCCTCCTCCATACGCCTCCCAATGCTTCGTATGTTCGGTCCTTCACTATTTTCGTGCACAGTGATTTCGGAATCGGGATAAATGGTTCGGTTCCGTACTCGTTGGCGACTGAGCCCAGCCTAGCCAGCTCATCAGACTTTTCATTACCCTCCACGCCCGAGTGTTCGGACACTCATACCAGAATGATCTGATTTCTCAGTCTTATCCAGTTCAGGTATTCCTTGCACTCGTCCACTAGTTTAGATGTTGTAATGGGGGAAGCTACCGCCTTGATAACCGCCTCGCTATCCGAACAGATGAAGACATCTTCTCCACCCGCACATCCTGGCAGTACTTCGGGGAATTTTTAATTAAAATTCTTCGTCAACGAAATATGCAAAAATTCTACCATGGACAAAGCTGGTACCGTGGGATTCAGAAACCAGCAAGGCGGAAACTTCTTTCTTGGCTTCGACGCAGATTGAGACATCTTTGGCGCCGAAATCTGGGAGCTGTGGTACATACATGAATCACTGAATTTGCTCCTCGTAAGATATACTGAGTTTCGATGGGTGCTTTGTAAGATTGATCTCTGGAAAATATGGCCGAAAAATCATCCGAAATTCAAACCACCAACAGCATTTTCCTCGTGCGTCAGATTTTCCTTTACATTTCGAAATTCGAATTATTTTATCGATGATACTTCGCAGAGATCGCTGGTTGGGCTTATCTCAATCCTCATGGGTCATGGAAGCCCTGGGGTGAACTGAACGGTGTTCTACACCATATTTGTCATTATATTGTTACCACAATGCACCGTTCAACCTCTTATCTCTCTCCAGATCATTTTAGTTACTACTTCCGCAATTTTTTGTAAGCTTTTGCTCATATGAATTCTTCTTAAGGGCTCATTATATTGGACGGAAGGTTTGTATGAAAGCTCAACTTAATAAAAATATTTTTTTTTGACAAGTTGAGCTTTCACCCAAACCTTACGCGATTTAGAGATCCTTTCGTTACCGAAGTACTATGTCAGTACTACGATGAAATAGGTGCACCTATAAGAAGACATAATCTAGTTAGAAATAGTTTTCTTCCAAACAATTGTGTATCAGGTTACACATTGAGGTTACCGTTTAGCTGCGGGCTTCAATTCACAAGGAAATTAGAGTCTAGAAAAACCGAGAGAAATGCTATTTAGAGCAAAACTAATAAATGAGATTGTTTGACGTGGTGAAGTAATTCTCAATAAATCGAAGTATTGAACATTTATCTAGAATTTCTGCATACAAAAACTGACATACATTGTAAAAATTGCGCAGGCAATCAACAGAACCATATCATCTCTCGTAACAGTACCACCAATTTATTCAGACCATATTACAAAATAGTTTGATAAAAGCCATTCTTATTATCAATGTAATTCCCGTATTTTTTCCTCTCTTTTATAAAAAGTTCTGACATAGTTACGTGCACTTATATGTAATTATGTCAATTCATCCGTGTTTTCCGGATTCATAGTAATACTTTTCGTATACTTTTCGAGGTAAATTCTTTGTTTCACTTTTTACTTAGCGTATTGTTGTATTACATTCTGTTACAACAAATAATAACACCAACAACGTAGTTTGTGCACATAATCATTGGTACAACCAGCAATAATTTGCAATATAAAAATTGCCTTCATATAGAAAATAAAATAGCATTTTTCTTTGGTCTCGAAAGATCCAAGCCAGAGCAAAAAATAATAAAATTACTATCTGCCAGTAAGTCGGTTTTATCTATTGTGAAGGAGTAAAGTAAAAGAGTGCAACTTTATTTAATAGTTTTTTTTCACCTGAAAAAGATAACTTATGTGGTGTTTTATGAGCCACAAAGACGTGTAGGTATATGGCGCGCAGAAAAAAAGGTATGGCATACCAGTGCACCGAAAGGTTGATGTCCGATATGCCGCACAATGATCTATGTTACCAGATCGAGCGAATTTATTAATTATATTGAAAGCAAAAATAATAATTATTCAAGTTGTCGAGGAAAAAATGTTACAAAATTCAAACACCTCATCATTCGATTATGTGCCTCACCTAAACCTTCGCTAATTAAATTTAGTTTAGTTAATAAAACTAAACTGAATAATTAAATCGCTAAAATTGTTCTTCAACAAAGTGCAGTGCTCCGTGTTCGGCACATAACACAATGGCATCGTAAAATGTTAATGCAATTTGATGTGAATCTACATGAACATGAACCAGATACATACAAGTGCCTGTGACTAATTTGATAATTAAATCTTTGTGTAAATGGAAAAATAAATATTCGATTGAATTGAAATTGAATTGTTATGGACTTAATATGCTAATTGGATAGAATGATTAGAGCATTCTTAAAAAAATACAATCATTTTTAATGAAGGTGTAAAAAATGGGCTTTTTCTCCGTTATTATTGTTTTGACATGTTTTGACAAAAAACATTTTTGATATGTTGTAGAGGAAGTTGAGGGGATAAATTTTTTTTCGCCGGAAGTTTTTTGGAAATTTCTTTTCACCAGAAATTTTTTCACACGAAAAATTTTTTCGCAGGAAATTTTTTCGCCGGGAATTTTTTCGCCGAAAATTCTTTTCGCCGAAATTTTTTCGCCGGAATTTTTTTCGAAAGTTTTTTCGCCCGAAATTTTTTTCTCCGGAAAGTTTTTCTCCAAAATTTGTTTCCTATTTTTTTCCAAAACTACTGATATCACAACGAAAACCCCTTTTTAAAAGGGAAACTTGATGCAAGTTTTCGTCCCTTCTTCCAAAACAATTGATATCAATTTGGGTGACGCTTACAGCTTCGGAAATTCTTTTGAAATATTTTCACTTTTGATTAAAAACATTAAACACAAATGCCGGACCGAAACTTAATTTTTTGTCGTGTCAAATCTGAAAGAACAGAAAAACTATAACATTGGGGGGTCCGGCATTTTTGACGCATTTTTTTTAATCAAAAGTGAAAATATTTCAAAAGAATTTCCGAAGCTGTAAGCGTTACCCAAATTGATATTTGGAAGAAGGGAAGAAGACTTGCGTCACGTTTCCCTTTTAAAAGGGGTTTTTGTTGTGATACCAGTTCTTTTGGAAGTAGGAAAATTGTTTTTGACGAATTATATATAGAATTGTTTTCGAGCCGCCGCCAACAAACCGAAGCGCGGCGGCTACTACTTCCATTTACGAAAATAATCCCCACAACTTCCTCTATATCAAAAGTTTTCTTTTTGAGCCGCCGCCGCTGCCGAACCGAAGCGCGGCGGCTACTACTTCCATGGGCGTAAATGACCCCCTCAACTTACTCTACAACACATGAAAAGTTTTTTTTGAGCCCCTGCCTATTTTCCACCATTTTGGCGGTCGCCTCTATACACAACACACCCAACGCAACAACTTTCCCATTGACACCAAACCTCTATCTCGAACACCCAATCTTGTCTCATACGAAATGTGCTACTGTACACATTACACACACAAACACATACAAATGGACTTTATATGGCACCTTCTAAGAGCCCTAGCGCCCAAACGAGGCCGGTACCCTAATTTTTTAAAATCTCAAAGCTATTCCTCACGAAAATTTGCCTTTAGCTCGAGTTCTGTCAAACTTATGCGGAGTTATCTAACAGATCGGTCCCAGTGCGTTGTTATCAATGGGGTGGCGTCAAACTTTCTAGCTGTTACTAGGGGGGTACCGCAAGGATCGCAAGGACCTCTTCTCTTTACGATGTTCATTAACGACCTGCCTGATGTTGTAAAATATATGTGTCCCCATTTGTTTGCTGATGATGCCCAATTGTATAAATTCTTTTCGATTGACAAGGTGCAAGGCTGTGTTGAACAGATGAACGCTGACCTTCACTCTGTAAGTACCTGGGCTGGTGTAAATGGACTGAGCTGAATGTGAAAAAAGCGCAAGCTTTGGTGATTGACTGAGATCATAATGTTAGGGTAAAAACAGTCGTCAATGTGGATGGAACATGAGGAATGAGGTAGAGGTACTGGAGGAAGACGGTTCGTTTAGTATTTTTCATCGGCTTCATTTGGATGGTGAGCCTATTGAATACTCGTTGGAATTAAAGAACTTGGGTCTCATGATGAACATGAGGCTTTCGTGGCACGATCATGCGGAGCATATCTACCAAAAAGTGTATGCTGTCCTTCGGAGTTTGTGGCCTATGGCTGGTGTGACTCTGCTCAGAACACGAGCCATGCTGGCGAAATCACTGATAATTCCTCACTTTTGTTACGGTAGTGAGGTGTTCTCGTATGGACTGGATGCGGCTTCACTTAAGCTGATGGAAATAGCTTTTAGTTCAGTAATTCGCTATGTTTATGGTAAGACGAACAGGGATAATATTGATCTGCTACGGGATCGTTTACTGGGTTGTGATCTGATGAGATTCCTTAAATTTCTGGGGATAAACTTTTTGTACCGCCTAATCTCAACCAAATATCCATCATATCTCCATGAGCTAATAGTCGCTCCACCAGAACACGCCAAATCGTTATAGCTAGATACAATGAATCAGGGGGGAGGGGGGTACGTCACAAGGGGGAGGGGGGTACGTCACAATGGGGGGGGGGGGTACGTCACAAGGGGGGTGGGGGTACGTCACAAGGGGGAGGGGGGGGGGTTCGTATATGTGGAATTGCGTCACGGGCGCATTTCTACCTCGCGTCCATGATTTCTGTTGTGTTTTATAGGCATCGTTTGTTAATGTTCACATTTTTATAGGATTTCCGACATGAACACATTGACGGATCGAGTGGACGAAACGATGATTTTGTTATTGAAGTGGCATACCTTCGGTCTTACTTTGAATTGAATTTGTTGACTATTTCGTTGATGTTTTATGACAGAAAATATGACTTCATGTTTGTTTTAAGTGTTGCTAGATAAAAATCAACTTGCTGTGGCTAATGCCTAGGTGTTTTTCTGTAGAACTATTAAAGAAACTCCTTGAAACCCAAGCACTTGAGTTAATTTAATATTCGCAAACTATTTTTAATCGACGAATATTGAACTGCAAAGTCACGTAACCACACCTCATCATCATAATGACTACAACTACAATAAACAAGAAATAACTGTAATTTAATGCCAATTTTCATGTATTTATGTACCGCAAATATTCACTTCACAATAAAACCATATCAATAACCTTTACTAGCCATCGAAAAAAAAGACTCCAGCTATCATTATTATTAGATTGAACAAATAATTTAAATTTTTCGCTCATTTAAATTATCAAAAATGATATTTTTTTGAGCAAACACATCAATGGCTAATGGTTAAAGGCTACTTTAAAGAAAGATTTTTGGATTAGGTTTTATTTTTATGATTGTAATTTAAAGAATTGTTATACATGCGTTCAAAAGCAAAAAAAATGGAAAATTGCTAAGGTATTTAAAATGTTAATCAAAAAACCATTCATGGATTAAGATCCGTTAGGCTGTTAGATTCGAAATTAAAAATCCCATTGTTGAACAAAAGTTTATCGACAACTGCGAAAATGTATATCACCTCTTGGTAAACTAAACACAAAAGATTCAACTGAAAGTTTCGCAGGTTAGGTTCGGCCTTCTATCATTACAGTCTTATGAGTGAACCGGATAGTGGCATTTGATATGTCCGAAAATACAATGAAGGAAATTAAAATTTGTAATTTGGACATTAAAGGGAATCTTCTAAGTCGGAATATTATTGACCAATGCAAACATTGCTTCTTCAATCACGTGAAGCAAATGGGTTAAATAGCATTCTACAAGGGAATCTCACCGGTTCATGTTTCAGTATAGGTATGAGGCCATCCATTAGGTACGTACCAAAACAATACTATTTTTAGAACCCCCTCCCCCCTTGTGCGAAAAAAGTATTTAGAAAAATGTATGAGGCGTACGCTTTCTTCGAATCCCCCCTCCATCTGGGTGCGTACGCCCTCTCTGGATGTCTCATGTAGGCTACGTCTAATCTACTAATTTACTAACTATTGAATGGCAATTTCTACAACTTTTTATAAAAACTTAGATGGCATGGCATCACGAAAAATATTTGATTATAGCGTTTACAGGTTGTTTTTTGGTGTATGATTTTCATTCTATTTGTAATTAGTCGCAGGTTTAGTTCGTTGGCAGTAGCTTTAACCTCTTATCAAGCAATTTTAATTTAAAATAAAACGAACACAAGAATAGCATACAATGTTGTAGTAATTTGCACAGATTTGCGAGTCGTCGATTGTAAAGATAGAGAAAACAAATGCGATTAAAGTTTTTTTGCGAATCAAAAGAACAATTGCTCTTCTTTTTTCACATTGTTAACTAACTAGAAAAGTTTAGCACAAACCTAACTATCCGAGAAAAAGGTAAAATTGCGTGATAAAAATAATTTCTGTGTAAAGATGACAGATTTGTCGTTGTTATTTCACTGAAAAATAATACGATAACAAGAATTGTTAGTATAGAGCATCAGAATAGCCAGCAAACGACCGTTTAAATCTTGATATTTTGATGTGAGAAAAATGTTTTGCGTTTTACCTTTTTTTGTAATGAAATCTCACAAATCTAAGCAATGAATCATAATAAAATTACGAGGACGGTTTATCTTTTATTATTCATAACAGACTTGCAAGAATAACGAAGCCGTTGGGTGTAAACTTGAAAATTTTTAAAAGAAATTATTTAAGACACTGTCTTATGTCTTCGTAATTAATTCAAGAAATAAAATACCGTTTCGGAAATATAATTCATTAGTTTGACAAGACAAACGTGAAAGAATAATAAAAAAACAATTTACGGAGCAATCGCGTCAGCAGGAAGCTGCATAAATTCAATATTAAATAATTGATACTAAACGTGATCAGATAAATTTATTTCGTGGATTCACTTACTTAATTTTAATTAAGAATTTACACAAAACCAGTGGCTGTGACAATCAATGTAAAAGTAATGCTGTTCACTTACATTTTACACGGAAATCAAATAGAAGGATATCATGAGAACGGATTAGTTGAATGCGATGTATCTTTTGTTTGTGAGAGGTGAAGATTTATGTTAATTGTTAAGAAACAGAGAACCTATACGCAAAAGACAATGTAAGTTGTTTTATGTTGAGGGCGGCGTTAAGGCCTGTAACCTGTATGCTGAAATATAGTCTACCTTTAGGCGCTCAAATATTATATTTTCGCTGATATCAGTGGACAAAGACGCAGTTTCAAAAAAGTAAGTCAGCATTTCCCTTCCTAAAAATGTTGCCTTTTAATAGCAACTAAACTTATTTTTTGGGATCCTACCTCCTCTGAGAACGGCGAAAAAATCGTAAAAATTTGCACAAAAACTCGTCGTTCTGAGACAAGGTTCAATCCCAAAAAATAAGTTTAGTTGCTTTTAAAAGGCAACATATTTAGGAAGGGAAATGCTGACTTACTTTTTTGAAACTGCATCTTTGTCCACGGATATCGGCTAAAATATAATATTTGAGCGCCTAAATGTAGACTATATTTTAGCACACAAGTTATGGGCCTTAACTGCCGAAAATGCTGCCATGGCGTAGTAAAGTACGCAATATTTACGAGGAAAGTACGCACTAAGTCGCAATCACGTCAGCATTTTATCACCGAAACACAAGTTAAGCCAAAAACGACCTAAAGGTATTTAAGAACAGCTAGCAAGCACTGTGTGGATGTGGAAACAATCGAAATGAGTTCAAAAAAAAGAACCCAACCGATTCAAGTGCCAGTAGACCACAGTGTTTACGCAATGACGGTCAATATTTATAGATGATGGCTCGCATCGGGTAATAGTCAAAAACAGTCACCGACAAACAGTGTCGCCATCTTTTCATTTTCTATAGCTAATTACGGTTCGATATAAAGAGTGTTAGCGACTAACAGTAGCGCCGTCAATTAATTTCATTGTTAGATGTGGTTCGACAAGTAACTGATTCCATCGTCTATTATGTCATTAGAGAGTTTGGGCAAAGCGACTTATAGCCAAATTTATAACATATACATATAGCTATATATTGTGCGTACGATTCAAAATGCACAAAATGCGTTAACATATCGTCGCACAAAATATCACCGCACGTTTGATTCGTATGAGAGTAACAAAGAAAACAAAAATGCACTATTTGTTGTCTCTTTCGCTCTCGTATGAATCATACGTGCGGTGATATTTTGTGCGTCGATATGTTGTCGCATTTTATGCATTTTGAATCGTACGCACAATAAGTAATAAGTTATATGGTTACGTTAAAAGTTACAAGTTTACGTTACGAGCTATGAGTTATAATTTATAAGTTTACGGTACAGGTTATAAGTTTACAGCCCAGATCAGTATTGTAACTGACTCAGATCAGTACTGATTCAGTTTCGAAACTGAACCGGGTCAGTACTGCTCAATTTCGAAACTGATCCGGACCAGTACTGATCAGTTTTAAAACTGATCCGGATCAGTACTGATCATTTTTAAAACTGATTTGTATCTGTGCTGATCAGTTTTAAAACTGATCCGTATTAGTACTAATCAGTTTTAAAACTGAACCGTATCAGTAGTGATCAGTTTTAAAACTGATATGAATCAACACTGATAAGAAATAATCAGTTTTAAAAGTGACACGGATCAGTACTTATCAGTTTCAAAACTACTAATTCAAATTAGTTTTGAAACTGATCAGTTCTGATGCGATTCAGTTTTGTAACTGATCAGTACTTATAAGGTAAACTTGTAACTTATAACGTAAACTTGTAACATATAACGTAAACATATAACTCAAAACAAATAACTATATGTATATTGTATATGTTATAAATTTGGCTATAAGTGGCTTTGCCCAAACTCTGTATCGGCGTAAGATAGGATAAGTGGGCAGATTCCTTGCGAGAATCTAGCACCTAGGCCTCAAGTGGGGCTGTTGTGCGTATCGTAACCGACATAACCTCAATTTCATGTGATTAAAAACAAAAGCAGTATTTGATTCGATAGATTCGACTCAAACAAAATTCCTGAGTAAAAGTGCAAGCAATTCGTTTTACAACAACTTCTCAGAACTTTTACTGACATCTTAGTCTTGTTTTGTTTCGTATGACCTTTCCTCAATCGATAATGTACATGTGACCAGCTCTACGTTAAGGAAGATGCCAAACAAATAATTTACTTGCTAAAATTGGAAATGCAGTGCAACGATTTCATACAACTCTGGATTAGAAGAAATTGACTTTGTATAAAAACTTGTCATTTATAAACTTTAATAAATATTACACTTGAAATTGTCAAGATTAAGTTTATTGAACTCAGTTTACTGTCAAACCAATCAATAATGCTCCTTAAAAGAACATATGAAGCATGAAAAAATTTATTATGAAATTGAGTTGGCGCGCTGTGTTTTAAACGATTTTAATTCAATTTGATTCTTTTCGAACGCGAACTTATACACCTTATACACCTTATGAAAAAAAAAAATAAATAAAAATAAAATACATTTGATTGAATCACATCCTCAATTAACTTTTAATTTATTCCGCAATGACTTTGTTTTATGTTTTATTAATTCTTTAACTTAAGTTGGCATGTAATGTTGGTTTTTTCATTTCTTTACGATTTGTCTTTAATTGGTGTTACAATCGTATTAAATTTCAATAATCTCAAGCAGTACGCATTTTCGTTTGTTGCAAAAATAATCTTTTTATGCTTCAATGATAATAATAGAAGCTCCCCCCAATGCGCCAACGTCTATGAATAAAAAGAAGTTTATATCTGTTGAAGACTTCAGACGTCAACTTATTAAATTGTTTTTGATTTCATAGATTTGTTCATAGATATGGCTATAACTAGCGCGTCACCTTGTCATCTTTGTAGGAAAGTTAAGAGACTACACCGATAGATTCTTGTTAACCATGATAAGTTAAATGAGTTACCAGAGATAATCGACTTGATATCCCAAAGTGGGCGTTGGTCGTGTAAATGACAAGTTAATTTAACAGTTTTAAAGAACTTGTTATGACATAACTACATGCTGGTTAAAGTTATGGAGAAGTCATTAAAACTCCTGAATTTGATTTTTTTAATTACAATCCTAATTCATTGATTGATTAGGTTTTGAGGTCATCACAGATCGATCCGTACTAAGAAGTAATACTAAGTGAAAATTAAAGACTTCACAGGTAGAAACTTCCCTGAGCTTAACCATTATTAAATTCAGACCAACACTAAAAAGAACATAGCGAATCTTCTTTCCTCAATTTTCTTTATTTTTCAAATCCTTCAAATGATTAAGCATCTGGATAAAGTGCCTACATTACGCAACGCCGTCATGCCATATTCACGAATAGCTGGAATGTATTTGTAAATTTAAAAAGGGGAAATGAGAAAAAACTGTCCTGAAATCGAGAAAGGACTCGAAGGCGAGAAATGACTAATGAGTAATTTTTTTTCGCTGAAATTTTTTTTTTTTTTTGCTGCAAATTTTTTTTGGCTGAAAATTTTTTTCGACGGGAAATTTTTCCGACGGAAATTTTTTGCGCCGGAAATTTTTTTCGCTGAATTTTTATTTTCGCTGAAAATTGTTTTTCGTGCCAAATTTTTTTCCCTAAACTTTTTCTCGCCGTGCATTTTTTTTTCGACAAACATTTTTTTCGCGGAATTTTTTTCGGCTAAAATTTTTTTTGACGGAATTTTTTTTTCTCCAAAATTTGTTATTTCTTTCCTTCCAAAACTACTGATATCACAACAAAAACCCTTTTTAAAAGGGAAACGTGACGCAAGTACTTATCCCTTCTTCCAAAACAACTGTTATCAATTGGGGTGACGCTTAAAGCTTTGAAACGCCTAAAATTCTTTTGGAATGTTTTCATTTTTGATTAAAAATTGCGTCACAAATGCCGGACCCCCCAGTGTTATAGTTTTTACATCCCATAAAGTCAAATTTTTGCGTTGTGAAAGTTGAAAGAACAGAAAAACTATAACACTGGGGGGATGCGGCATTTGTGACGCATTTTTTGAATCAAAAATGAAAACATTCCAAAAGAATTTTTTGCGTTTGATATCATTTGTTTTGGAAGAAGGGATAAGTACTTGCGTCACGTTTCCCTTTTAAAAAGGGTTTTTGTTGTAAAATTTTTTCTATAGAAACTATCTTTCTACAAGGAGGATAAGAACGGATTTTTTATCCAAAATTCTCGCCAGTGTCGCGGCATAAACCCTAATTACACTCGTTAAAAACATTTCCCCCGAGGCTAATTAATTGTGTGGATTACTTTATCTGTTCAACAATGTTAAATTTTCTCGCTCGCCTCTAGGCCCGTAGCCAGGTAGCCCCCCGGCCCAGAATTTTTCTTCTCTTTACGACACTTACAGATATGCACAATAAGAATGACCCGCTATTTGTAATATCACAGTGACCTCTATTTCTATGATTCTCCGACTTCTCTCATTTCGCCATTTGAAATAACATACGAAATGAGAGAAGTCGGAGAATTATAGAAATAGAGAACACGGTGATATTCCAAATAGCGGGCCATTCTTATTGTGCACAGCTGTACTTAGATTAGGTGTATTGACCCTTACTGTAAATTCGTCCTGGGTCGTGGCTACGGGCCTGCTCATGCTTTTTACCGATAGATAGATAGATAGATAGATAGAATATTCAATAGAAAGCTTGAGCCCTCTCAATAGAAAATTTGCGTCCCCTCGATGAAAAATCCCTTTCCCCCCAGTCCGAAATCCTTATAAAAAGCACTGCCTCAAACCGAAGGGTACAAAGTACGTACTCAAAAAATGACAATGACCCTTCCTCCATCGTACGCAAAAATTTATGGGAACAAATGTTTAAATGTATGGAACGTACGCTTTCGTCGAACCCTTCTCCCCCCTCAGGAAGTATGTCCTTTTTGGATGGTCCCTTAATGAAAATATAAAGTATAATGATTAGGGTGCGTCGATTTAAAAAAAAAAAATTTTGCCAGATTTTGAACCCCCTGGTTCGATGCAGGGCTCGGTAACGATAAATTATTTATAAATGAAATAAACGAGTTTTCAAAAATGTCTGCATATTCGGTGCCACCAAAATGATATTAATAATGTTTTGTAGTGGGGTTTCTTTTTAAAACACTCTGCTAGGTCTAATTTAGGTGTAAAAAATACAAAAGAGTCTTTTTTGTCTTCTTCTAGTAGCTCCCAATTTAATTTATTGTCGCTGAAAGTGACCAATTAGCCAACAAAAATACAAACCATGGTAAAATACCTCGTTTATTCGCTGTATTTTGTAAGAAAATTTTGGGAAAACTGAGAATTTTTACATGTTTTCGAACACTTGATAATCAATATCTCCAACAAACTTAGGTCGATTTTCAAAAAAAAAATTCCTCCGATTCTTAGACAAAATATCTTTCAAATGACACGTCACCAGTAAAATTTGGATATTTATTTGTGCCCGAAACGACCTCAAACGACCAAAAAAAGTTATAGAAATGGACATTCGTGAAAACTTTTGCCATACAAAAACGTATATTTAAAGTTATTTCAACTCTTTTGTATTTTTGACACCCAAATTAGACCTAGCAGAGTGCTTTAAAAAGAAACCCCACTACAAAACATTATTAATATCATTTTGGTGGCACTTAATATGCAGACATATTCGAGAACTCGTCATTTCGCATAAAATGTCAGGGCGCAAGCTTATTTCACTATAAAAAACATTTTCATTTATAAATAATTTATCGTTACTGAGCCCTGCATCGAACCAGGGGGGTTCAAATTCTGGCAAAAAAAATTTTTTTAAATCGACGCACCCTGATAATGATGTATGACAGTGGAGTGAAATCATGATTTTTTACAGAGAAATAACAATATCGATGGAAATGGAAATATTCGGGCTCCAGAGAGAAAACTTTATTTTCCCTTGCGCGAGAGTGCTAAGACTTCATCCATATTTTTCCCAATAGAATCTCGGCTTAATAGTCTACGAAGTGTTCTTATCAACTAATCGAATTATGAACTTGTGAAATAAACTATAAAATCCATTCATAAAAACTGTAATTTATTGATTCAAAACCAACAATATTAGTGAGATAAGATGAATTACCATAGCCCTCAATTAACGCCTCTCTATGCCTCATCCGATTCATTCATTTTTGTATCGTATCGCATTTTCCATCATTTTATATCTTTTTATATATTTTATAATAAGTCGAATTAAACATCTTACTTTATTATAAATATCACAAGCCGATAAAGATTTCTTTTGATCCTCCCCATCCAGTGTATTTCAATCAATTCTCAATATAAATTCTCTATTCCAATCGAATCGATTTATTGGACGATAATACGGAAATTCTATAATTTAATCCTTGTTCCAACAATGATTATCACAGTTCGTTTAAGAGTATTTTACAGCTCTTTTTCGATTAATACTGCATTTTTTCATGCAAGTTAAATACTGAACATGTTTTCCTCTCATTTCTTTCAAAGCAATTATCCTTTCGTTCGTTGTTGCACTTACATGAAAGTCTCTTTTTTTCAATTTTCTATACACAACTTACAATAGATTGAACTTTAAATCTGTAACCAATGAGTTGGGCAATTTATTCCATCTAGAAAGATCATATTTTTACTTTTAAACAGAATGTTATCGTAACAAAGTTAATTAAATTTTTTTTCATTTCTTCAGTTACTTCGGGTTAGCTACAAAGATGAGTGAGCCGAACGTGGTAAGGGATTTGAATACATTACATGCGTACAAAATATATAACTTTGATAATCCGATGTAGAATAATTAATTGGTTTTGAGTTTAATTAATTGAGAACGATTTTATGTGATTTTTAATAGAAATAAATTGTATTAAAATCGTGGAAAATGTTCGTAATTACACACACGCAAAGAGAATAGGTTCACAGAGGAATTTCGATTGTATATCTTAAAATATCACGGTTTTATTGATGTTATTTGAGGAAATATCCACAATGTACTTAGTTCGAAATAATTAGTTCAGATGAACCAGGAAAATTGACATTTTTTGCTGTAGCAATATGGTGGAAGCATTTAGAAGACTCGGTCAAGATCGTCGATGGCTATAATGGTAACATGGTAAAACATGTGACACGCGCATATGAGAGGTTACGTTTGAATTACCGATTTTTGAACGCGTGTGAAACAACCGATTAGCAGAAACCACCCTTAAATTCTCGAATTACCTTTCCTCATCTTCACTATGCAACAACAGTTGTTGACATTAAATACCTAAATATGCTAAAACATTTTGTGATAAACATAAAACAATTGAATAAAGAAAAACCATTAGATCATTCAACGGGAATTGCTTGCATTCGATTGAATAACGAAAGCACAAGAACCGAAAACACGCCAATTAGAAGCAGAAAAAAAAAATGAAAGCGGAAATGTCTAACTGAATTCATTTTGAATAGTTGTAAGAATTAGTGTTCGTAATTGTGGAGATTAAATCTCTTCTCTAAACAATTTTGAATTGAACGACGTTTAAGAGTGTTACATAAAAACCAATAATTCTAATAGTCAAAACATTTTACACCGCGTGAGTGTTTGATGTTGTTCAAAACGAATGAAATGAAATGTTTTTTAGATATAAATTGAAAATGAAATGGAAATTGTTTGGTCCGGTCATTTTTTTCGGTATAATTATTCTGATAGTAAATATTTGAAAAGAATAGTGATAGTATGTTGGAGATCCGAGAATGTTATCCCGAGGTTGCTTAACCTTTCGAGATAAGGAATATTATCTTATAGCCCGTGTAGCATGCTATATTTTATAACACGAGGGCCTCAAACTTTGGACTCGGTTATCTGAATAGTATATTATAACACAAGGGCTGTAACTTGAGATCTCGTATATTCCCCAAAGTAATGCTGTGAGGCGGTTCCGGGGAGAAGAGAGCATGAAGACTAAGTAAGGGGGTTTTAGTTGGTAGGTCATTGAAGAATGGAATCCAACACTACCTTTGTCCGAGAGGACCGGGTGTCTATGAAGATTTCCCCACCCTTATTAAAAAGAAAAAGATATGGTATATGGGAAGGGTTGAAGATCCGAGCGCGTTATCCCGAGGTTCTTTGACCCTCCCAGTTACAAGATCTCAAATTACAGCCCGTGTGTTATACGATATTTTATAACACGAGGAACTCAAACTTTAATTTGAGAGCTATAATATGTGTTACAAAAGCTTCTATCGCGTCGCCACCGTCGCGACTGTGCACTGTTATAAACTCTAAATTGTTCCATTGATGCCCTAAGTAAAAATGTTTTAATTTGCGAATCTTGTCTCAAACTTCGAGAGAAAACCGCTAAAAAAGCTTTTCTCTTAATGAAAAATTATGCATAAAAGTGAATTTTTCTTCATCATGGGCGCGCCGAAAATTTTTTTCGTCCAAATTTTTTCCGTCGGATATTTTTTTCGTCTAAATTTTGTTCGTCGGAAATTTTTTTTCGCCGGAAATTTTTTTCGCTGGAAATTTTTTTTCGCCAGAAATTTTTTTCGTCCAAATTGTTTTTGCGCCGAAAATTTTTTTCGTAGGAAATTTTTTCGCCGGAAATTTTTTTCGCCGAAAAACTTTTTTCGTCGGAAATTTTTTTCGTCGAAATTTTGTTTCGCTGGAATTTTTTTCGCAGAAATTTTTTTCGTCCAAATTCTTTTCTCCAAAAATTTTTCGTCGGAAATTTTTTTTGCCGAAATTTTTTTTCGTCCAAATTTGTTTTCGCCGGAAATTTTTTTCGCTGGAAATTTTTTTTTGCCAGAAAACATACGAGTCGAACTCGAATTTTCTGCGTGGTGAGTTACGATTTCGCCGCAACATAACGATTCCTCCCGTTTGCTTATGTAATAAAAGTGTAGCAGGGAATCATTTAATTTAGAAGAAGAAAAGGTAAATTGTGTCAGCACAAACTACAGAGAACGAGAGAACTTCTCTTAGTATTTTCTGTTTGTGAACAGAACAGACAGAAATGTTTCTATTTTAAACAAAAAAACTTAATTCGATTATCAAAATTCATTTTAAAGTTACGATTGTCAAGCTGCCGTTTTAGGCCGAGTTTTAACCACTCGCGACTGTTTGAAGAGCCGCCACAGACATTTGTTAGACGGCTCTGATGTCTGTAACAGAAGCGATGAATGAATGATATTTAATTGCGACGACACGATAAAACTTCATATTTCAATCTGTGTGAAATCTCGGATAACGTCTATGTATACGTAGAGATGAGCGGATTGCCCGAAAATTCGAAAAACCCGACCCGAATCCGAACCCGAATTTTTTTTCGGGTTCATGGGTTCATGGGTTTCAAAAATTTTAATCGGGTCGGGTTCGGTCCGGGCCGGGCTTGGAAACAGTTCGGGTTCGGGCTTCGAAAAATTTTATCGGGTCGGGTTCGGTCCGGGTCGGGTCGTTGTATCATTTTATTCGGGTCTTGATCCTTTATTGACTTTTTATATTTTACAAAACTCGTCTAAATTTTATCATCTTACATTACACGAATTTTGTTTTAGTCTAAGGTCCGTGAAGAATGCAGACGTCGGGCCTTGAAATAATTTTTGTTTCGAAGTAATTTGGGTTGTGAGTTTCGAAAAACTTGAGTGTCTGGTTCGGTCCGGGTCGGGTTTTGAAACAGTTCGGGTTTCGGGTTTAGAAAAATTTTATCGGGTCGGGTTCGGTCCGGGTCGGGTTTTGAAACAGTTCGGGTTTCGGGTCTCGAAAATTTTTATCGGGTCGGGTTTCAAAAAATGGTCAACCCGCTCATCTCTAGATCAAAACCAAAAATTGAAAAATGTGTAAGAAACTCCTAACGCCTTGTTGGCTCCGTCGATTTTGAAATATGATCCGAAATAACCAATCTGAATAAATGCCGACCTAATCAATTATTCTTTTGACTTTGTAGAAAATTCCAGAAATAGCGATAAAATTTTCCCTTCAAACGAATTCCTTTAGGAAACATTTTTTCAAATAATATATCAGCTAACGTCAAACATGAATTATAAAATAATAAGAATTACTTACCTTCACAGTGAAGCCCATCACCGCGATAGCCTGGAAAACATGTACACATAAAACTTCCTAGTGTATTTGTGCAATGAGCAAAGACATCACAAGGCCGATATTTGCATTCGTTCTCATCTGTTTTGAAGAAAAATAACAAAAATTTATTTTTAGAATCATCGTAAGTGATAATATCACACGAAAAAAAAAAAATTATAAATTCCTTCGCTAATTTATGGGGTACGTAATGTACATGAAGTCATTGATTAAATCAGCGAATACCTGGGCGAATAATTCAATAATTTATGTTCAGGTAGCAGTAACAGAGAATGGAAATTACATCGATTGGTAGTTGGTTCTCCTCTTGAAACTCTCCTATGGATACATAACAATAGAACCTGAGAATTACATAACAAGAGAACCTGAGAATTGAAGCAGGTGCGCAACGCATTGATTGCTTGATTGAATAAATAGAAAATTACCTTTAGAGAGTGGAATATAATTTTACATGATATTGTTATATCGAAGAAAGAAACTGACACTATTGATGAAAGAACTGTGGGTGGGACTGTCCATAAACTCTTTTGATGGTGACAAATTATTTGTATGATACAGTATTCCAGTAAAATTGATATTTAGACCCGTACGAAGAAGGAAGTTCTTCGAAAAGGAGTCTTATGCGTTTACCACAACCAATTTCGACCCGGGAGTAGGAAGGAGGCATCGATCATGGCCTATAGATGACGAATACTCAAGTAAAATTCAACCAATTTTCAAAATCTTCTTTGCCCAGAAAGTTAATCGAAAAATCCATTATAAGATTGAATCTGGGCACTGTCGGCTCAAGGGCCGTCGAGCTTGGGCTGTTTAAGTGGTTTTTAGTCCATAACTCCCGTAAATCTTTTTAGATTTTCAATTTTTTTTTGTTCGAAAGGTCTAGGCATGCCCGACACTTTATGGAAGAATATTTTTTGATTTTGAGTCCGTGGACTCAGCCACGGCCCTAAAAATAAGTCTCTACTAGGGCCAGACGTGTTTTTTCTACATAAATCGGGTAAATCTAATCCGATTTTCAAAATCTTCTTATTTCCTAAACGTAAATTGAAAAAATTGTCACGGTATTGAATTGGGGCAAAATCGGTTCAGAACTTTCGAATTTACGGTCGAGAAATTGTTCAAAAACGATGTTTTTTGAAGGTCGGTGAAACTTTTTGACTTATGTCTCTGCGAAATTAGCACGAAAATCGCTCTTTAAGGTTTTCGGTGGAAGATGTCGACATCACAAAGTCACGAAAATTAAATTAGTAAAAATATGTTTAGTGGTTGCAGTGTCCTTAGTATGGGCCTGGGCCGCGACTCTACACGATATTTGGTGGTTTTTCGTCGGCATCCATCCATCGGCACCGTCACCTGGATACCTAATTTTATCTCTTTCAGCCTTTCATTGTGATATATACTAACATGAGACAAAACACATTTAAGTTACGAAATAACAGAAATTCATCAGTATTACAGACAGTAAACTAAGATCTTTCGGTTTTATGAGAATGGTTGAATTAATCGACGCAACTATTTGTACAAACCTTCGAATAAAAATTAGTTTAAGTACTTCGAACGCAATCATTGCATAAAACCCAGTATTGTGTTAATACTTCCAGTTTACCGTCTGGAGTAGACTATTTCATTCGAGAGAGAATTCATCGATGGTGGTAAAGTGAGGTTAGTTACTTACTTACTTAAAGTAAGGTTAGTTTTTCGACAATACCTCCATACGAAAAACTAATCTCACTCTACCACCATCGACGAATTCTCTCTTAAATGAAACAGTCTATTGTGTTGCTAGTGCAGTCACGTTTATAATTTTTTTGCGTGTTTGCTTCGAAATTTTCGAAACTTACGACATCGTCCAATTTTTTTCTTCTTGACAATTTCGCCGAACCCCCTCCCTCCCTTTTGATGGACGTTATTTATGAACAGTCCCTGTTGAGTATACAATATTTATTCTCTAGAGATGAAAAGTAATTTTTCTCACTAGGTTTGAATCAGAGGCGTCGAGTTTTTCGAACAACCGTTTCTTATGGAATCAAAAGAATGTTCATCTGACCAGAAGCTTCACACTTGTTATGAATTTTTTTTTAAATTTTTTCACCAAGTTATGAAAATAACTAATTTACTAACTGATGCTGAAATATCACGACTTTGTTGCGTATTTCCGACATATGCTAAGTGATATAATGTTCTTAACTTATTTGAAAAAGCTTTATAGCACGTGTGACCGCAGAACTCGCCTGAGGCTTCTGAGCTAATAAGATACGGCGCATTTAGCTCAGCAAAGATAGCCAGCGCTAGATACGCGTCGGTGATGATGCTCAAAGAGTCCGCAGCTGTCCATTTCATGTTAAATCAAGTGAAAAATTCTTTAATAACTACTGTAGTTGCTATGCTTCTTTGCCCTGTTTAACCGAAGGGATAAAATTAAGCGTGTGATTTATCAACACTTAAAAAACAAATTATTCACAGGTAACGTGTATTATCGCAAACGTAATGTGCTATGCAAATCAACTTTTGTATAACCTCGTTCTCTTCTGAAAAGAACATAAATATGCGGCGCCAATGAACTTTTTTATTTCCATGAATATTTTAGTTACATCGTAACGTATTTTCTAAATTGATTTTACATTTTAATACACCAAGTTATGATGATGAAATGGTTTTTTCAGTCTTTGCGCTAAGCAAGCAGTCAGGTAATAGACTTTTAAACCATTTAAACGATCAAATTGGCATTTAATAGAATCTCGGACCTCTTTGCACGATTCTAATTCATTAACTCAGTTTAAAAAATCAAACTAATTTCGAAGAAGAAATTGATGAAGTTATTGCAATTAAATTGGAAACATTGAACTTTTCAGTAAATAATAGCCCTTATGAATGTATTAGAAAAGAAGTTTTCTGCACGAATAATAATTTACACAAATAATTTCGTATCATAAACTTTTCAGCACATTACTTTAGAATAGATGTTTGAGCCGAAAAATTCTCAAAAAAATGTATCTCTTCTACCGAAAATTTATGCTGGTTACGTCTTCCGCCGTCACGTCGTTTTTTCGTTATCGTTTCAGATTCAAATGATTGATTG
Organism: Pseudolycoriella hygida; assembly: GCA_029228625.1. Taxonomy (NCBI): domain Eukaryota; kingdom Metazoa; phylum Arthropoda; class Insecta; order Diptera; family Sciaridae; genus Pseudolycoriella; species Pseudolycoriella hygida. The sequence continues at coordinate 67,180,536 of CM055403.1, forward strand.
ATAGTAATTTTACTGTCTACTGTATTTTAGCCGACGACATCGAAAAGAGTAGCTATTAGAACGAGTGTTGTCACGTTAAAAAGCAATAAACGTTATAAATCCGAAAAGAGTAGGTCTAGCATCACTGAAAGCAGAAAATTAATTGACTATTATAGTAGAGATGAGCGGGTTGCCCGAAACTTCGAAAAACCCGACCCGAACCCGAATTGTTTTTTTCGATTTCATGGGTTTCGGGTTTCGAAAATTTTAATCGGGTCGGGTTCGGTCCGGGCCGGGTTTGGGAACAGTTCGGGTTTCGGGTTTTGAAAAATTTTATCGGGTCGGTTTCGATCCGGGTCGGGTTTTGAAACAGTTCGGGTTTCGAGGATCAAAAATTTTAATCGGGACGGGTCGGGCTTAGAAACAATTCGGGTTTCGCGTTTCGAAAAATTTTATCGGGTTGGGTTCGGTCCGGGGCGGGTTTCCAAAAATGGTCGGCCCGCTCATCTCTATATTACAGTCGAAAATCGTCACATCACAATCGGGTTATAATAGTCACATAACAATATTTTTCAAAAAAAAGCTATGAGCCGAATGTTATAAACTTTCGTATAACACAAAGTTAATATTACTCAATTATGCTCACCACAAAAATTGTTTTACATATGTACTTTACGGTAGAGCAAGCTAGAGATGAGCCGGCCGACCTCGGCCCGACTCGATCAAAATTTTTAAAACCCGAAACTCGCAACCCAAAATTTTTCGAAACCCGACCCGACCCGATCAAAATTTTTGAAACCCGAAACCCACAACCCGAAAATTTTCGTAGCCCGACGAATGCTTTCGGATGTTGATCGAACATTTAATTTGACCAGTAGGGATGACAGTTTATTAAAGTCAATCGGCTGTTCTTTACAAACGTGGATTTCATTTTTGTTGTTTACGGCTCACAGGTCTACGTTGGAATCGCAAAAAACTGTGAAACCGGATAACTTAAAATATTTTCTATTGATTGACGTTGATTGATAAATTTATTGATGGTTTAATTACGCCGATTGGTTTGCCATTTGACTTTATCGTATGTCTATGAAAGAATGACAACGAATTTATTTGTAATAAATACTCGTAGTGTTAACATGTTGCCTTTTTTGCAACTTTGTAGATTGAAACCTTTTCTAATGCCACAGATATTGAACGTGGGATCTATAAAATTTCTAACGAATCCATAAACAAGTAATTAAGAAACCAATAAAATTTGCGAGTTCGAGAGATCGCTAATGATCAACTAGTAATCCATCACCGAGAAGTATTCTAAAAGAGAGAGAAAAAAAACGGTGAAGCGACGGTTCGAATGATGGAATAAGTTATTGCCCATACGCGAAACTATGTAAAATTACAATTTATATTTGAGGTCATGTGTAAAGTTCAATACATTTTCAACTCTTTAATACGAAAAAAAAATACAATTTTACTTAAACATGGTGGCTAAAACCTCTTCAGAAGACCGACGTGAGCGGAATAATAAAATGGTTTTTGTTGTAACTTTTACGGAGATAAACGTTAAAAGCAATTTGCTTATAGGTTCTTAAATGACAAGGAAAATATTTTTAAGATGCGAAAAAAACGAAATAATCTGCAATTGTATGGTGAGGAGTGTTATCTTAAGCATAAATTTTAAAATGAACGAGACGTCGCAAAAGGTTTGGTTTTAATTTAAGAGATGAAAAAGTCGTCTTTTATTGCAAATATTTGTTTGTGATTTGATTACTCGCCGGAAAATTAATTATATGACATCACCTTAACTGTTAACCGAGTAACATGACAACAATTTATCAACCGTTTTCTTGATTAATCGATGACAGCGATGAGCATTAAAATCAAAATTTATTTTAAAATTCAATGAAACAGAAAAGTTTTGAGCAGATAAGTTGTTAATCGAAAATGAGGTCGGCCAAATCTATTAAAACACAAAACATCAATTAGCATTACCCGCTTCTTTGTATCTGATTTTGCATTCCCATAATATTTAATTAATTTTATTATTGAAATTTTATTCTTATTCGATTCTTACAAGTGTATACGATTCCGTTGAGATGCACAATTTTTATTCGAAAATTATGCACAATTGTATAATTGCAAACAGCAGCATTTAAATGGAATGTTTTGCTACTGCATTTTTAATCTCATGTGATCACGGTGTTTGTATTCAAAGTCATTGGCATAGGGTCATGTCAGAATTCATGGCTTCATTAATGCAGTTGATGATTTATTGCTTCTTTTAATGTCTGTCCACTCATGCAATTTCAAATTACAATCGTTAAACGCAGAAAGGGGACATGTTTACTTAACAAACGATGAAAGAAATGAAGATGTCACCTTCAGAACCGTACGAGGCCACCGACGGTGTTGTTTTCACACGATTAATTCAAAGTTTCTATTTCATTTTTATTATTCATATGAGAGGATATAACAGTGGCGCCGACATACATAGCGTCTATTATAGGGGCAAAATTTTTAGTGTACGGTGTTGACAACTACCACTACTATAACTTTTCATACAAATTTTACCACAATTTCTACTACATATTTCACTATATCTTTTACTTCAACAATTTTTACTTATTGCCACACCAAGTTGATTTTAATGCGACAACACTACAAAAAATGAGAGAATTTCTCCGAACTAACCAATGTCAGAGAATGATAATGGTCATATGACCCGAAAACATCGGAAAAAATTCAGTTTGGTGTAGACGAAAGTAAATGAATGTGGCCAAGCCATTACTAAAATTTTTACAACAACTCCTACTACAATTTTTACTGTGACTTTTACTCAGGGGCGTGACAGTCTATTGTTTTGATCTTTGCAAGTGATACTGTAGTTACGACCGGAGCCAACTTCATTTAAAGAAATCAGCTGATTTCACTCATAAATACTTGCACCACCCCGGCAAGGTGAAGGTTTTGGGTTCAGGTCCCAGTCGTGGAAAATTTTTCATTTCAGATTTGGTTTCAAGATGTTATTTCTATCATAATCACATTCGAATTTAGATTCTAAAATTCATTCAGTGACCGTTTACTGAAAAAATCATTCAATCATCATAAATACTTCATTGAAAAGTTCAAAAATCAGCTGATTTTTTTGCAATGAAGTTAGCTTTGATCGCAACTGCAGCCAACTTCACGTTGAGTATTACTTGTAAAGATCAAAGCAAAAGATGTAACTCGGCTTTTATTTACTATGAAGTTTTTGTGAAACATTAACATTAGATATTAAGAGAGTTTGGAATTGACCCGGTATTTTGGAGGTACGACGTAGGTGTGACGGATGGCGCGACAATCAGTTGAGATGACGAAATTAACAAAACCTTGCTACGACTGAGGACTATCCAGAGTATTATATCCAATTTTGGCTTGTTTCGATCAAGACGTGGTGCAGATAACATCATAAAGTTTCACTCAGTTCGACGTGATAAGTTTAGAACAAAAGTGAAGTTTTGGTTATTGAAAGTGATTACATTTAGTAAATTCAAGCTTGCAGGAAGCAAGGTAAGAATTAAGAAATAGTACCGCTGTTGTGTCGTGAACATGAATAGACAGAATCGTAATGTAAGGGGTGTAAAGCTTTCAGGTTCATGGTTAAATCATATAATGGTTTTCACATGTGGAGTAACATTTCGGCCATTAAGTCTGAACATTGATTTACATGGAATTTGGAACCATTGGATTATCTTTGATTCGAGTTGTGCGTCGTATCTCACACCCAACGTAAATAAGGTAGTAGTTATAAGGGGTGTGCACTATTTAGGATAAGTTTTAAATTAAAGAAATTATTTCGATGATACAAATGTACAAATAATAAAGTGTTTAGCTTTAATGGAATTTGCTTTGCGATATTTGAGTCGTGGAAAAGAAAAAGAATCGTTACAAGGACTGACACACCCTGCTTTTACTGCAACTTCTGCTACAATGTTTACTTCAAGTCTTACTACAACTTTTATAATTACAACCACTACTGCAACTTTTGCAACAATTTTTACAGACAAATGATAATTTGGTACGCCTGAGTCGAGGTAGAACCAGACTAGAGAGCCGCCGTTCAAGTCGCCGCCGACACTTTTCGGTCCAGCCGAGCCGCCTGCCGACAAGGTCTAAAAAATACGGCTTAAGCCGGCTTAAATCTGCTGGAAGCCCGAAAAAAGTTACGAAAATTTTCGAGATTAATTTAAAAACAAAAATTTAAAGTTTACGATGGAAAAATTTTTAAAAAAGTTATTGGGAAAATGACGGTATACCGTATCCAAGTTTATAACCAACCCTAAAGCACCTTATAACTCAATGAATTGAAACCGTTCTTAACAACGACATTTCGTTATCTTAGCGCTTTGGCAAAGATAGTACTGTCACTTCCGATCAGCTCTGGTGCTACCGAGCATTATACTGTGAAACAGGCTACCTCATCAACAACGAAAGGCTACCTAGTTTTTAATTGTCTTAAACACTTTGAAAATTATATTTTTGCGTAGGTGACAAAGTACGCAATATTTGCAACTCAACTCAATTCTTTCAACTGAAAAGACTTCAATATAGCAATCATTTGCTTGATGTTGGGAATTTTCTTGGGTCATAGCGGCTTCAATGAAACCGATAAACAGAGCTGTGCGCGCTAGTCAATTTTACTAGCGCCGCTAGCGCAAGCGCTAGTATCAACTAAAAACTAACGGCGCTACCGCTAATAGTGTTATTTTTCGGGCTGGCGCTAGTGAATCGCGCTAGAAACACAGAAATATTAGAACATAACACGAGTCTATAAAGAGGTAAAATTTTTTATCACATCGGGGCCCATAATAAGCGAATTATCGCACTGAAAGTAGGGGTGTAATTGGCTTATTATAGCCGAGGTTCTTATATTCAACACGGGTTATAATAAAGTCATTATAGTCGAGTTCACTGCCCGTCCATTTTGCAATGACAATTGCTTACTAGATTGAAACTATCTACATTGCAGTAATTTCGATGTACCGTTTATTTTTATGTTTTGTGCAAAATAGGCAATTATAGGCCCCGATGATGTGATAAAATATCGTATAACGCAAGGGGTTATATCGCGCAATTAAAGTCTCGGTGGGTAAAATTTCACGGGGCTGACGCCCCTCCAAAATTTACCAACTATAATTACGCGATTATACATGCATACCGTCTATCTCGTGACAAAGAGGCACATTCCCATGCAAAAAAGTTTTCAAAGGCCTATTACTCTGATTTCGCTCCATCAATATTTTCAGAATTTCGGCAGTCGAATATTTAATGTTCGATCTTCTTCTCCTATCAATTTTGTTTGAATTAATTGAGAGGATACGGAGGGATGGGCCCCCGAAATTATTCATTCTGAGAATGTGCCTCTTTGTCACGAGATGGACGATACATATATATAGCCAATAAATCAATCAATCAATCAAAATCAAAAACTATACCTCTCGTGTTATAAAATACTATTATGAAAAATGGATCTATCAATTGAAATGTAGCTAGACTTTCTAAAGTGGTGTAAGTACAAAGCAAAACTTTCTTAGTAACTCTTCTGCTGCAGGAACTGGACTTGTTTCTGCGAGTTCCCCAATAATCTTGATACGTAGTCTAGTTTAACTTGCATTTTTTCATTACATGAAACTGTATGCTTTGTACACTGATAATTTCACCTATTTTGTGCCTCAACACATAATAATAATAATAATCTGCCTTACAACCCATACAGGGTTAGAGGCTAGATCATTATTTACTAGTTTCGCTGTTTGTGGTTCTACTTTTTGAGATCCTTTCATTACCGGAAAGTTTTACTGTGCCAGTGGTAAGCTGTGCGACAAACCCAGTGCCATCTATGAGATGTAACTAGGAACGAAACTAGTAGGAGTAGAATACCGGTTCTCCCAACAATGCCTTTTCCGGTAAGCCGTACGATGGCACTACACTCAACTTCACTTGACTTGAACGATTCAATCAGTTTTGTTTACAAATCTAACAATCGGTACAAATCTGTCTGCGGCTGAGTTTCGAACCAATGCACTGGCAACTCGATCTCGTAGTAGCAAGCAGACATGTTAACCACTACGCTATTGAGTCGTATTGTGCCTCAACACATACTGGCTCTAAAAGCCGCTAAAAAACTAATTTCTGCCGTAAAACATTGAGTTTGGCATTATTTGAAAGATAATGAATTGGCCTATAATAGAAAAATAGTTTCGGAGTCCTGCCCCTAATCGGGTGTCTTATGGAAGGAGGAGGAAGATTTTCTCAGAAAATTTTTTTGCCGATAACCCAAGAAAATTGCCAACATTATGAACCAACGGCAGAGAAACACCAGCTTAAGAACCCTCTTTTTTCGGCTAGCCGCCGCCAACGTTTTTCGGCTCTCATGTCTGGGTAGAACACACATTCATGTGAATGACAGGTGAGTTGTGTGGGAGTGGATGGAACCAAATTTGTACACGATTCTCTCACATTCTCTCCCATACAAACCAACTGTCATTCACATGTGTGTTCTATCTCGGCACAAGCGTACCAATTTATCATTTCACTGAATTTTTATTACAACTTTCACTACTATTCACTGCCGCGCTCGTGAAAAACTTCACACTTGCAGAAAAAATCTATGCGCATCTGTTAGGAAAACTACTGTTAAATGTTCGTAAACACAATAGATTTTCGCACTCGTTAGGAAAGTAACTGCGCTACAATACAGCGAAATCACTAAGTGAGACATTAGGAAAAATCAGTCTTTGTACGGGAGTCAAGGAAGCGCATTCCTAGATGACAAACACATCTTATTTACTTATTTATTTATGAAGTTTGCACTGAATAACGTTATGCTTGAACAAGTTACATAAATAACTATTTGTTTAATAGTCTTTTCTAATGAAAACTTACCTGGAACTTGACAATTACAACCTCCAAAGCCATCATTGCAGTGACATTGAGAGTCTAAGCAAGCTCCATTGGAGCATACCGTACCATCTTTGTCGCAGTCACCTGAAAAATTGATGAAAAAAAAACTAAATAAAAATTCTGTATTAAGTGAACTGAAACGTGTCTAAATGTGTTGGTGCAATAGACAAGTCGCATGTAACTCGTACACAGCATTAAAACAAACATTTAAAATTGAAATGCAAATAGGCAGATATTAATTAAATATCATTAGTTATTAGGCTATGACTTGAAAATTACATAATGTCATTTAAGCATGACAATGAATTTAAGTTTATTTTTTCAACAATGAAACTGAAAGTTATTTGTGTCAGTCTTTGCGTTACATTGACTTGCATACACATACGACTTGAGGGAAATTGATAGTAATTTGAATAGAATTTCGAAATAATGGGATGTTCGCAAAATACTCCTCAAGATTGTTCTTCCGGTTAAAACAAAATTGCAATTCATCTGATTATTGTTAGACATGATAATAGATGGCGTTTCATTATATATGTAACAAAACGGACGTAACGCCATCTATTGGCATAACTTGAGAACTAATTAATATGTTTATATTGTTGGATACTCACTTGTACACTTAAGATCTTTGCTTAATTCATCGGAACCCATAAAACAGTCGGAGTTCCCATCACATATTTTAGATAATTCAAATAATTGTAGGTAATCTGTTGATTCATTTACTTGACAGCCGAAGTAGCCATCCTCGAGATTCAGAAAAAATACTTCACTTTTTAAACGCCCCGAACTTCTTCGGGATTGTGAATGTGCCTGCAAATAAAAATAGCAAAGCGTTAATAAAAAAAATATTATGTGCAGACGGATAAAACCCGACAGATTTCTTCAACAGATTGGGACGGTAAAACACGTGATTTGTTCAAACTTTTATCTTCATTTTCGTCTACTGAATCATTAGTACTTTTCTCCTCACCTGTCATTTTCTACAATACAATGAAAGGTACATTTTTACTCAAAATTATTTTTCATTCCTATTTCGAAAATCACGCGCTCCATCTTCTGACGTCTTCACCACCTAGGTCGAAATCTTAACCTTTTTCTCCTTGTGTTATAATATACTATTACAATCCAAGTAAAATAGTTTTCTAACATAAATCGCATCGACGATCAGAATAACAAAATGCAACACCTTCCAATATTTTTTATGAAATTTATTTTGAAGGTGTTCAATAAATCGACGTGATATGAGTCATATTATGTCATAAAAATATCGAAAATAAAGAAATTTTTCTTGAGTTTTTGATTAAGAGCCTTAAGAACGAACCATGGTTGCTTAATAATTTTCAATCAATTTTGTTATGCACGAGCTTATCGATTTTTATTTTTTACAAAACCACAGCCAAATATTTCAACACAAAATTCTTAATGCTTGGTATCATCATCGAATGTGCATGCTTCATTGCTTCATTTAAGAACATTGTGTGAGCCCGTCTTTTGGCATGGAAGGAAAAAAAATAACGATGAAAGAACTTTTTGTGAGCGAAAATTTATGTTCACATTATAATTTTCGTCAAATTCAATTTTTTTGTTTGTATGTAATTAGGATCCGATGAAAAAGTTCATTTTAAAATTCCATCAGTTAATTCTAGAAATTAAGTCGAAATTAATTTGGTAAATTATACTTTTACTTTTCATAACCATTTTTTCTTTAACGTAAAGATCGAATCGAAAGATTTCCTTCAAGAGGATATTTATTGGAGCCCAGCAATTATTTCTTTTCAATTTTGTAAATACTTATCTGGAAAATAATCGAAACGAAGATAGCTGGTTTTGGTTAGGGTGTAGAGTGTTGAAGAAGAGCGTTTTTTGATCACTTACTCAGCGAGACCCTGAGTCACGTCGAAATGAGAGAAATCGCATACAAGTTTAAACTGAGCCTCACTCTCAATTCTCTTTTTCAATCAAAATTTTTTGACGGCTGACCCCGAGATAAGTTAAATACAATTGGTTTTTGCTCTCCTCTAACACTCTATTGAGTGTGAAACCGGATCAGTCATGAAAACGCTTCCCAGCCAATAAAATTAAATTTATTGTAGACACTGTCAAACTTTTGCATGGAAATTTTGACATTGCCTCCAAATGACCAGTTCATTGCTCAAGCGTTACCGAAGACTAGTTGGAACTTTGAAATCCTTGAAATTTTGGAAAAAAAAATTTAGGAATTTAAATTGCCTGACTTAGGCCCAGAGGCCTGACAGCAAATTTTGATCCTTTCGTACACCAAAGGCTTTATGTCCAGAGCTAGCAGACATGTCGTTTACTTCCGATCAGGTTGAAGGAGCGATTAGGTTTCAACATAAACAAGGTTTCCAGTCCGGATGGTATTCCGATGATGTTTTTCATGTACATGAGGCAATTACTCAGTTTACCGCTTTGTATCCTTTTCAACAGATCCCTAATGGAAAAAAGTTATCTGCTCAACCGATCGCAAACTGTAGTTATTGGTGGCTCAAAGTCAGACGCATTTATGTCTACATCAGGAGTTCCTCAAGGGTCTATCCTTGGACCACTGCTATTCATAATATTTATTAACGGCCTTCTTTTGTAGTTATCAAGTTGTTCAGGTTTCGCGGATGACCTTAAACTGTATCGATCCGTCAGTAACGCTTACGACTGCCAGTTACTTCAAGAGGATCTTATGAAAGTGGTGGTGTGGTGTAGAGCTAATAACATGGAGCTAAATATGAAAAAATGTGCGGTCATGTCAACGTCACACAGTTGCAGCAAGATAATCTTCCCATATGCTATTTCTGGTGAATTGCTGGGTCGAGTATCATTGAAAAAAGATTTGGGAATAATTTTCGACGATAAGCTTTCCTTTAATGAGCATATTGACGACATGATTCGAAAGTCCTACAGAACTCTTGGCTTTATATTCAGGTGCGGTAGATATTTTTCACATAGTAACAGTTTGTATCTTCTGTATTCGTCGTTGATTCGGAGCCGTCTTGAGTATTACTCCGTTGTTTGGAATCCATTTTATGTTGACGCGATTGATCAGATTGAAAAAGTTCTAAAAAAATTCACCAGAATGCTGTACTTCAGATTCAACATCGCTTATCCGAGGCCTCCGTATCGTGATCGTTTACATCACTTGAAACTTCGCTCACTTGAAACTCGGCGTATGGTCAATGATCACTGATCAATGATCAATCATGCTTTACAAATTGGTTCACAAGCACGTTGATTCAACACTCTCCCAAAAACTATTCTTTCATCAACCATCCAGGGTAACTCGACAGAATCAGGTGTTCTACTTGCCTAAGATGGACACTAATTACCAATGCAATGCCCCGATTTACAGAGTCCAGCGGAATCACGACCTTTTTTTCACGGTGTTGATGTGATGAGGACCCAGTTTTCTGCTTTTAAAAGATTGGTTAAGTCCTGTTTTGATTGGTAATTTTCTTCTTGATGAGTTATTCTAAATTAACTTGATTATGTTCCTAAATTGATTATCAGCTAAATGTACTAAATTCTGACTGAATTGTTATTGGGCTTCGGCCTGTTCTTTGGTCAATAAACGATATAAAAAAATAAAAATAAAAAATAAAATGCCAAGGACGATACTAGATTTGTCGGTGGTGATATTTTAAGGGTTTGTAACAAAGAGCAAGGATACACAGCTAGGGAATCCAACCGGAAAAAACCGGTTATACCGTTTACCGGTAATTTACATTTCGAAAACCGGTTATTCATATTATTTTTGATTGAAAAAAATTCGCTTGATTTCGAACTATTTTAGGACGCAAAGACTTTTTAGATCTTTCAAACCTAATATAATCGGGAATCAGTGTGATTTAAGAACTTTTTGTACCAAAAAATGGTAATACGATAAAATGCAGACAAGCTTAGAGAACTTTGTACAAAATAAAATCGGTTTCTGATACAATTAAAAGTTTACGTTATTTTTTTACTTGAAAATTTGATTTAAAAAAAATGTTTTAATTTTTTTCTATGTATTTTTGTCTAACCGGTAAAAACCGGTAAATTTTTACGAAATTTTCGGAAATACCGTTTCACGGTAAAATGACCGGTAAATGGATTCCCTAGTTCCTTGCGGTCAGTAGCACAGTACGTTAATATAAGATTAATGCTAACACATTTTGCATTCAATTTATTACGAATAAAGACGTGACTCTAAAACGAGACAAAATGTTTATCTACTGTTGTGTTTTTTTAATTTTAACCGTTTTAAAAACTTGAAAATATCCAATAGAATAATGTAAGAGCATCATCATCATTTGACGGCAATGTTAACGCAATTCGTCAACCACGAGTGGTTTAATTTACCATTTCTTCAACGTCATACATTTCTTACTTTAACATTACCATGCAGCATCTTCCCAATGCAACTTGAATATTTGTTTTGTTAAAAATTCATTTATCAATCTTAAGAAAATGCTGTTTTTTCATGCAAAAAGAAAAATATTTGAGTAATTGAAACAGTTAAATCCGTCACAAAGAATAGAATAATAAACAAAAAATGTTGTTTACTTGACTGTTTGTGCGTACATTTACGGTAATTAAAATTAATTGAACAACGTAATGACACGAATCGCTGATTGAAAATCAAACAAGATTCTCATCTTCGGTATACATTATTTTCCTTCGTTTTTATTAACAATACGACATTTCAGCTCGCAACTTGTTTGTTTATAAGAACCCATAAGATTTTATGAGGCCTTCGAGTACTCTTTGTGATAGAATTTATTGGATGAACTCAGCGGATTCAAAGTTTCAATGGCTTTATCGGCTTTCTAAATAATAAAATTGAATTGTTTGATGAACAGTTAAGATTTGCTTAACTATGTACGCGTGTTCATTGGAGTTTTCTTGTTAGATCATCAATCAGGTAGCTCTAATAATACGGTTGCGGCGGTTATGTTATCGTCAATTGTTTCAAATTAGAAACCATACAATAGGAAGAAGAGGACGAGAAAAATTAACGATTAATAGGATAAATAAATAATGAAAATAAGAAAAATACATATTTAGACAATTCGTAGCGAAAATATTTCAATGTGCAGTAACAAAGAATATTGATAGCAGCAACGTTATCTTTTTATTAGATAGAATCAATAAACCATTGTTATGGGTATATGAAAGTAGCGATATATTGTAGTCAAAGAAGTTAATTTTGAACCTAAATCATCTGTGATTCACAGGAGAATCTCTGATGATTCACATTGGAATCACCGATGACTCACAAGGGAATCACAGATGATTCACAGAGGAATCATGGATGATTCACCGAAAAATCACAGATGATTCACGAGTGAATCACGGATGATTCACCGGGGAATCACGGATGATTCACCGGGGAATCACCGATGACTCACCGGGGAATCACCGATGATTCACCGGGTAATCACCGATGATTCATCGGAAAATCACCGATGAATCATCAGGGAATCACCGATGATTTATCGGGGAATCACCAATGATTCACCGAGAAATCACCGATGCTTCATCGGGAAATCACCTATGATTCATCGTGGAATCACCTATGATTCATAGGGGAATCACCGATGATTCATCGGGGAATCACCGATGATTCACCACTGGGGAATTACCGATGATTTACCGGCGAATTACATGAGATTTCTCGCTGAATCATGGGTTATTCCCCGAAAAAGGGTGCACAGACGGACGGAGAGACGACAGACTGAGAGGAGGGGTGAAAACATAAAGTAACTATCGCTACTTAATAAATGAAAAAGCTCCAACTGCTTTTTTCTCCGAATATAGATTCGATAAAATAGGTAAATTTCATTTTTTTTATAATTAGTGTGCCTTTTACTTCTTGTTGGATTCTAAATAAACAGTACCCGGTCAGAATGTAAGTTTACGAAAGTGTCATTCATCTTCATCTCATAAAAATAAATGCAACGACCCCAGGCTATGCAAAATATTTGTGAAACAAAACAAAAACAACTCTAACATTATCTGCAAATAATCGAACCTGTTGCTTTTAATTCAAAGAACAAAAACTCCTTCCGGCAAATTTATGAGATTTTTTTATGCAAATTTGTTATAAAAATGTATGCTATATTTTATCGAACATTTATAGGGGCATTTACCATTGCACATCCATTGTCATTTATTTACAACATTAGCTTTAGTTTAAGTACTATAAGCAAGTAAGCGCAAACAAGTGCATTAGCGATTATCATCTTGAAAACTATTTTGTTCTTAGTATCAATTTTGATATTTCAATAGCTATTACGGTCGCCTACGTCATTAGGGAGACCTTTTCATTTATCGATTAACTTCGACATTTTCGGTTACGAAAAGCTTAAACAAATTCTTTTTGGGAAATTCTCACTGGCCATTTATCATAGGAAAGAAACATTTATACATTTCAGTGTAAATTGCCCTCATCCCTCATTAGGGTGGCCCAAAAATGTATGGAGAAATAAGGAGCTATAAGGAGAAGTGTTAGGGCAACTTTGTATTAATCCACATAAAACAGTCCAGGAAAAGCGTTTTTTAGTTGCAAGAATCATATATCATCTGTACCATTGCAAGGCCAGTAGAGCCAGTCAAAGGGTATATTGTACCCATGTTGTAGAATCTCAAACAGGGTGTTTTTACTACGTCAACTAATATTTAAGAAAAGAAAAGTAGTCTGTCACAAAACGCACTAATCTAGTTTTCATGTGTAACTTTTTGGTATGAAGAGGAGAAATTTATAAGAAAATATCACATCTCTCGCATTTTATGCGAGAGTCGGTTATGTGGATTTGACTATATGCGTCACTTACGTTCCATATAAATACTTTTTTTGACATATCAAGAAGATGTGCGGTACGCATATATCGCATAAACGGCGAAATATTCCACAGAGCAATTCTCTAAGACGTTTTGAAATTCTCACAAATACAGAAATTCTGATTCAGCATAGCCAAACATCTAGTGTAAATAAAGACTCAGCATAGCTACGGAAAAAGGAAACTGTTGGAGTTTCAACATTTGGCACCCCCGCGTGGACGTTGCTGAGAGGTTATAAAGATAGACAAGCGGCCTGGGTGGCGTAAATATTTGGACTACGGAGTTTTCCCAGAATCGGCCTCAACAGAGGTGTTGGGTTGGGAAAGTGGTAGCATCGACTGATACCAGAGCCTATTTTTGGGAAACCGGTTTCCCGAATTTCCGGAAATTTCCTCAAATTTCCCGAAATTTCCAAAATTAAAAAAAAATTGCTTTTGTTGATATGACGATCGGAAAAGACCATCGAAGTACTCATTTATTTACTAAAACATGCTTAAACGTATATTTTACCTGCGTTCCGTTAAAATAACGGCGATGAAGACGTCTAGTTTGTGATGTCTTTTGCTTAGAAATTTGTAACTATTTCATCATAAAAAATACTTCAAATCAATACTTGCTTCACTTGCTTATCGAAATGATGTTTGCTTGTGACAAAAGTTATTGACTCGCTTCTCTTTTCAAAAATTTTCTGGTGTTCTCTTTAAATTCCCGAAAATTTCTGAAATTTCCCGAAATTTACTGAAATTTCCCGAAAATTTCTGAAATTTCCCGAAATATACTGAAATTTCAGGAAATTTCCCGAAATTTCTTGAAATTTCACGAAATTTCCTGAAATTTCACGAAATTTCCTGAAATTTCCCGAAATTTCCTGAAATTCCAGAAATTTCCCGAAAATTTCCCAAATTGCTCTGATTGATACTATAACGGGATCACATTGTTGGTGGAGGCGTATTGGTGCAATACATTGGCTGAAAAGAAAGAGTTCAACCACCAGGTCATCGGATATGAGAAAACCGCGGGTTTGTCATATTAAAGAAAAACAACTCATCAATGTGTCGGTCAATTATTGGTCGCTCAAGAAGTTAAGCACCAGTGGTAGATCTCTGAAATTCGGTGGTAAAGCGTAACTCAGATAGTCCTTGGTCAAGCTCAAATCGAAAATTCATAGGTCGCTCAAGAAGTTAAGAACTAGTGACGAACAAGAAATCATAAGTTTGGTCATTGGTCGCTCAAGAAGTTAAGAATGGGTTTTCCCTTGTAAACAATGCGTGGAAAAGCCATAAAAGAGACTTTCTGATAGTTTTCTATGCTTGCTTACAGAGACAAAAATAGAAAATGTCGATTCAAGAGGCGAAAGTTTACTTTTTTCTACTTACAGCACTTCCCTTGTGACGTAAATAACTATTCTTTGGATATTGAGAACAAAACCGAATGAACGAAAATCGTTTTAGTTAAATTTTACGAGCAATTTGTGTAACAATAGATTTTCCGACCGGAAAATAGAATGTTATATTCCGAAGGAAAGACCAGAAAGGCATCAGCATTTCAATTTCAACAAATTGACACAAACATTCAGATATGAAGTGAAATAAAATGATATGCATCATACAACTATTTGAATTTTCGAATATAAATCACCTATTTCTAAAGTCTTTTTTCCAATTTAATTCGCCTTGCAGATGTAACAGATAAACATCAGCAGTCAATATGTATATAGGAACATGAGTACGAAATTTATTGCTTGTAAAATTTACTATGCTCGTTACAACAGTCAGCGAGTACATTTATGTTTATTGGCATAGCCATTCGTGTACCTTCCCCTTCTCTAGGGTCATTGTTACACTAGTACGACACTCCTTATGATAAAGTTGTTTCGAAAAAGAGAAAGAGAAAAATATGCAAAGTTCGTCATGAAAATCTCGATAGTCATTTTCATGTGAGAATGAAAATAACATCAGAAATTTTGTCGTCGTAAAAAACTTTTGGGAAAATTTTCCAGAGACTTCAAAAGCTTTTATGAAATTTCTACATGAACAAGTCTCGCGTAATACCGAATCGATATAGTCATCATGCCCGTATATGTAAATCGTTACATGAACGATAAATAAAAATAAAAACTCGCGTTTCACTTTTACTTTTCGCGTTATAATAACGTTCATTTTTCAATTTAAAATTTTGTTTCACGTGTGTATTGCTCTTTATACATACCGATTTTACAGTGGGCGGTGGTTTTATAATTCAACAGAGAATTTTTCGCAAATACGAAATTAACATAACAGAGATCAAGACATTGGTAATAGCTCCACTTTGTCCCGCATAATATTCAACTTTTGTGTCGTGTGTATAAAGCACGAAAATCTGCGATAATGAGTTTCTGCAATGCATTGTCATAAGCGACGGTTTTTTTGTTAATCGACTGGAATAATTTGAAGTAATTCCTCAGAGGAATGACGCATTTTCTGTTTATTTTACATTAAACAAGTGAAACAAAAAGTTTGGTTAAAAATAATGATTTCTTTTGACATTTTGTTATTGGGCTTGAGGTGAGTGGACTTCAAAAATGAGTGAACGTTTATTCAAAGAGTAAACATCTATTTGTTCACGATTAAATTTGTGAATTATTTTCTTTCTATTTTATTGTCTTTGCGATTTCTTTTGAATATACAAAAGAATTACTTTTTTTTTCGGCCAAATGAGATTTGACTAATTGGATTATTAGCTTAATAAACACACAATAAAAAGAAATACATTTCTTGCGCTTACTTTCACTTTGTATTGGATGATGTAACCTTATTGTTTTTTAAACTGTACCGTATAGGTGCTCTAAGTGAGTGCAAATTTAATTTGATGTTCATCGAATTGGCAGAAAATCTATTGGAAATGTCTGACTCTGCAGATCTATATTTTAATCTAATTTATAACAAAATCCATGTCAAGGACAAGAACAGATCGAGGTCAAGAAGTTTTAACACGCAAAAAACCTGATTTTGCAACGTTTCAAAGCTGTTTTTCTTTTCTACGTATTTATAATTCTCTTTTTTTTTCGTTCTCAAACGTTCGTTTTCATCCTTCTTTTTGAACATGTTTTGACCACACGAAAATATGTGCACACAAAAGTTTCATTCTTTTATTCATTTTGAAACCATTTCTCAATAAATTAAAACAAAAAAGTTTCAAAGGGAACGGATGTTGAATTTATGTTCACGGGCCGCACCACAAATTATTTCTATCTTATACTTTGTAACACTCTTTGAAGTTTATTTTGCCGAAAATGTTACTTGGTATTGTAGAAGCTCATAAAGTAAGCTTGTAATCCTGAACTTTGTTCATTTTAATCTCATGTCCAGCGCGATAAATTCTTGGTAAAAGATAATACGTTTTCTGCATATATTCAAATGCAACCTCGAGAAGATGCTCACAACAATTGGTGTGCGATTGTATAAGCATAAGAAGAGACATGAAATAATTTTTCTGCAATTCAATTTCGAAATACGACAATTTTCAATACTGCTTTGAGTGCGGAAAAGGTCGACTTTTCCGCACTCAGATTTGAGTGAGTATGGAAAAGTTTTTCAGCACTCAAATTTGAGTGCGGAAAAGTTTTTCAGCATTCAAATTAGAGTGCGGAAAAGTTTTTCAGGATTAATTTGAGTGCGGAAAAGTTTTTCAGCACTCAATTTTAATTGACATTAAAAATGCAATGAAAAGGAAATTGTAAACGAAATAAAAATTTTATTGTTTGGTTTTGTCTATTTCGGCATTGAATTGCAGAAAACGTTGTTCCTACCTCGTTTTGTAACTAAATTTTTTCAGCACACGTCCTAGGACTAATGCTGAAAAAACCTTAGTTACAAAACTAGGTAGGAAAATTACTATTCGACGTATCCTTTACTTCATGCCACACACTAGTTTGCAAAATTAAAGTGAGTAAACAGAAATTTTCTTTTTAGCGAAATGTAATTTTTATCGTCTCATTGACAATAATATCGTCTCATGGACTTATCATCTCATGGACAGTAAACTTTTCAAATGTGCTTTTCTTTTGCTTCGACAATGTGCAAATTAGGGATTGCAAAAACCGTCTTATTTTCAAAAACCGGTAAACGGTAAAACCGTGTCTTTGAAAAAAAAATTACCGGTAACAACCGGTAAATTTCGATGTGATGAATTCACAATGTTTTGGTATAAAACAAAACGATTTTGTTACTTGAACTAATAAATGTAAGTGTATCTTAGCGTTTTAGAAGCTACAGCTTCTACATATTTAATTTCTTGAACAAATTTACGCCCGAAAGTTAAATCAAGTGTGTTGTCAGACTTTTTGCACCTAATATTCGGACACAGATAAACACAAGACGAGAAAGCTCGTTCGGACTCTATACTCGTAGGTTTTACTTCTAAAGGTCATTCGTGAAATTTAGTAAAATACCACTTACGACTGCCTTCAGCTTCCAACAATTTCATTTCTTGTCTGACTATTTTTGAGAGAGACGCCTTTGATTGAATTTTTAGCAGTCTTACTGAATGCAATCGCGTTATCCAATTCCTGATGTAAGACTAGGCAATGAAAATTTATTTTTTTCAAATAGGAAATTTCATTATCTTTCCAGCGACACCTTCCACTTTGAATTAGGGAAACAAATTTTACGTTATCGCTTTTTTTGAAGCGTTTCGTGATAAGTTTCATTTGGAATTTTCTTTCTGAAATTTTCTGAATTTCTAAAAAAGGCTCTAAAAAAGGATGTTCGTTATTTGCAAAGTTTTAACTGTTCTTCGAAAGATTCTTCTGTTTTCCGATTCGGTATCGGAAAAAATTTTGAAACTTCAACGGATTAATTGGTGCCTGTGCTGTTCTCCTACTTCCTCACTATCGCCCAATGATGAAAAGTCTCACTTGCGAAAGCGGACAAAATGGGATCGGGGGGAGGGGAATACATTTTGGACGTCCACTTTTTTCGTTTATCACTGTAATGGACTGAAGAAAAAATTCATCAACGTGTAGATGAGCACATGAGTGTTAATTTATTTGTGGTCTAGAGACGGGCGTTCAGACTTCTCTGCAATGTGAGTGGAAAAGGCTATTTTCGTGAAACAATTTCACCAATTCCACAAAGAATTCACGCAAAAATTCGGGAATTTCGTGCATTTTTCGCCAAATTCGGACGTCCTTGGGGAGGGAATGGCTAAACGGACAAAAAGGGACAGGGGGAGGGGGGATCGAAAAAGTCGCCAAAAATGCGGAGAATGTTCCCCAATGGAATTTACCCCAACAAGAAGACTAACGAAACGAGGTAATTTGCATTTTAATGAAAGGAAGAGTCGAGGAAGAGGTCGCTAACGAAGCTATGAAATTTTCCTTTTAATCACAAAAAAATTGATAGTTAACGAAGCTAAAGAATTTCCATTTTACGAAATGTCACAAAACGAGGTGGCTAACGAAAGTAGGGAATTTGCGCTTTAATGAAACACTACAAAAATCCAGGTGGCTATTGAAGCTAGGAAACTTTTCCTTTTGTGAAATGTCACCTAAAGTAGCTGGTTAGCCAAGCTAAGGAACTTTTAGACAATAATATCATTCATTGGACGATAATATTGTACATTAGGCAATAATATCATGCAGTGGACGATAATATTGTCCATTAAACAATAATATCATTCAGTGGACGATAATATTGTCCGTTACACCCAATGGACAATAATATCGTATGCTTGAAAAACGCTGGCAACGCCTAACAAATAGTAGATTATTCTTAGCGGATAATATGTCGAACGTTAATAGGCGTCTATATTACACACTACGAGGTACGAAGTACCGAGTGTATGTGTAATATAAACAAGTATTAGTGTGAGACGTATGTCCGCTACCATTAATAATATATTATAACACATAATCGCGTAATTATAGTCGAGGTTGGTAAAATTTCGAGGGGCGTCGAGGAGGTCCAACGCTACTTCAGGATTAATGATCACCAAATAATTATAAAATTTTGCGCATTGACAGAGTAAACCGAACATTCATTCATTTCTGTCAATTCTTGACATTTGCCTTCATCGTTAGATTTGTTTCGTTTGTTGGATTTAGTGATTGCAATCTGACGCTCTCCAACTGTATAATCCACTGGGAGATAATATTGTATCACTAGACGATATTATTGTCTCATGGACGATATTATTGTATCACTAGACGATATTATCGCATTAGTGGACGATATTATCGTCTCATGAACGATATTATTGTATCAGTGGACTATATTATCGTCTTGGACCGCCCCCCCCCTCCCCCGCATCTTGCTCGTGTACGCCGTGTTCGATATCGTTCGAATTCCAGATTTGTTCGGAAACATTTCTTCTCGAATCATTTTCAGCGATGCGATATCACCTGCCTCTCATGAGAAAAATTTCCGAAAATAGTTGAAGTTCCTCGTGAGTGGGAGACGAAACAAGAACCGCCGACACAAATGAAGGCCACTGAAAATCATGCAACAAGAAAAGCTTCAGATCAGATTTGGAGAAATCAATTTCACAGGATTGGTATACAAAGTGGTAAATTTTTTTAAAATGCAAACCTCTGCCCTTCGCAAAAGTTTTGTATGACCAACTACTTGGGTAATCAACAAAAAAATGCAACGCCACAGATCGTTATCCCAAACACAAAATTGAAGGAGTCCAAAACACCTAAAAAAAGTTTTTTTTCCACATTTTTCAAATTTGAAGCGCTTGCAGCGCCATCGTATAGCAGGCCTATTTTATTACCTATCAAACGACACACCTCTCCCGTAAAATTTGATCAACAAATGAATTTTGAAGAACGATTTTTATGGACGCTTGGCGTCAGGTTTGTTTTGAAAGATTAATTTGTTCAAGGAAACTCATTAGGACATGTGTCTACAAAAATCGTTATATAAAATTCGTTTGTTGATCAAATTTTACGGTAAAGGTTTGGTAGGTATTAAAAGAGGCCGCCTCTAAAAAATATATTTTTGACATAACAGTCGATACGATGGCCGATGGCGGGCGGTTCAAATTTGAAAAATAGAAGAAAACTTATATTTTGGAATTTTGACTCGGTCAATTCTCACACAAAAAATTAAAAAAAAACAGTTTTTCGAGTGTGTTGGACTCCTACACTTTTTTGTGTTGAGTAACGAGATCCACCTGTGCGCAATTCCATGCAAAAAATGGAAAATGCGTTACGTGCAAACGCTCTAACGGGTAAAATGCGTTGCATTTTTTGTTGACTACCAACTACTTAAGGGGAAGATGCAATGAGTTCAGCAAATTCAGAAAAATATCTAATTTGTGTGTTCGAAATAAGGACAATGTTTTAGTCAGCTGTACTGTACAGCTGTATTAGAGAGAAATTATATGCGACAGGTCCTTGCTCTCGAATTTTTATTTGGATGAGCGGGAGAGTTATCGCGCACCACCCAATGGACAGGGCTGCACGGTCTGCATTAAAATTCCCCAAAAGAAAAATTTGGAAGCATAATCGTAGTCGTAAAAGCAAAACTGTTTTTGTTAGTAGAAGAACCGATTTGGGATACTGTTCTTCTCTCATGTTTATTTTTCCAACATTTCGGACTAGTTAATACATAAGAATGTTAATAATTGACTCCGTGAGAACAAGTTCTAATTCAATTTTACGATCGAAATATACCGCAATTTACATTGATAAAAAAGCACGAGTGCTAATCAATTTGAAGCAATCATCTTGGAGAGAACATGTTATAAAATTGAATTGTATGCGTGCGTTAAAATACAAACTAAATTTAAAATGATGAATTGATTATTTATGCTTAAAAGTGATCATAATCGATCATTATAAAATTGTTGCATTAGCTAATATTTTATAACGGAATTCCTAACCAGCAAAGCAAATATGTTCCGATGCTGTGCCATCGATTATTATTTATTTATTTTTCTGTTATTGTGTATTTATTCAAATCATCTAATTTCACTTCATTATCAGCAGTCAATTACACACCTCTTTCAGAAAATATTAAGTAAAGTTTCTTGGTCTTTAGACTAATTCTTTTTGTGTTTTTTTGTTCTTTAGATATTTCTTCATTGTTTTATTTTTTGTTCTGAATCTCCAATAAGTAATTGTTTGGTTGTAGTCATAGAACATAACTTGATAATCGTTCATTGAAAGCTGAATGAGTAAACGAATTTCAAAATTTTTAGACCTATACGAGGAGAGGGGCACGAGAATCTTTTTTTCAAAAAGACTATGACTGTGAATAGCTAGGGTATGTGGACCGTGATGTAATGCAATTGAACAATTCAAGCGAATTGTGTGTCAATGACGAGCTTTTTTAAAAAAGAGTCATTAAGATCCAAAGGAACGTGTACGAATAGTGAGGACAATAATTGCTAAACTCATCCCAATGCCATTGAATATTTGACATTAAGATTAAGTACGCTATTAAAATAGATTACAGAATATCTATAGATAACAGAAAACTAAAAGAGAAAAATGCGAAAAATTTCGAAAATTTATTGAATTTATCTTTTAGCTGCCCGACATCTAATGTGAAATAAGTTTCACTGTACGCAACCATCATTTGATGGCGCTACTGGATAGAGACGGTCCAGCTTTTCTGTTTAACCGTTTGAATGTATGGAAAAAAGGTAGATGTCACTACACATCAAAAGCCTGATGAGAACTGATGCTAGACTAGAGATGAGCGGGTTGCCCGAAACTTCGAAAAACCCGACCCGAACCCGAACCCAAATTGTTTTTTTCGGGTTCATGGGTTTCGGGTTTCGAAAATTTTAATCGGGTCGGGTTCGGTGCGGGCCGGGTTTGGAAACAGTTCGGGTTTCGGGTTTCAAAAAATTTTATTGAGTCGGGCTCGGTCCGGGTCGGGTTGCGAAAAATGATCGACCCGCTCATCTCTATGCTAGACACGTCTATAGATTGTGTCATTAGTTTTATGTTTGTCCGTTATCAGCTATGAAAGGATGGATGACGCCACTTGAGAAAAGGGAGTAGTTAAATGTTGAGACGTTAATTCAACTATGAAAATAACATAGATGTCACCACTTGAGGTTCGGTGACAAGACAAGGACATGACACGGTATGTTGTAGCATACCAACATCGCGTTCACAGTAGACAAAATGTCGGCTTTGACAATCGTACCATAAAAACTCATACAGTACATTTCTGCAGTAGTTTTTTCCAGTAAAAGCTGTACTACAAGAGTTTCTGTTGAAATATGTCACGACGTTCTTCTAATTGTGATTATGTCCGTCTGCAATCCACATGGTCTTCAGTTTGCTTCCTAAAGTTGTTTTACATTCGCATCGTAGCTTACCTTTGATCTGGTATCGTTTATTTGCAACATCACGTATATATTTTAGTACCGACAAAGCGTTAGACTTTCGCATTGCGTAATGAATGGTACGGGTCTGCGTAGCATGCGCTTTCTACCTCCTCGGACTTTGTTTGTTTTTGTAACAGACAATAAATTTAAAAGATAAAAAAGACATCAAACAAAATAATGTTTGTATAGACAAATATATTTTGAAATTATATTGTTCGATGTTTATTGTATGGTTGAAAAAATCAGGTATTGTTAAAGGAAGTTTTGGAAGACAAACGCAACATCCATGTTTAAACAAATAAGATTTAAATTAAAATAAAGAAGATTAACTTACAGAAACATTGCACTAAAAATGCAGAAATATTAAGCAAATATATCGCGGATTCATGCACTCTTTAGTCGATAAATTTGCTAATATTTATTTCATTGTACCATACACGTTTCGTTTGAAATAATTTCTCATTTTCTACTTATATTCAAAAAAATTCATTGCAAAACGTTTTGTATAAATCGTACCGAACACAATTCGAGAAATAATGGTTCGTATGCCAAGATATGCCTTTAGAATTTGACTGTAGACAATCGAACAGTAATTTACAAATAATGTGGAAAACTGCTTCTTGAGTCAATTGGTTATAGCTTTAAGGGCATTTTGAATAATAGACACATATGATTTACAGTTTTAATACTCGACAACAGTGCAAATCGATAATAATAATTGCTGAACCAATTTTATGTTCAATTTCTATGACTTGTAATTTTCCACGGCAGTTCTCCATAAACTTTTTTGTTTTTCATTTACTGCAATGTAAATGGAAGTCATGCGATTATGCATTTTAAATGTTAGCAATCATTGAATTTATTCTGCAATTATAATTACAAATGAAACGCCATCAAGGAGCAATAATTGCAGGGAATTATTTTATTTTATTGTTAAATTAATCATCGCTTTTAAGAATCCCTTGGCATGGGAAAACTAATCCGAATTGTCGGTTGGTGTTGATTTGACGCGCAACACGGACACAACAGTGAAATATGTCTCCAAGGCATCTACAATGTGTTTATTTAAAGAATTATTCAATTATCGTAGAAAGTCATAAATGAAGGAGTTAAACCATTTTGTACCGGATGTTTAACGGAATGGAATTAAATTTGCTAAATGTTAAGTTCAACATTTATCTTTTTAAGACGACATAATTGTCGTGCAAATGTTTGGAAATGAACCATTTGCCGAAACGGAAAATCGTACGTTAACCTCTTTGACTGACATGGGTTTCAGTGTTGATTCTAACGGTTTGGGGAGTATCACAAACAAATACCTACATGGAACTCGATGGGTTAAAGGAGGCCAAATCGCCTATAACTCGATAGAAAATTTCACATGTCATACAGTTATTTACATCTTAATTTACTGGTTGCATAAAGGGCTACCATAACTTTAAAATTAATAGAGAAATTCAGAGATGATGATGGACTTAATCATTTCTCCGAATTCAAAGTGAAAATTTTGCTAAAGTGCTAGTGCTCAAGTATATTGCTAGTATAAGGAAGGGAAAAACCACCTAATTACAATTATAATTTTAAGCTCTTTAAAAAAGTGCTGAAGAGTTTCAAGAGTTTCGAGAAGTTATGAAGAATCACAAATAGAGTTTTTGTTAGGTGTTGATTCACTCTCGATAGAATAATAGGGCATAAGGAAATGCCCCTGACACATTATTCCATACACGAAAATGTTTCCCTCAATCTGCTCTGCAATATGACAAAAAAATGGTTTTTTGGATAGGGTCGACCAGAGGCCCACTTGAGCCCCAAGCACCCTAGCTGAGTCCAAGGGCTCAAAATCAAAAAAGTTTCTTCTACAAATTTTCGGCTATGCCCAGATCTTTCAAACAAAAAAGTTTATGACAATCGGAATAGATATACTCGAGTTATGTACAAAAAACACGTATGACCCTAGCATAGAATCGTTTTTAGTGCCCTAGCTAAGTCCAAGGACTCAAATCCAAAAACGTTTCTTCCATAAATTGTCGGCCATGTTCAGATCTTTCAAACAAAGAAAAATTATGAAAATCAGGAAATATTTACTCGAGTTATGAACAAAAGACCAAAAATCACTTAAACGGCCCTAGCTGACAGTGCCCAGTTTCAATCCCAAAAAAGATTTTTCAATTACCTTTCAGTGAAAAAATCGTTTGAGTTTTAAAAAATCGGTTGAGTTTTTTCATTACACCAACTACGAATATTGACATTTTCGCTTCCCAAATGGCAACCGAAAATGAAAAAATTCAAATCTTGATTGGTAAGGGAACCGAAAATATTTTCGGTTCTCTAAATGGGAGCCGAAAATAACAGAGAACCGAAAATACTTTTTTTCGGTTCTCTAAATTCAATTTAATTTGAGCTAACTTTGATCGAAGCGTATGCGTCGCTGCTTAGATTATTTACGAAATAAGGATGTGAGTTTCAGTTAGAAAAACTGCAGTAACATTTATAGCTTTTTATGTCTAGTTGAAAGGGCTATATCAAAGTACACTTTCAACTGAATTTATTCCAAAATGATAATTCTTAGAGGCATATCGCAGAAATTTTTATTTATAAGAAGAACAATTCAGAAACGATATGATTTTTTAGAATAAGTAATAATAGGCTACCGAAAAGCATTTGGAAGTACAGATCCCGAGTGTTAGGCTAAGTGGTAGACAAAAGGAGAAGGTTCATAGATTCAATTAAATTAGATGTAGAAGTTAGGGGACTTTCGATGAGCGAACAAACCATCTCCTTTTCAATTCAGAGAATTTTTTGTTGAGTAAACCCAACTGTGGATACTTTGCAAATCTCTACGGATTAAAACCCACAAACGTGGAATCAATCGTTCGATGCAATTCATTAAATATTACTTTTACTATGAACGTATAAACTCTTATTTAAATTATTTTGTCATAGACATGATGCTTAGACATTAACGCATCTAGAACGGGTGCGTTATGGAGTTCATTAGAAGAGATCAACATTTTAGCAGCAGTAATCATTTCGGTGACAGTTCGGTAGTCCAATCAATACTTCTAACCGAGACAAATACATACGTCAACACTTTGACCATCACGACCATCAGCATATATAAAGTTGCATGACCTGACTGAATATTGGTACTAGATGCCGGAATTTTGATCTCTTCTAATTATCTCCATAACACAACTGTTCTAGACGTGTTAATGTCTGAGCGTCATGCCAATGACAAAATAATTCAAATAAGAGCTTACACGTTCATAGTAAAAGTAATACGTAATGAGTTGCGTCGTACGATGGCGGGCGATGGAAGGGCATGGAGGACGATAGCTCATCATTCTGGGGTTTCTACAGAAAGACCTCACATCGAAAAATACTAATAGTCTATAAAGTTTGATGATTATGATGCTGACTAAGACCTCTATTAGAAACTGATATTTATAACGGTTGAAATGTTTTCACATTTAAATTTGCTTTTGTTTTTCTAGTTTGGGAAGTGAAAATGACAATATTCGTAGTTGTTGTAATGAAGAATTACGTGAATCACAAGGGACGACGTAAAAATTTCAACCTGTGCGATTGCAGCCCTTGCCTTCGGCGCGGGCAGCAACTCTCGCACACGGTTGAAATTTTTACTTTTCGTCCCTTGTGATCCAAATAACTATACTCGAGTTATCGTGTTGACAGACGGACGGACATTTTTTTTATTGCTGATTCGTCGTCTAAGGATCATGATCGGTGCTCCGCCCCTACTCCCGGGACGAAATTCGACTGGTTACAAACGTCGTGGCAAACGCATAAGGCACCTTTTCGAAGAACTTCGTTCTTCGTACGGGTCTAAAAATGTTAGTCTGATTGTCCGTCTTCACTTTTTTTTTCAAGCGGCTCGACCTTAAACTCTATTTTCCCTGAAAGGTACATGCCTCCCATGTTTTAAGTTCGAAGATGGGCCAAATCGGCGAAGTAGTTCCGGAGATATGGTCGAAGAAGTGACCGAAAACATGGTTTTTCGAGGGTCGGTGAAACTTTTTCGCAAATATCTCGGCAAGTACAGCACGGAAAATTGGAATTTTTTTTTTGTAGAAATCAGGTCAGGGGTCTGGGCACTGAGATCAATTGAATGGAGGAAATTGCGTTTCTTGACCATATACGAAACCAGATGGTTTTTCGTCTGTATTTGCTTAACTATGCAATATT
>CM055403.1:67208320-67274822 GCA_029228625.1 Pseudolycoriella hygida
GGGGCTAAATCTTTGGTCTTTGTCTCATGAGACCATAATTTTCACCTGGATGATGAAAAACAAGAGTATCCCTCCAGTGAAAACTTTACAATCAAATTATAGACATACCCCTTCCCTCTAACGTAGAACGTCAGTCCCGATGCAAGAGTTTATCTCTAAGTAAATAATTATTAATCAAAAAATTTAGATAAAAATTTATTTCAATTCATTCAGCCATTTGTATACTTGGGTCGGGTTGCAAAGTGAAACCACAGCTAAGAAATATTTCATTTTATTCGCAACACGCAGTTTTTAGCAAACTGAACATAAAACACACTCTGAAATAAGTCAATAAAAATATAAATAAATGATGGTGTTCAAATGTGGGTAAACCAGCTTTCAATTTATAAACAACAGTAATCTTGTGTGCAAAAGGAAAAGATAACCTTGACAAGCATTCAATACCATCTCAGAGTTTATCAAGTAAGATAACATAAGAAAGTATGCAGAACAGAAGACATAGGTTTTATTCCGTCTATGTATCGAACGTCATCCATTTACATAGTTAAATTGCTTTCAGTCGTTAAATGACTGAGAGGATGATGAGTTTATCCGCCGAAATAATCTAATCTGCCTAAAGACCATTTGGATCTCATTTCTTCTGCAACAAAATTATGTTAAAATATTCTAGCGATCAGCGATCATAAGCGGTTCCATATGAGGTAATTCGTGCTTTGTTGGTTATGTACATCCTCTTTAAAACATTAGACGCAAAACAGTTATGAAATTGATCGGAAATAAACAAGCCACTTTACCTGTATGAAATGGTAGCGATCATGATCATCGAAATAGAGAGAAAATTCATCAAATTTGTACTTTACAGGTCATACCGCTGCATATGTTAGACGATGTACTTGGTATGTTCAGAGAGCCATTGAATCGATTGTTGGTGATAGGAGATTTATAACGTTTATTGCCCGAAAGGTTACTTGCATATTTTACCGATGGTTGAAAATAACGTTGCTTTATCGTTAAGTGGTCACTAGTTTAACTCGTGTTTTGCATGTAGATTGACTTATGATGGATGCGAGTAATAATAGGAAAAACATTTAAGTGTTCGTGAAACGTTACATAACAAGTAGTTAGCTTTCCTCTTTCCATGAAGTCTACGAGAGATAAAATAGTCTTCTCACATATTTGTCTCTTGTTTCAGTTCTGATAAGATACTTAAATATCTTAGAGATGAGGAAAGTAGAGGATGGGTAAAATTTTGTCGAAGATTTTTAATGATTGAAACTTTTGCTTCATGTTGTCGGAGGGCTTGCAATTCACATGTATTTTTAATCACTGTTTTAACGATTCCTTGTGTCTTTAAATCGTGCATGGTTTTATCATTTCCATTCCTAATAACATGTGAAACTAAATAAAAGAAAATGCAAAACATTCAAGAGAATTCTTCAGAGTAGGGGGTCGCAGCCTTATCTTGTCAATTGACTTGTGAAATAAAATTTCAAGAGGAGCACGTAGAGATGAAAAACAATTGAACATAAGCCAACTAAACTAATCGATTTTATTTTCACGCAAATATCAATATTCTTTCATGATTTTCTTTGTCTTCTCAGAAACAGAAAAATTGAAAAAAATCCATGAAAACGTGACGTCATGCAGTTAAAAAAAAAACTTTTTAATCTTCGCTGTAGATCTTTCGTTGCTTATCGTATTCTCTACAGTGACTTTTGTAACATGTCCCGTCATTTTGCATTAAAATTCTATTGAAGTTTGATTTGTGTTTCTTACATGTGAACATTTTTATGTTCAAAATATACCAACTGCAAGTTGTTTGCCAATAGAACATCGGTTAATGCAATTTTACGAACAAAATGAGATATGTTCATCTTAAGTGCGTTACTGTTGATTAATATGAAAATTATATTTCTCGATTCGACTTGCAACACAGGAGTTCGTAATTCTTCTATTTTTGACCGACCAACGTAACTTCTCTTTAAATTAATAGTAGACTACTGTGCACCGTTCGGAAAAAGTTTCTCTGAGTACAATCTTGCAATTCAAAAAATATGTCGAAAACATACCCAAAGACCCGTACGTATCAGAACAGATGTGGCAAACAGAATGGATGTTGCAAAAAGACACGAACGTACCTAAATATACAAATAAGCAAACAATCCAATGTTTTATGTTCTTTTATAACTAAGAATTTCAAAGATCCATAGAAATTACCCAAGGTAATGTCAAAGGCCCTACCAAAGTACGTCTCAGACTATTCAAATCTAGAAATGGTTGTATCCAAGGATTCGGCCATTTTCCCCTAAAACCCTGAAACACGTGTTCTATAAAATTTTTTTTCTCTACAACTTTGCCTTTGGAAGCAACTTTCTTACTCTCGTAGTTCTAGAGATATGTGTCATCCCTCCCAATTCTAGAAGTTATCATATCTTAGGATATGGCAATTTTTCCCTAAAGCCCTCAAACACGTTTTCTCTATAATTTCTTTCTCTACAACTTTGCCTACATGACGATGAAATAAGAAGTTCATGCAGTCATCGTAGTGTAGAATATTTTCGGAGAAAAATTGCAACGAATAGATATCTGCATTTCAAGCTGGGCAGCCTGGTTTCTATGGCAATGTTGGAGTGGGGAACGAATTCATTTCTATGCACTCGGTTCCAACTTGGCACCAGGCTGCCTATTTGAGATGTTTAGATAACCATAGAGAACGCAGCCTGATGCCAAAAACATGTTAATAGCATCGTAGCTGCAGTAACGAATACTATTTTTAATTCGGCACCAGACTGTCTACTCAACTTATTCTACTATGAATGTGGAGGGCATCAGCAGCCTGGTGCCAAATTGAAATTTTTATGTCGTAAAACATTCCTTACTGCCGTTACAATGACATTAACAGATTTTCGGCACCAGGCTGCTTCCACAAGACTACTCATACCTGTGAAGTACGCAGCCTGGTATCAAATCGGAATAAACATTTATGTATTCATCTCCCCGTCGAGCATTGTCTATTGGCGAAAAACTTGCAGTTGGTATCTTTCGAACATAAAAAACTCAAGTCAAACTTCAATACTCTGTCACCATAAACTTTAACCGCATGGCCTAAATGGAAGTAGAATTTGGTTACGCCTAATTTGTGCGAGGTTACTAAGCACAGTGCCTATTACTCTCCCTATTACGATGAGTGTGTACTACGTACCTGGAAATAATGCTTTTTTCCCGGTAATCGAGTCACAATTACCCGGGAACCAGAAAACAGCTTCCCTAAACCTTAGTTGGGATTCCAAACGCACACTTTCCAATTCCCAGTAGTACACACTTACTCACTTCCCGACAATCTTGCCAACTTACACTTTTTCTGAGTTTTTTTAGCAAAGTGATGACCTTTTTTTAGGTCACCAGTAAGATTTCCCAAGTTCAACATGAAACTTTCCAATTTCTCATGACTTCCCTAAAATTTCTGATGACTTCCCTAATTTCCTTTTAACTTTTCCCTGCGAACCAAGATTTCTCACCAATAATTTCCCAGTAACGACGTTCGCAGGTTCGCGCATTGTTTCTATGCGCGGTGTGCCACTCGTGTAGATGATGACCCTACGGCAGATGAAGGGGTGTCTGCAGTGTACCATATTTAAAGATTTCTTCGGTTTCCAAAATTCACATAAATACCACAGCACGCGTTTCAGCGCTATAGGTACGTAGATAAGGGGGTCAAGCGTCGAAGTTATTGACACTTGAGTGCTTCTTCCAAACCCCAGTACATCCGATTTGGCAGCTGGTCTCTTAAGCTAACCACTTCAGTGGGACCCTAGAAGTCTATTGGTACTTTTAGGTCAGCTGAGGCAGCGGTGGTCTTGCCTTTAACTAGGAAACTAGGAGGGACTGATGAGGAAAGATTGACGTAGTCAAACACTACATAATTGCATCCACAATAGGTTTCTCGTAATTCCCTTGGATTTGGAAACAAAATTTCGTGCATCTGAAGGCTCATCGGAAAGTTCAGATTTAGTAACGAAAGGGTTTGAACGGTTAACGGTAACGGTTTTTTGTTATAATATATAATTGTCCGACTTTACGTTGCGCCTCTTCATTGAAAGCTACATTTATTTTAAATTTTACGAAATTTTTCTTCTAATCGATGGATCTCTTTCGTTAGGAATACCTAGAATATCAACCACATATTTTGTATTTATGTTATTGGACTATGTCCCAATGAAAACTTAAAAAGCACATTCTTACGTAATTTTTACTTCCACATAGAGATCTGTATCTGTAGTAATAAATAAGGACACCAACTACTGCCACATATTTAATAATATTCTAAAACTGTAATGTTACTTCATTTGAATGTGGAAACCTCATTCCAAACTATGCAACAGATTTATCTATTTATCTCATGTTAATAGCCTCTTATTTACTTATTTAAGCCAAACCGACGAAATTGATATGAATTTGTGATTCCATTTAAATTCCATTTCTAACTGTTAATTTCCTCCGAGAAACACTTCCGTCTCATCAATAACACATACCTCGGCACCAAAACATTAAAGACATGACCATTGATATCATCATTTTATCCATTTCAACATGTGTTGTTCCGTGCAAGAATTAATTTTTTTCCTTTTTTTATCTCTTACTTCATGTAAATAGTTAATCCTCTTGAGTCAAAGAATAATATTATAATTATAAGAAAATAGTTTGATGTGTGTGTGTGAATCTTTGTAAAAATAAAAAGAAAACTCTAACGAAGAAAATTATGTTGCAAAAGAATATTGTGTAATAAGACCGTAAGACCAGCATTTTTGAAAAATAAAAGATTGATTGAATAGATGGATGCTTAAGAAATAAAGATGAAATGTAACATATTCAAGTACACTTTTCAGATATACGGGGCTCAAGTATATGACTTTGATTTATTTAATTATGTGAACAGAGAATATAATCTACGATGAAGTACATTGTTAAGATGGTTGAAGTAAGGCAAAAATTATTTTTCTTCATCTTGTTTGTTGAATAGTGAAATTAGAAGAATGTTGCATAAGAATCGCATCACGATTGACCTCTGTCTTGTACGGATCATACACCCAATATGACGTATGCTTATTCTTTTTGAAGAGTTGTCGAGATTTGAGAATTGAAAATAAATAAAGTTAACGCTAGAATTACTTTATGACTGATGAGAATGAACGAACAAGTATATCGTGATTCTCGCTGTGGATTCCACTGATGCCGTATCATTGGGTGATTGTCGGTATCTGCTTGTTAATTGAAAAACTAATAAAAATTCACAAGAATTATTCCAAAGTCCTTGTTTCTTCGTATTCCATCAGTTCCACTCGTAATATTAATAACTTTATTACACAGTTACCGTTAAAGTTCCCATACATGGTGCACGGTTTCAGCATTGTTTCAAACAATTTATTCGGATCAATTTCATCCTTAACTAAATGGCACTTTAATAAAAGCAATTTTGTCTTTAGAAGAACAGACTTTAACAGACATTTTAAAATGCCTTGTATGCTAAAAAAAAAGCTTCGATGGTAAATTGTCGCTAAAATACGGCTAGTGCGGAAAACAGAACAGAAAAATGTTCCATAATGACTATGTTCGACTTGTTGTGTTATTTACTGTTAAGAATTTCGTTCTGGATTTGTTTATTTAGTTAAAGTGTTTTTCAAATAGCTCCAGCAAAAACAGAATACAACTCGATGATGCAAAGATTACACAGCGACACAATTGATTTTAGATTTCATTTTATATTAAATACACATACAACCGTTCGGGCGCTCATGTAAGGTACATACGTTTTATAATTTATTGAACTAGTTATTTTATGGGCTATGATTCCGTAAAAGGAGATGCACATTCTGTTGTGATAATCTCATAGTGTTGAATAATGATCTCAATTTGTTAAATGATTTAATTTAGGTGAAGAACAATTCTTAGTAAATGGCTAAACTATTCACTTGTTTTTTCCAGATCATATACTCATTTTCAAAGTAAGGTAAATTGATAGCTAGATACGATAGGATAGCCTTCGGTTAGTACTGGCAATTGGACAACCAACGAAGCAGTTTGTGTACATTGAGAGGTCTAAAACGTATGTCAAGTGCTAGGATACCATAAATAGACACCTGGAGTTTAAAGGAGACGACAGCTGCCACTATAGGCCAGAATTTGAAAGTTTGTGCCAGAAGTATATTAGTGAATTATAAGGAAAATGAATCCTCTAAGCTAAATATTTTTCTGTGGTTTACTTTTATAAACGTAATTTGATGTTACATTTAACTTTTAGAAAGAACTATGGGCGAATAGGCGGTGTATATAAAAATTTGAATTTCATTTTGCTTATAATTCATTAACATTCTTTTGGCAAAAGTTTTGAAATTCTGGACCATAGTTAGCTGGAGAAATGTCCCATTGTAGTAGTTTGTCTGTAGTGAAATATTAAAATGAAGGTATTTGAATTGAACTTTTAATTTTTGGATTGCCTTTGCTCCTTTCATATAGCAAACTGTACTATTCGAGCAAATATTTCGTAACAAGGAACTAGAAAGTCACAAAATATGTGAACTTTCAAAGTCGATTATGTAGACTAGAAATGGCTAGGTAGCGATAGAGTATAGTCAAAGAATTTTGGACCTAAATCATCAGTGATTCGTTGTTGAAACACTTAGGATTCATCGTGGAATCACCGAGGACTCACCGTGGAATCACCAATGATTCACAGCGGAATCACCGAAGGCTTACAATATAATCACAGATGATTCACCGTAAAATAACCGAAAATTCACCGTGGAATCACCAATGATTTACCGTAAATTTACTGATGATTTACAGAGAAATGATTCCACGGTGAATCATCGGTCATTCGCCTGTGAATCATAGATTATTCTCTTGTGAATCATCGGTGATTCACCTGTGAATAATTGGTGATTCACCTGCGAATCATTGATGATTCACCTGTGAATCGTTGGTGATTCACCTGTGAATCATTGGTGATTCACCTATGAATCATTGGTGATTCATTTGTGAATCATTGGTAATTCACCTGTGAATCATTGGTGATTCACCTGTGAATCATTGGTGATTTACCTGTGAATCATTGGTGATTCACCTGTGAATCATTGGTGATTCACCTATGAATCATTGGTGATTCACCTGTGAATCATTGGTGATTCACCTGTGAATCATTGGTGATTCACCTGTGAATCATTGGTGATTCACCTGTGAATCGTTGGTGATTCACCTGTGAATCATCGGTGATTTACCTGTGAATCATCGGTGATTTACCTGTGAATCATAGGTGATTTACCTGTGAATCATCGGTGATTTACCTGTGAGTCATCGGTGATTCCCTTGTGAATCATCGGTGATTCCCTTGTAAATCATCGGTGATTCCCTTGTGAGTCATCGGTGATTTCCTTGTGAATCATCGGTAATTCCCCTATGAATCATCTGTGATTCCCCTATGAATCATCGGTGATTCACCTATGAATCATCGGTGATTCCCCTATGAATCATCGGTGATTGCACAGACGGATAGGCACGAAAGGTGAAAACATAAAGTAGCTATCGCTACCTAATAAAGTCCTCTATCTGCTTCGAAGAAAATGTTCCAGCAGTAATATTATCTGCGGTGTCTTAAGGACATCGAGGATATCCGATGAAGTAAATTTTTTTCTACGAGCTGAGTCAAAAGTTCAACCGTTTCGTAAATAAATTGAAAACATTCCTAAATGGAATTCCCTCTACGCGACATTGTCCTCACCTATGCAAGTCTATGCTAAAGTTAATATTTTTTTCTATTGAATTCAAAACACTACGATCTCTTATACGAGTTTAAAAGTTGTTTACATTCGGTACACTACCGTGTTATATAACAACGACTTCATAAATACCTCCATGAAACAGATTGAATTGATCACGTTTCCATTTTTAATAAAGCGTAATCATCACCACCACACCAATAATTTCCAACCAAATGAAGTGATCTTATAAACTTGTAATTTCAATTCGAAAAGCATAAAGAAATTGTAAACAATCCCCGGCGATTATGCATGTATACGATTGATAAAAGAATTTTCTATGTAATTTTATCGCCGTTGATGAAAAGAAAATTTGTTATGCACAGATAAATCGTAGCACCGCACCGGTCGTTCATAAGTTTTGCTTATTAACTAAATTTATATAATGTGTTCATGATGCTAAAACGTTTGCATTAAGTTTACTGTTAAGCGTGCAGAATGTATAACTCTACGCGCTGCCTATGGCTTCAAGAGAAAATAACTAATTATTAACTTTAGTGTGATTCTTGCAAATGCCAAGTGCCAAGTTTGACACGCATAGAATTTCTTTGGCGCAAAGATAACATTTTATAACAGTAGTTGGATCTCATTTAATAACTTTTTTGGTTTTTTACATTTAAATAAGATCATTTAGATTGAAAACGTCTTTTTTTGTATCAAATTGCTTCTTAATATTTAAAAAAAACGTCGCAAAAATTTGAACTGTCAAATTTGCGATGTTTTTTTAGAACAGAATCTTGCGCGTAAATAACAAGTTATTTAAAATTATAGCTTACATGTTTGAGTATGAAGAGCAACTGAAGAATCACCGCATTCCAAATTCATTTGCGATGTTATTTCAGAAAATTTTGTGCTTCCTTCTTAAACTTTGTCGATTCTGTTTCTGATTCATCTAGTACATAGTAAATTGAAATCATTTTTTCAGTTATCAGTGACTGAAGTGAACGAAATTCGAGCATTTAATTTTTGAAGCGAAATTATGAGAGAAATGGCATTTCTGAAATTAAATCTGAAAGAAAATTTTAACTCCACGACTGGGACCCGAACCCAGAATCTTCACCTTTCCGGGGTGCTGCTCTAACCAATTGAGCTACCGTGGACATTTTCAATTCTGGGTTCGGGTCCCAGTCGTGGAGTTAAAATTTTCTTTCAGATTTAATTTCAGAAATACCATTTCTCTCATAATTTCGCTTCAAAAATTAAATGCTCGAATTTCGTTCACTTCAGTCACTGATAACTGAAAAAATTATTCAATCTACTTTGTTGTTGAGATACTTCTCATTGTCCCATGCGATCAATGCAGCAATGCGTTGATAGCGGTATCCCTGTACAATTAGATGACATCGAATTGATGTCGACATTCAAGTACAAATACGAATTAATGGACATGCAGTTATGAGAATAAACAGACACAGGTATTTGTAGGTGGCAAAAAGCGCGCGTAGTTCGTGAGAACGATAAATGCGTTAGCTTTAGCTACAAATGCATGGGTTAGTATGTAAGCAACGGTTTGAAATTAGATCTCAATTGAAAATGTCCACGGTAGCTCAATTGGTTAGAGCAGCACCCCGGAAAGGTGAAGATTCTGGGTTCGGGTCCCAGTCGTGGAGTTAAAATTTTCTTTCAGATTTAATTTCAGAAATACCATTTCTCTCATAATTTCGCTTCAAAAAATAGTACATAGTACATGAGGTATAATTTTGAATAATTTGTTATTTCCGCGGGATTTTATTCTAAAAATACATCGCACACAAAGAGTACATTGCAAAAATGTGAACTGTCAAATTTGCGATGCTTTTTTAGAGCAGAATCTTACGTAAATAACAAATTATTCAAAATAATAGCTCACATACTGTGAGAGGATGAATATTACCCAAATATTAGATGAATCAGAATTAAAAAAGTTTTAGTATGACTGTCGAAAGTTGCTCTGAAAAATCATCGCATTCCAAGTTCGTTTGCGATGTTATTCCAGAGCAAATTTTTACCTTCATACTTGAACTTTTGAATTCTGACTCGTCTATTATTTGGGTTAGAGTGATCCTCTCACAGTACATGCGCTATGATTTTGATTAATTTGTTACTTACGCAGGATTTTTAGTTGTTATGAATTTTGTGATAAGCATTAACCTTAGTTGTTAAGAAAGTTTTTTGAATTTAACCGGTGGATATATTCGGAGTGCGCCGTTGGTGACAGATAGATGGCACGCACGGTTTGATTAACCTGTTGAACAGCGACAATTACCAACTAGTCGACGCTTGATTCTATCGTTGCAAAGTGTTTGAGTGGAGTTCGACCGATTACTTCGCAGAGTTAACAACGTTAAGTGAGAGCAGTTCACCAGTAGAAGCTGACCACTAGTCACAGGGGAAATTTATATATTGAGCTTGCAGTCAGCAAGTTAATTTTTATGGTGGACAAAGGAGAGGTAGAGGATCGAAATTGCCACACAATATTAACGAACTCGTAAAGCTTTTAGGTACGTGTATAATTATTGGAAGTGATCCAGAACATTGTAGTCGTGTGATTAACTCGGACCTATAGCAGACATTAAGTGGCAACCAAGTGGTTAATTTGACTCGCAAATAAAAGCGTCATTATTAAAGGGAATTTTGTCAAGGAGATAAGTCGCACTCACCACCCAACATAAAAGGTATTTTTAGTTGTAAGGGGATGCGCATTTTTAGGTTAAGTTTAATGTGAAAAGTGAAGACGAGAGAAAGGTTCAGCTTTGGAATCTATTCCGGAAATGGAATCCAAATCTCACAACCATCAGATGAATATGGAACCACCATGCAGGCTGAAGTATGCGCGATATATGCAGCGTGTTTAACTCTTATTGATATGAACACGAGTAATAGGTCTGTAAAGATACACTCGGATAGTCAAGCGTCTCTGAGATTACTCGGTAATCACTGCTTCACCTCAAAACTATGAATGTTCAAAACTTTTGAAAGAAGTATCAGTGAACAACACTACTACGTTATACTGGGTTTCAGGACATATAGGTGTTCACGGCAATGAAATGGCCAATGAATTGGCTCGCAAAGGCAGTGCAACACCTTTTGAGGGCGTGAAACCAGCCGTTGGACTGGCATATAGCATTCAAAGGAGTGTTATACGTTATTTTAATGAAACAAAGCACGTGAGAATCTGGCAAAATCTCACTTACACAGTAGAAGCATCGTAAATGGCCCAAATGTAAGGAACCTTATATTTCTTCTTAATAAATCAAGAGACGAACTGAGGCTAATCACCGGAGCAATTACTGGTCACTGCAGTCTAAAAAAACATCTGAACAGAATGAAAATTTCTAATACAGCAATATGCAGATGGTGAGGACGAGGAAACCCTGGTGCATTTGTTAACCGCATACCCAGCTCTTACTTGGCAGAGACATAGAATTTTTGGCAACTACGTCCTAACGGAGAAGCATATTTTAAACACCAAATTAGGGACCATTCTAAACTTTTTCAAACTCCTGGATACTTGAATTGTAACATAAGAATTGGATACAAAAGAGGCTTTACTAAGAGTGATCCGTTAAACATATGCTCTAGACAATTACTTCTCTCATTTACTGTTGCAGAATCATGTCCACACATACTACACATGAATATGAGAGTCTAAAGCTTTGAAAGACCTTCTCCCTCAATCATTTTTTATTCTGATTCATCTATCCTGAATACAATTTTCGCATTTCAAAATACATCAACTAAAATCACTACCACAAGGATCTAAAGGGGGAGATTAATGAAAAAGTGTTAAGAAAATGTTGCAGAAATTGTAATACTTATTTTAGTGTTCACGTGGTAATGTACACCATTTAAATTCGCATTGTAATCATTAATATGTCATGTTAATGTTACTTAACTTTCGTGATCATGCTTGCATACCAAACACCACATGGTCAGCAATTAAATTGATTTCATTTAAATGAACTCATACTGCGCTGAAAGATGTTGTAAAAATTTTCGTTTTGTTTATAAACAAACCATTGAAACAAATAGACGTAGAGCGTAATATACAAAAAAAAACATATCAGTTTATAACGAGACCCTACGAAACGTAAAATAACTCTCTTTGTTTGCATGTTCTATATATTTATGTATGAACGTGGATAGAGCACCTTAAATGCACCTTTTATTTTCGTATATTTAATAGCTACAAGACAAGTCACGACATATTCACTAAATTGTTTTCTAATAGTAAATTCAGTGCTCGGATAACATTGAAACTTTTTCCACTTAGAATAAATATATTTCGTTTTTTAATGTAAATTTTGTTTTCAAAAGGCATATTTTTAGTAATACACATTTCTCGTTCCTTGTGGCGTTCAATATAAAACACATTATAACTGTTCATTTAAGTACTCGTGAGAAGACAATTTCTCTGTGGAAGGTATCGTCTAATACTGCAAGCTCATGCAATGTTATGTAATGTAAAAAAATCTATTCTTTATGA
The DNA here is from genome assembly GCA_029228625.1 of Pseudolycoriella hygida. Taxonomy (NCBI): domain Eukaryota; kingdom Metazoa; phylum Arthropoda; class Insecta; order Diptera; family Sciaridae; genus Pseudolycoriella; species Pseudolycoriella hygida. The sequence goes on from CM055403.1 coordinate 67,220,597, forward strand.
TTTCTTAAACTGTTGTATATAGTTATGCCTATGCAAATTAACCTGACGTTTGATTATCATGATGATATTGAATGATGGAAGTTGATATAGTCGTTCGGAGGAAATTTTATGGATATCAAATAACTGGATATTTATTTTAATTATTTTGCAATATTTCTATGGAGTTTTTTTTATTTATTTGTGAGTATCATTAATGAAAGAAAAAAACATACTTATGAAGGCATCTGATGCATGGCCTAATATTTGGGAGGAAAGAAAACTTTGAGGGAATTGTGTGGAACGCTATTTTTATACGTAAAGACGTTTTTGATTGCGTGACCAGCTTCGAGAGGTAGGTAACATTTTTTTTCATTTGCGTCTCTAGCGAATTACGAGGGTTGCACTCTAAGTAATGAGCCTCGGGCAATTCCAATTCGAATTTCGAAAAAATGGCATACCCACTTTGAAGTTTGACATTTTTGATGGTGTGGACGTGGTGGCTCAGTGGTGACGCGCTGGCATTCCACCAAGAATATCCGGGTTCGATCCCCGGTAACGAATGGGTTTTTTCCATCAAAAAATTTTAATTCAGGAACGTCCACAAGTTCACCCAAGCTTCGATGCTTCGTTTAAATTGGGTAGTTACAGGATTCGATTGCCTGTAACGAAACGCGTGCATTCAGTGACGCCACTCACACTAGCAATGCACAATGAATTGGTCATCAAGGCACATTCAACGAAAATAGACACGAAAGATGGCGCCCAGATCAGACAATGGGTTCGTGAGGTCCCAGCAGACAAAAGAGTCATCACTCGGTCGTCGGAACTGTTGGCTAGCCAATCTCCCCGGCAATAGCATCGAAAAACAAATCAACTACGAATGAATAAGTGTGAAAAAATAGAAATGTATTAAAATCTAATGTGCAATTGAGATATAATAACCGAACCTGTCGTAATGACCTCTCGGTCACTCACAATTGTAATAGAATAGAATAAAAAAAATATATAATTGTAATAGATGTAAGAAACCATACGCTAAATAAATAAATTTGATGGTAAGTGTCAGTGGAACGCTTTGACATCGTGCCCTTAACTGTATTGTTTACACTCATCACAAAGTCAGTGAAGAAATGGAATTAACTCGTGAAAATTTTCATGCCATAATTTTTCATAATCTTCGTCGAGATTTATCTTGTCAGCAGTGTTTAGGTGATTTCAACTCACTATATGGGGAGGAAGCACCATCCTTTGCCACAATAAAGCGCGGGTACAATGAATTTGATCGGGCCGTAAGTGACGAATTTCGTGAAGGTCGTCCAAAATCGGTCGTTCTACCTGAAACCATCGATGATGTGCGCGAAATGATATTGGTTGATCGTCATACAACCTACCGTGAGATTCAGGCAACCTTGGACATTGGCATGAAAAGCATACAGGCAATCTTGCACGAACACTTGGTCGGAAAATTTTTTTTTTTTTCGCTGGATCCCACATAATTTGACTATCGCTCAAAAGCAATTCGAAGAAAATGGTCGCCTGTTTCCTCGGTATTCGTGGTCATGTGGCAACTGTGGCACTTGAGGATCGTAGGACCGTCAATTCTAATTGGTACACTACGATTTGTTTGCCTGAAGTGAAGAAAAAAGTCCGTGGAATGCGATTTACAACGCCTGAAGAGGCGGTTGAGGCTTTCAAAATGCATGTTTCTGAGTTGTCCGAAATTCAGTGGGAAAAATGCTACGACGACTGGTTCAAACGAATGAAAAAGTGTATTGATCTTCATGGCGAATATTTTGATAAACAATAAAGTCGATTTCAAAATTGAAATGTTTTGTTTTCTTACTCAGGCTCATTACTTAGAGTGTAACCCTCGTATAAGGAGAATCAAGTGACCTGGCAATATTTTTTCATTCTACTTATGATTCATACATTTCCATGTGAAAAGGTTTCACCATCGCTCAAGGCCACTTGTTCCGTGGTTTCTGTTGGCATATCGGTCGGTCGTCTGTTGCAATGTTACGCTTTACGCTTTAAACACTTAAAATTTGCATCGCACTCTATATCACCCCTATGTTATCGACAACTAAATATTTCAAAAAAGCCTTACCCCAGCTAAGAGGTCACGAAAAAATAAAAAAAGGGAACAGCCAAAAGTTCGAGGAAAAATGGGTGTCATTTCCAAATCCGGAGGCCCAAAATCCAGAGGCGTCAAAAGCAGGACGAAAAAACCGGAGGAGGCAAAATACGGATGCGTCTAAATCAGGAGACGTAAAAATCCGGAGATGTCAAAAGTAGGAGACGTCAAAATACGGAAGAAATGCAAAAATCCGGACGAAATCTGGACGAAGTTGTATGTATCACAACAGCGAAAGTTTATTTATACAAATTGATATTTTATCAAGAATACTGCGCCGTGCCACAGGCCGTGAAAAATGTAAAAAAAGGCGGAGTCGAGCGGCGGTAGCCCCCGCAAAGAGATCAAGGGGGAGCATCTCCGTTGCGGTGTCTAAGGGGCAAAGTACGACCGCCTGCAGAGGGCGTTAACAGAGGCCCCCAATTTAAAATATGATAGATTGCCGCCAATGAAGTATACAATTGTTCATTCCATGATATAAAATCCTGAGGCTTCAAAGCTCGGACGCTACAAAAACCGGACGATCATCTGGTATATGATGCCCCTGGATTATGACGTATCTTCGTATCTTCCATATTTTGACGGCAGTGGAATTGGACGCCTCTAGATTTATCGTCCGGATTTTGTCGACACCGTATATATTGTGCCTCCGGATTTGGAAGGTGAGTAGAAAAAATGAATTGGAAAGGGAAATTGCATTCAATAGAATGTTGTATGAGCAACGACACAAATGTACTCGTTTCTTCCCAAAACAGTTTTAGATACGGTAGCAAAATTAAAAGAAAACTCTCAGGAGAGTTGCGGCCAACCGAACCGGAAGGTCATTAAAGTCTTTATAAAGAAATCTTTACTGCAAATTCCTTCGGGAAAAAATTCTTACAATAAACTCAGCATTTAATTTTTAAACGAGTGAGCGTTAAAGGTAAAATTAAAAATATTTCGAAACGCTTTTAAAAGTCCATAATTAAGCCATAAAGACTTCACGATTTTTCAAAGTGAGCCGTTCGGAAAAATTGGTTAGCAAATACAAAACTGTTCCATGTTCCTATCTATTTATCTCTAGTATTTCACGGTGTCGATCATCGTCTACCATTCGTGGTGATCACCTTCTTCATAATTTCAGTTCGTTGGACTGTAAATTTTTTTATTTTCGGAATAAATATCTTTTTCGTTATCCGTTAATGATGACTTTAAGCGTGCTGGAATGACAGTCTAAGTAATTGAAATGAATGATGAGGTGGAATACATGAGAATTATTCTACAAAACTATAGAAATGCATGCTGTTTGAAATGTCAAAAGTTTTGTAATATACAAATAACTATGACGAAGATGAAATTTGTTTCGGATTTTTAAATTGAATTTTATAATAAATTGATATTTCGTCAAACAACTGCTATATGTGAGGAGGTATATGGTTCAATGATCTGAATCTATTGTTTTGTTGATTAATTGATTTAAGGATGCCGTAAGTAACAATGAAATCTTTATCCCTTTTTCGATCAGCAGTCATTGATCAAAAAAATCCTTTTACCTGTTTCTTCTTAAAGCCATCAATTTTCTTGAATTTATTAACAACAACACAGTTAACCTCTTTTTATTTGCTTGTCCATTTCACATTGCATATCAACATTGTCTGGGAAAACGGATAAATGTAAGATACTGTTTTTAAGACAATACCCACCATGACCTCCATCTCAACATTAATCATCGACTAATAACATATACGAGTTGCATGTAATGTCTAACTGACAAACAATATGCATTACACTTTACAATATATTGCAGTAATTTACAAGTGTAACTTCATACTATACTATACGATGAAATAAAATATTATCCATTCACACTGACATTTATCGAGATGGGATGATTTGAGTATTGATATTAAGTTAGCCTACACTAACCATATTGGCTAGGGTGATTCAATTTTGCTATGAAAAATAATATCCTTAGCGCAAACGCTGCTGACATTTTCCTTCGGGCGATAACTACAAATTCAACAACTTGAGTGTATCGAAGAAGTGTCAAAAAAGTGCGCTACCAGCCGCCGAGACCATCGGGAATAAGCCAAAATTCGTTTCGTCGCCGCTGAAATTTTTGGACTGGAGTGAGAGACCTTTCGTCCTGAAAAAACCGTACTAATGGGTCAGCAATTGGCAGCGAATTTTCGTATTGACGGTCGGCCATGGAATAGTATATTTAATATACCGCTGTACACATCGAGTGTGTATTGGGGTATAATTGAAAGATATTTTGCTGTATGTGCGAGAGTGTGTTGGTGCACATGCAGCGAAAGTCAGCTTTCGCTACCCATTAATGCAAATACGCACACCAATATACTCTCGCTTATACAGTAATAGTATATTATTAACCAAGGGATATAATGGCGCGATTATAGTCGAGGTGAAGCGAATGTAGGAGGGGGTATGCCCCGAGGAATATTCACGTACCGAGACTATAATCAAGCTATTTATCCCTTGGTTAATACGATAGTTTATATCATTTGGGCATATAACTCGCCATTTGACTTTGACTTGGTTTTTTGACGTGATTTTTTTTTGATTTTTTGAGATTTGACGTCATGATATTATAGTCGGACTATAATGAAAAATTAGTCGAGTCGACCATAATATGTCTATTATATACCTCCCAGTTTGTATGAAACTCGACAATAATATGGTGATTTTACCCCTACTTTCAGGTATATAAATGGCTGATTATATGCGCGAATGATATAATAGTCATTTTCATCACAAGGCCTGCTCGTTTTCGCGTGATGTATTGAGTTTTTCACGCTTGCTAAGAGAACCGAAACTACTATGAGTTCGTGTATATTGGGGTATATTAAATATACTATTTCTTACCGGGAACCAAGTCAAAATTTCACGCAAACCAAAAATCAGCCAACGATTTCCCGGTGTCGTTGGTGGGATTTCCCTGATATATCGATCCCAATATCGATCTAATCAGCAAAGCGCCGCACACGAAAGTTTTTGATTGTAGGGTTAATTGTAAATTAGAATTTTATTAATCGACTTCCCGGTAGCTTTGACCTCCCGTTTACCGACATTTTTGACTTTCCGATGACCTTCACTTGTCCCTTCCCCGTATTTTTGACTTCTCGGTGGCATTGTCTTCCCAAAATGGCAAATGCTGTGTGGTAAAAAAATTTCCTATGGTACAATTTCTCGGTCGAAATGGAAAGAAGAAATTTCAGGAACCATTTTTTTTTTTCGAAAACCTCCTGGAAACCAGGATCGCGCATAATTTCCATACACCTCGACGATCCAGGGTTGTCCACTGTAACAGAATGGCCTCAATTTTTTTGTGTAACTCATACATGTTACACGAGGGAAAACAAATTGTCGCGACGTTTCCTTGGATTTATTGTATCGTGTACTAGGAAGATCATCTTTGGACTAACCAAAAACTTAACAAAAAATGGCTCTACTCTCACTGCTTTAAAATTTCTGTGGTCCGAAGATTGAAAAACTGAGATTTGATAAAAAATTCATCCACTCTAATTGTACAATAGAAGTGAAATTATGAGCTGCTACTTGGTTAAGGTTTCAAATGGCTTAAAGCAGAGCCTATTATTTGGAAACAAATTCCCAAAACTCCCTAAAATCCTCTAAAATTTCCCAAAAATTCCTAAAAATTCCCAAAAATTCACAAAATTTTCCCAAAAATTCCCGAAAATTCTCAAATTTTCCCAAAAATTTACAAAATTTCCAAACATTCTAAAAAAAAAATCCCAAATAATAGGCTCTGGTTTATAGGCATACGGAAAAACTATCGTTTTTTATTAGCACTGTTCTTTGGTGCTTAAGACGCCAACCCATTGAATGCGACTAAAAAAACCAAACATTTCTATTGTTTACATAAGAAGATCAGACGGGACTGCATAGTTGAACATATTGATTTTTTTATAATCGACAAGTAATCAATGCTTCTTGTACACAAGAGATTCAAACTTTTAGTGTACCGAACGTTTGTTCGATCAGCAATAAACATCAAATTTTCAACATCTCATTACTCATTACATTAGCATAGCATTTACAGCGAATTATTCAAATTTACAAATCATAATTATCGTCGATTCAATGTAAACCGATCGATACATCAATAATTCCTTCAACCGTTGAAATATTTTATTTTCGCATCATTCATCCGTAAAAATGATTAAACAAGACATGAAAAGAACCATTAAAAACTGATCAAAACTTGCCAATCATCGTTTTAAAGTTATCGGACATTGAAGTTAAAACTAGCGAAAAAATTACCGAAAAAAAAATTGTTCTTTTCATACTGGTCTCAGCGGTACTCTAAGAGTCAGTCATGTTCTTATGTTTTTAATCACTGTTCTTAGTTACATAATAAATCTGTACTTCATTTTTGTAATGAATGCGCGAACAAGAATTGAAAAAAAAACTGAGCATTTAAAAATTTTCAAAAGATATGCAAACAACTGCGTTTATTAGTAGCTAATAGATAAGTTTACCTCTATAAAATCTTGTTGAACATAAAAATAATTATAGCGTCCGCGGGACCAGATTCTGACGGATCAATAAAATTTAATATTATTTTGATTGAAGAAGATTAAGAATAACGGGCATGCCATAATATGCCATGATGGAGATTTTGATGAGAAGTTGATTCATGTTCTGGGTAAAGTGTAATCGCTTTATCAAAAATTTGATGGAGTAATGAGATTAAAGTCATGGTTATCATTTTATGAAAAGAAGAAACAACGAAATATGAAGAAAGGAAGGTCCATTTTCGGATTACAACCGTATAATCAAAAAATCGGTTGAGTTTGAATATAATTATGGACTGTGTGAAGTTTAGGTTTTTAGACTGAATATCTCTGAACAAAATAACCCCTGGCCATAATATGGGGACAATATAGTCGCGATTTTCTCTAAAAAAGGCAGAGAAATAACCGGGCCATATAGAGAAGCGACATAATACGCGAGGGAGAGGCGGGTAAATTCCTAAAAAAGGAGTGTTGCGTAAGGGGTCGTACACATATGACGTCACGCTTGCTATAAAATCCACAAAGTCTATAACTCCAAACTGGCAAGAGATTTTGCTTATAGTACTCCGGCTGCCCCCCCCCCAAATACACCCCCTGTTTGGGGGGGTAGCCAGAGTCCTATAAACAGAATTTGCTGTCTTGACTAAGTTATGACCGTTTTATGGATACTCATTTTTTATAGCAAACGTGACGTCATATGTGCACGACCCCTAATATATATGGATAGACAGAGGAAGGAACGCTGGAACTGGGTGCTTTTTCCCAATATTAAGAACACACTCTGCAGATAGTTAGCGAAGGAATATTTGGCAAACTTTCTAAGCAATTTCAAACATAAATTGTCACATTCCAATATTTTTCACCTAATGTTTGCCCTTTTTCGGCAAATATTTGCCACATATGCAATTACATTAACACTATTTCAATTTTTGAGGGTCTTCAACTCGTATATACTGCATATTTCCATCGTCGTGAATTCCTCTCACAGTTTACCGATCTTGTGTTGGTTCAATCTTGTTTAATTTCTAAAAAAGTTCAAACTAGCGACGACGACACAAAAACCGCAATTATAAAACAGAGATATATTTATTTGCTGAAATGAAAGTTATTTTTATTCTGCCATGTATATGCAACGCGATCGAAATGTCTATTGAAATAAATTTAATATTTGAATATTGGTACATTTTGACCCAATTTTAGTATTCGGAAAAAAAATGTCTTTCACCGCACATTGTTCTGTTTAACGTAAATGTAATTTTTTATGAGTTTTTGTATCGTAGAATGTTTGCTATTGCTGGTGTTGAACAATGTTTTAAAGAATGTATTTGCTTAGGTGTCAAATGTCTTCATATATATCTTGGTTTGGTTTAAATTCTCAAACAAAAATTGAATGAAAGTCTTTGATCATTTTTGAATGTGCTTTGTATTAAACTGGGGTATTATGTAACCTTTCTGTTTTTTTTTTCATACAAAAGTGGCTGTTTGTCGCCGGTATGAAAGAATAATCTTTTTTTTGTGTCTGAATAATTAATGAACGGTAATTAACAGAAAGTCGAATGGACAATTTTTTACTGTAGCTTTAAGATTTCCTAATGATCATGTTCACTATTCGCCAAACAATTACATGCCGTTTATTAAAGAATTAAAGTATCATTTTGACTACACTTTACAATTTTGTCCTATTGTCCGAGATCCATCGTTGAGATTATTCATATTCATTATTAAAACAACTGAAACTTCTTTTTTTCTCATCAATAATCATGTTCGTTAAGAAAATTAGAGTGCAAGAAACAATGACAATGTAATAAACATTTAAAGAAATTCACAAGTTTTATGCCAGTTTCATACTAGATTTGATCGAAGAGCTTTTAGTTCTGTCAATCCTCAACTTTTCCTTCTGCGGATTTGATGTAGAACTGGTGTGAAATTTATAGTTTCAGTCAAATCAGATTTTAAGGTTTGTGGGTTTACCAAACCACCTCTTAGGAGAAGCGGAGAAGCGGAGAAGCGGAGAAGCGGAGAAGCGGGTGGTTATTATCAAAACTAATCACTCAAATGAGTAATTACCATCCGTACCTATCCGGCTAGATGGATAAACTTCAGTGTCTAGACGGATAAATCGAACTAAACAATGGATGTAGAGGTGTGCAGGCCGACCTTTTTTGGAAGCCCGGCCCGGACCGAACCCGATCCGAAATTAAAACCCGAAGCCCGACCGCTCGGAAAACGCTGTCGGCTCGGCCCGACCCGACCGGGATTTTCTAAGCCCGAAACCCAAACCAGTGAAAAGTAGTTCGGGTTCTGGTCGGGTCGGTTTCGGGCGAGCTTTTTTTTCGAATTTCGGGCAACCCGCTCACCTCTAATACATCATTGTTTTGTAGTCGATGTGATTTGAATATTCTAGGGTGCATCATTTTAAAAAAAAAATTTTGTAGCATTATTATCGAACCCGAATCGTAAACCCGATAAAAAGTACACCCGAAACTCGCCCGACCGGAAATTTTAAAACCCGAAACCCGACTGACCGGAATTTTCTAGACCCGAAAGCCCGAAACCCAAACCCGTGAAAAGTAGTTCGGGTCGGGTTCGGGCGGGCTTTTTTTCGAATTTCAGGCAACCCTCTCACCTCTAAATGGATGCCACGCCTCCTAAAACGTTCGTCTCAGTATAACGTGCGTGTGATCACTATTACAATAACATATTGTACTGTCATCGACTCGAAAATCTCACATAATGTTCTCGTGTATATTGCACACATACTTGCTCTCATTCGCTCGCGCGTAGTGTTTAATATGCACTTGAACGTTAATGTTCGACTTTCTAGTCGATGACAGTAAATATATACATATTATTCGTGGCTTCATTTGGAAAATCCTCAATCATCTTCTTGTCAGACCAACTTGTCTTTTTCATCTTGATAGTTTTTCTGGCAGATAATTTAACGCAGATCAGCGTTTGTGAACAACATTCTTGGAAAAAATTGAGTCTTGATGCCCGGCACGCGACTTTTGTTCTTCCATTCTAAAGCGTTGGTTAGAGTTAGACAGATATAGTTTGTCTCTTTCTAACTAAATCTTTAGAATAGAAGAAAAAGGTTATCAAAACCCATTTTTTTTAAAAACGTTCTTCACAAACGTTGATTTACATCAAATTATCTGCCAGAAAAACTACTCCTCAAGATGAAAAAAATAAGTTGGTCTGGCGAGAATTTGGCTATTGGTCAATGAAAATTTTCTTGGTCGGTTTCAAAAATTTGATGTTGAAACTTGGTGAGCTGGAAACTTCACATAGTTCCACATCTTGTCGATCCACTCACAGTCTTCGTCACCCAGCTGGTTCATGGAAATGATAGCCATGAACTGCCATTGTCGCTTTACGGCGATGCATAGGGGCCGAACCTAGCTAAGCATCGACAAATTAACAATGACAGAAGAAGAAAAAATGAGCTGCCATCATGAAAAAAGTGATAATTTCAAACTGAGCGATTTTAACGAATCTGACGTCTGTTTTAAGTAAACCTTCCCTCCTGTCGGTATGTTTTCAACGACCCCCCTCACCCTCCTAAGTGCAGACGTCATTTTCGAACGCTTCCGTATTGTTTTCAGTGTAATGATAATCTCATCGATTGGTTGTCGGGTTGATCGGGACGAGTGATAAAAATTACTCAAAATAGTGATAAAATCTTACTTTATGTCACTAGTTGTAAAAAATAAAGACCAGTTATACAAAAGTCAACAAAACGATGCATATAAAAGTTCGACAATAGAGAGTTTGGGCAAGGCACTTACAGCCAAATTTGTAACATATACATATAGCTATTTGTTTTGAGTTACATGTTTACGTTATAAGTTACCAGTTGACGTTATAAGTTAACATTATAACTTTATAGCCCAGTTTAGTATTGTAACTGATCCAGACCAGTACTGATCAGTTACAAAACTGATCCGCATCAGAACTGATCAGTTTCAAAATTGATTTGGATTAGTTGTTTTGAAACAGATCCGTACTGATTCGTACCTATCAGTTTTAAAACTGATCAGTGCTTTTTTTTTTAAAAAAAAACATTTACGTTCGTGTGCTTATAAATTTACTTGTTATCAAGTTTCAGCTGTTTTCAAGGTTTTCATACAAAAAATACACAGAAAAAAGAGATACTATCGGTAATGTTGAAAAGAGCATAACAAGTAAATTTAAAAGCACATGTTTGTAATTTATTATCCCTTAAAAAGTTGTGCGGAATACAATATATCACATAGTTTTCGTGTAAACAAGAAATGCTATTTGGATCAGTTTTAAAACTGATTAGTACTGATTCATATCAGTTTTCAGACTGATCAGTACTAATTCGGATCAGTTTTAAAACTGATTAGTACTGATTCGGATCATTTTTGAAACTAATCAGTATTGATCAGGATTAGTTTTTAAACTGATCAGTACTGATCTGGATCAGTTTCGAAACTGATCAGTACTGATATATATCAGTTTCTAAACTGATCAGTGCTGATTCGGATCAGTTTTGAAACTGATCAGTACTAATCTGTGTCAGGTAAAATACTAATCTGGACTATAAACTTATAACTTGTACCGTAAACTTGTAACTTATAACGTAAACTTGTAACTTTTGACGTAAACATATAACTTATTACTTATAGCTATATGTATATGCTATAAATTTGGCTATAAGTCGCTTTGCCCAAACTCTCTAGTCACGAAATGGGGTTGTTTTTATCACTAGACGTGAAGTTATCAAACGAGAGAAGCGAGATAGATAACCACATCGTTGCATTATTATCATTATTGTCATTTTTTTTAAATAGACAACATATTCAAACAATTAAGAATTTGCTGTTTTCAGTCAAGTGAAAAAGAAATTTTCATTAAATCCGATGGTAAGTAACGTAACACTTTAAATTAAAATTGAAATGAAGCTCCACTTACCGAGTTCGAGAACAGCACAATCCACACGACTAGTGGCAAAATGATTTTCATTTTTGCTGCAAAAAAAAAAAGAAATTAATTAAAATTAAAATAAAAATAAAAACGTAATTAAGCATAAAACAAAAACATGCAATTAAAACAAACTTAAATAGCTAAACGATATGAAGCTAAGAATATTTTGAAACTCCCATTAACCATAACATATTTACAAAAAAAAGTGTTAGAAAAAGTTGTTAGTAAATAATTAATGTTATAAAAATATTATTTAACGTGCATTGTATCGAACAACTAAATTATACAGTCCAACAAACAGATAAAAAACGGATTTAATATAAAAGTCGAGCTTCTTTACACGTATCTCTTCTTCCCTATAACAAATCTTATAATTACATAATTAAACTGAATATGGAATATGATGTTTGCATTTTATGTTACGTACAGTCAATATTGAAGTGACCTTACATAAAAACAAATTCATATTTTACACAATTTTGTACCAAAATTCCTGATATTCTCAGCTCGATAATTAGTTGTAAATAAATAGAAGATAACCAATGAGGCGGTAATCATGAAAAGTTCAATGAAGAATCCCATTGTGTCGAACGATTTAGATGCTTATTAGAGTTTTTACTCAAAGAATAAAAAAGTGAGAACTCAATTTGTTTTGCCCGTTTTTTTGCGACAAAATAACCTTGGGAGTTACTACGTTTTTACTGACCATGTCAGCCAAGAATATTTGAAATTATCTTAGATAACCGATCTAAAAACTCACTTGGCATTTAACAGAATGTTTAGATTTTATAAGATTGTTAAGAGACCGTACTTTTTTTGCTTTGTTCTGACCCAGACTGAACGAGTTCTTAGTGAACATCTCAATTATAATGAACGTTCGTGTTTATTCTGTGACGCCGACTTCAATAGGATGAGGTAGGAATTCTTGTTACTTTTGTTTCAATTCAACTTTTCAATAGTTTTAAGGATTCAGTTCGGCATATGTGTGCGGGTCTCGTTTGATTTGGAACTTTTACAATTTTAATGGGACAAGGAGAGGGGGAGGTACAACTTGTGATGGGACGCACTCCAGATTTGAAAAAAAGTACAGATAAATGTTTTAATTTTGTTACACAATAGTCAGTCAAATACACATTCCAGGTCCGACTGGCTATTGTGAATTCTTCAATTTTAACAATTTACAATAGCCAGTAAATATTTGTAGGACCTGAAATGTGTACTTGTCTGACAGAATCCATTGTGTATCACAATAAAAACCTGTAGCTGTAAAATATCCGAACCCTATTCCTCGATCTACACCTGCACTACATGTTAATTTCTTCCTACATCCTCCTCGCTATCCTTCGACCATGTTCTCGTAAATTTCCCCTTATATGCATTCTGTCCTACATAATTACAAAGTAAACCGAAACTATCGCTCTTTTCGTGTAGTCGAAATTTGGACTGTTTATGAACATTCGTTTTAGCGGACAGTCTTAATAAGAATAAATATTTTCCAGAACGAAATATTTTCAATTCAAATAAGTCAAGTTCATATTATTTACGACAACCGCCTACCGTTTTCCAATAATTTGTTGTAATTTTGTCGCTTGCAACAACTTTATAAAATACTTCAACTCGTAATTTGCATGCAACAAAAAAAAAGTAAACGGAAAAAGTCACATTTATCATATTCACAGCGATTCATTACTGGATACTGGACACTATCTGAGACAAATAATAATGAAAAACACTACAAATAAATAAGACTTAATGGACAAATAGTTTTGAACGAAGCGAAATACGTGGCAGTTGCACACCCGATATATTCCTTTTTCTTTACAAAACATTTAATCTTTTCGATTCAAAACATATATTTCCTTGTAATTGCAACTGGAATAGACAAAGTCGAGAAGTAACCAATTTAGTGAGAATATTATTATAAATAGTTTTGTTAGATAATATTATGGGATAGACACCGGTATAATAAAATTGGTTGTTAAGTAGGTTGTCGATATGAAAATTCAATTCTAACTGTTGATAATGTCGAATGTGTGGGTAATAAAATGTTTTTATTTCCATTCAAAGTATGAGCATCTTTGTAACACCAGATTAGAAAATGGGGTAAAGAACTTCGATTCATAAAGAAACACATCAAATTGTCTGCAGCACCCAATTTTATAACTAAATCTGAGAATTAATCTCTTTACCGTTTCAAAATGAACTTCGTTGTGTTACTTAACAATGCTATCTTAGCTGCAGTTCATAAATTAAGCGACAGTAAGTCCCTATCGATTTGTTCTGTTGTGTATTCTTTGACCTGTACCTTGACCAGGGTTTATGTAACTTGAACTTATTTCCCGAAAATACAAAACAATTTTCTACAATTATTTCATTTCATTTCGTAAGAGTTTTTCACATTCTTGTATGTTTCACATACAACTTGAACTTCTAAGCGAACAAATAGTTCATCTTCATTCTTTCTTATGTTTGAATTTTGTAGAACTTCCCATATATTTGCGTGTGTATGAGGGAGCTCCGTGTAAGACACGGCCTAAAATGCGAGAAAAGCGCTGGAAGGTGGTCAAGGCATTCAGAACTCAACAGCATCATAGAACGAGCACTCACCACTGTTGACGTACCAGTCAGATTGAAGCCACCAGGGCTGTTTCGAGAGAATGGAAAAATGGTTGACGGAATAAGTTTGATACCTTGGTACAAAGGGAGTACGCTGGTGTGGGACGCTAATTGCACCAACACGTACGCTAGGGTGGGTCCCTGACTCTGCAAATGCTGTGTTATAGTCCCAGAAATGTTTTGTAGAAGAACTTTTTTTTAAAATGCGATCTTCCTCTGCCTCTTCTTGAAAAACTCATTTTAGGCGTTGTTTCATGAATTATGACAAGCATCGATGTCTTCTTTCTTTTGTCGGTTTGCTTTCCACAATACGTTATGAAATTCTCTATCTACCTACGTTCATTGAAACATTTTTAAATCATTGTTTATGTTATTTTGGTGGAGTCAAAGTTGAAATTTCAATATGAAAACTGAAAGTCGGGAAGGGAGGTTGAACCTCCAATACCGCATTAGCATATTGATGACGTCTGCGATACCGGCATTTTGAAGTACTATCGGAATACTAATAATTAGCACAAAAAGGTTTCCCTTCAAGCTGCATACGTTCAAGAAGACATTGATGCTGATGTCATAATTCATGAAACAACGCCTAAAATGAGTTTTTCAAGGAGAGGCAGGGGAAGATCGCATTTAAAAAAAAAAAGTTCTTCTACAAAACATTTCTGGGACTATTACACAGCATTTGTAAGGTCAGGCGTTTCGAAAAAAAATAGAAGTTCAAATTCGACCCACCCTAACGTACGCCCCCAGCAATTTGCATCACAGCACCAGAACAGCAGGAAAAGTGGCGGATGACAAGGCTAAACGGAAGGAATCAAAGTACAGGACGCTGATCGAACGCAATTATGATTTTTTTCCGTTCTCAGTAGAAACAATGGGAACGTCGTGTCAGGAAGCAATTCAATTTTTCGAAGAATTGGGGAATATGATCGAACAAAAGACTGACGAGGCAAGATCAAAAACTTTCCTCGTGCAGCGTATAAGTATGGCCATACAGAAGGGCAACGCGGCAGCAGTAATGGGATGCTTCGAACCCAGTGACAACATGGAGGAAGTCTTTTATCTGTGATTTTTATTTATGTGATCTTTGTAATTTATGACATTATTGTTCTAATGCTGCAATAAACAAAAAATCCCACAGTCATCATGTCCATTTAATAGCTGAGATGGAAAGAAAAGATGGAAAGGTCGGGACAGGTCAGGTCTAATCTGTTTTATTTCAGGTTGACTTGAACGTAAAGCTGACAGGTTTTTTCGAAAAATCTAATTTTTTTTAGCTTTGAAGGGAAACCCTTTCAACTGTTCATGTTGATCTGAACCTGAACCTGACGTGTATTTTCCGAACCTGAAGTTTTAAATTTTAGGTTCAGGTTCATTAAGGAACCTGATCTGAATTAAATCAGATTTTTTCAGTTCAGATCAGGTCCAACCTGACCTGTTCCGAAGTCTTACATAGAAAAACCTTTCACTTATATTTTTACTTTAAGTCGAGTGAAAAAGTGATTGGTCGTAATACTAAATCTTACTTTGATGAATTCGGTATCAAAATACAAAAAATCTTGTTGAAAACTCTCTGTTTGGGCTCGTTATTGACATATAGTACGAAAAACAGCCTCATTTCGTTACAAGCATTGAAATTGACTATTACGTACTACAAACATCCTCAAAAATTCTTAAAAGCAACTTCTGATAGTAAATTGGGAAATTCAGGGAGTTTTTAGGAACTTTTATTTCCCAAAATTTCCCTTGACTTACGACATTTTTTACTTGAATTACCCGAAAGGAATATCTTGAATAAAATCAAATTCGAGCATCAGGTCCGTCTGATAATATTCCACTAAATGAAAATCTTGTAGCACTGTTCATGCATTTGTAGTTGGCATTTTCGATCGATATGGAAAACTCGTTTTACCAAGCACGGACTCATTAAAATTTTAACAACAAAAATCATTTTAAAAATCATAAACTGTGATTGAATATCATCAAAAATGTTATAACCAAAAAAAAACAACATTCATACAACAACTCCTTGACATCTGAGTGCATTACCGACATTTTATATTGTTGATATGAAGGCAACACAACAAAAGACAAAATCGTAAAAAGGAACAATTTTTTTCTTTCTTCTTTCTTCATTCTTCAATCTTTTCTTCATTGACCGAATTGTATTATATGAATTTTTGTATTCAGATATGAATGAACGAATTTTTTCATGTGGTTGGATCGGCACAGGTGCTTGTTGTATGTTATGATCCTATGCTATCATCAGCATTGTCTTTGAAGTCATAAAATATATCAAAAGTAATCATAATAAAGTAAACAAAAAAGCTGTAAAAAAAGTAAAAAAAAAAACGAACTATAGGAACTTAGAGAATATTCTAAAGTGATGGAATTTAGGTTTTGTTTGTTTATTTATTTAGAAATAAAAATAATAAACCGAAAAAATATCTTGACTCGATTACAGAATTTTAAGTGGTAAATGTAGGGCGGTTCTTAGCCTTTCTGGAGAAAAACTAATCGGGTATATTTCAAAATTAATATTCGACAAAATTATATTTTTGATGTAAAAATAATGTAAATTTTGTGTATGTTTTATGGAAAAATAATGGAAAGTTCATGGATAATAATGTAAAATTTATGTAGATGATGTAAAAAAGATGGACAGTTAATGTAACAACAATGTAAAAATGATGTAAATCATGTTAAAATGATGTAAATCATGTTAAAATGATGTAAATGCTTTTCCAATGCAAAATTTAAAAATTAAGGAAAAATAATGTAGCAAAAACCATCGTTGTTACATTAATTATCCATCTTTTGTACATCTTTTTTACTCGATCTACATAAATTTTACATTGTTATCCATGTTATCCATCCTGTTATCATCATGTTACCATCATGTTATCCATACATGAAACATACACAAAATTTACATTATTTTTACATCAAAAATATAATTTTGAATTATAACCAACTAATCAATAGATAGTATGTTATTGACGAGGACTAAAAACTTAGTCTTTTGACTCGCACGGTCATATACATAGGGGCTATTCAAGTAGTACGTAAGCTCAAAAATTCGGATTTTTGACACCCACCCCTATCGTACGCTTTTCGCAACCCCTCCTCCCCCCCCCCCCTCAGTACGCACGAAATTTGAATTTATGTAAATTTTCCACTGAAGACAGCCAAATTTGTGCGATACATTCTTATCACACTATAGCAGGTAAGTTCGTGAAACGGGAGAAGATACTTTTCGAATCACACAACTTTATTACGCATTTCAGTCATTAGCACATTTTTAGATGAATTTGTTTCTCAGTTGCACAAAATGGAATTCCGTGACTTTCTTTTGAAAATTCTAAAAGTGTAACGCACGATGGAACTACCACTATTACTACTACTACTTCTGCTAAAAAATTATAACTGCCGACACTCCCATATAAAAGGAATTTAGATCTGATCTTTCATTGATACTGTATAATGAAAAAAGAGTCCTGTAGGTACCGTAGAACATGACGCATCTGTGGCTAAAATTCACTTATCTTCGAGGGGGAGGCTTGATATATTCCCACTCGAAGATAAGTAAATTATCCCCACAAAAACGTACATTTTACATGCTGATGGTTGAGAAATGCTTGCAGCGAGTAATGACGCATTTATCAACACAGAAGCATGTAAAAAATTTATTGTTTTTGCATGATAAAGTGTAAATAGCTTTTTTATCAGTGGACATAAAAAATGCGCCTCGTGGACACACATTTTGATAACTTGAAGACTACAGAACGAGTTTACAATAACTTTCTTTGAGTTTGAAAAAAGTTAGACCAGAGTGCGTACTTCTTAGTCTAACCCCCCTTCCCCCCATTCACGCTCTTCCGTACGCTTTTCATAGACTCCCCCCACCCCCCTAGTGAGTACGTACTACTTGAATGCAAAGTTTAAGGCCCTCGTACAATAAACCATCGTATTTTACAATAGATGCAGTTTGATATCTTGTATCACTGTGAGTAAAAGTATCCGATAGCTTCAGTCTGAGGTGTCATATTTCATCCCTTGTATAATAATGTAATCATTGCTTATTGTGATCATTTTTCAATTTATTATCTTCCTTTATATACCTAGAATTGTTGATCCTTGTTGATCGAAAACGTTGCCGAAACGCATCCCACTAAACTCATGGACATTTTTGTCTGGTATTTCAAAAAATGGTCAACTGATTTTTATGGGTTAACTTAACTCATTTTTAAAATGTTTCTACTAAGAAGTAACGGATGTTTGTCAATAATCCACGCGTTTAGTGCGGCAACGGCTTCTGTCAAAGTGCAGCCTATTGATGAAATGCATAAACGCTATAGGAGTTCATTCACTACTGGTATGGACCGTAGTACGCATCCAATCATGAAATACAGCATACTTTAACAGAAGTGAAAACGCGTGGATATTGTCAAAATAGAGCGATCACGTGACCAAAAATTTTTCATTTTGACAGCTTTATGAGAACGTCTACATTCGTTCCATATCCAAACTTATAGCATGAAAATCTCAAAAACTGCTATTGATTTATCTTTGTCGGAACCTTGAAAAACGTTTTTATTTTAATATTTGCACAACACAAGAAAAGGATGCGGTTGTTGACTTAAATCATCGAAAAAAAGTAAGAAAAATTATCTGTATGTAAGCTGTATTTATCGCTTAAAAACGCCAAAGGTGAACTAACTCATTAAAAAAGTGAATTGAGTAAAAAACAAAACACTTTCACATTACAATGTTGTTACTTTTGCTAGATGCTATTCTGTGTAGTATTTTTTAAAAAGTGAATGAATGAAATTATCAGCAATCATAATCAATCATAAAGTGTTAAAACAAATTGCATCGGCAATACAGTTCAAATTAAAAATGCAATATCCTACTTTGCAGACAGGGTGATTCATAAAAATAAATATAGCGATTTCTCAATGTTTGCTTCAGTCCGGATGCAGATGTCTTATAAGTCAATGACATCAAGTTGTGTCTATAGACAATTCGGGACTTGTTATTTACCATTGAAGAAACTATACTTTCCATCACTCTGGCACTTGCTTTGAACAAACTATACTTTTCATTATCGAGACCGACAGTAAATTTAATAACTTTTTCAAATGTGAAATTGTAAATTGCACTCATTCTACTTCGAAGAATAAGAATATAATTTATTAGCGCATACAAAGGCATAACAAGACGAATGGAGAAAAAAATGCATACAAAACAGTTGTAAAATGAAGCATTGTAATGATCATAGATATCTAATAATGATGTAAGGTCATCGCTCCCAAAATACCATTTGCCACTTTATCCATTCTTTCGAAATTAATTTAAAAAAGTTTTTTCTTCGATTCTATTCAATATTTGAAGCAAAAAATTAATCTTATACCAGGATGCCATCCATCCACTAATACAAGAGTGTTTTCAGTGTGTACATAAAAATGTTGAACCTTTCGGTAACACTAAAAGTATGGTTCGACAAGTATAAGCGGTAAGAACTATTAGGATTATATATTAGGAATAAATATTCGTTATTATCCTCAATACAATTGCTAACTAGAAAGAAATAATGAAATTATCTAATTTCACAAGAATCTTTGCTCATCATGAAATGTAATTACAGTGAGGAAATGAAATATTTTAATTGCACAAAAATCGTTACTCCGCATGACTTGTCGCTCCCTAGAAATTATTCTTCCTCAGGATACTTCATTCACTAGGAATTCCAAAGAATCGTAATAGTCATTCACACATGTTTATTCTCAGAAATCTTCGTTTTCCAGTAATAATCTCAGATAACACAGATCACACTTTTTAATGTGGTTGCCCACTGAATGTACATTAAATGTGCGAAATTCAATGTTGTTGAGAATATGTACATAAAATGTACAAAAAATGTGCCTGTAAAGTTGTACATATTTCGATGTTCATAAAAAGCACATTTTTTGTGCTATTAAAACTCGAAATTATTGTTCTAGATCACAAGTACATTTTTCGCACATTTTAAGGTGTACACTATTCCTATCACATTGAATGTACCAAAAATGTGCTTGTAATGTACATTACATTAATGTACATTAAATGCACTTCACGTTCCAAAGAAAAGATGTAACGGTAAGGGCGCTTTTTAATATACATTAAATGTCCTGGAACTGGAGCACATTAAATGGGATCAGCACATTTTCCGATGGCACTTTATGTACATTTCGTGGGGTCAATTGTTGTCTGGGAATCGTAGTAACCATAATAAGCCATATAAAGCCCATATAAAACCATGAGTATGGTAGCACCTTTTGTATTAGAGAAAGGTTGGGTCTTCGAGATATAGGCTAGGTGTCAAATTGGAAAATGTAGGGTTGGGTGTGTCGTGTATCGGGTGACGCAAAAATTTGGCTACCCGTAGTCCAAACATCGTGCAAAGCTAAATTTTTGGGGTGTGTAGTACTTTCGTACTTTCGGCTCTCTTAGCAAGCATGTAAAACTCAATACATCACGCGAAAACGAGTAGGCCTTGAGATGTAATAGTATATTTTGTAACGAGTAATTAAAAATTGAATTTTTTGCTCCGCTATGATCATAATGAGACGAAATCACACAAACGAACATATAGAAATCACTCTACATCAAGTCGATGCACAATTGATTGCGGCTGAAAAAGTATATACGGTCGTGCGCTTATAAATTTACTTGTTATCAAGTTTCAGCTGTTTTCAAGGTCTGCCATAGAAATTCCACAACACTAACTAAAACTTTGAGTTTTCGATCGTAGTTGCCGTAACGAAAAACGTCGAATTATGGTCATTAGGAGCAAAAATGACTATTTCTGTGTCCCGAAGCTTTAAGCGTCACCCAAATGGATATCAGTTGTTTTGAAAAAAGGAACGAGGACTGCGCCACATTTCCCTTTTAAAAGGGGTTTTTGTTGTGATCGTCATTTCGTAGGAGTTGCCATTCCGCGGGAATCGCCATTTTCCAGGAGTTGTCATTCCCCAGGAATATTCATTCCACAAGAAATATTAAATGAAATTGACATTTCTGCCATAAGGTGGGGTTGCACTGTTCGATTTCAGAAGGCAGCTTGGTGCCAAAAAAGTTCCTATGGTAATGTTGGATGGCGAAACGAGTACATTAATGTGCACTAGGTCCCGACTCGGCACCAGGCTGCGTACTTGAAAAGTATGAGTAGCCTTTAAGAAGGCAGCCTGGTGCCGAAAAGCAGTTAAACTCATTGTAACGGCAGTTACGAATACTATGCGTCACATAAATTTCAACTCGGCACCAGACTGCTGCTGCCCTCTACATTCACAGTAGAATATCTTAAGTAGGCAGCCTGGTGCCGTGTTGAAATTTATATCACGTATAGTATTTGTTACTGCCGTTACGATGACATTAACAGATTTTCGGCACGAGGCTGCGTTCTTTATGGCTACTTAAACATTGTGCATAGTAATGTCCTCGTTCCCCACTCCAACATTGCCATAGAAAACTTTTTGGCACCAGGCTGCCCACCTTGATATGCAGACCTCTACTTGTTGCAATTTTTCTCCATGAAAATGCTCTACACGACGGTGACATAAGAAGTTCATGCACTAGACAAAGGACCAGTCTACTGCGTGAACTCCTTATTTCATAGTCTCGTAGAACATTTTCATGGAGTAAATTTGCAACAAACAGAAGCCTTTTTTAACCACCACAGCCATAAGCTAATTGTTTGATTTGAACTCAATTCACACGCTTTTCTGCAATGTAACCAGTTTCCCTTAGTAAACATACGTAATTTCAAAGGAAAACACATTTTTGCCATCAGAAGTGATTACACTCACTTCACTGATTCAATTGATGTGATGCTCACCTGAAACTGACTGCATAATTTGTTATTTAACTCTCGAAATGCTGTTCAAGATCATTCAATGAGATTAAAAAAAATTGATAAGTCAAATGGGAAAAGCGCCATTAAATGTGTAACGAGTATTCACCGTTGTTGGATGAAAAAGTCAAGCAACCCATCACACATAACATACCTGGACGTGTATGCAGTGTGAAAAACTTATGACACCTCGTTGGAAATGGAAACGAAAACATAAAAAGAAAATATGACGATGACTTGGACTTCTCTCTAGAACGAAGATTTACTTTTTTTTTCTTACATTGTAAGATGTTTTTTTATTGTTTTGGAATTTCAGTATGTTTTTAGATGGTTTTGATAGTCTAAAATTACATTGCATTAATCAACTGGTCTTGCAGCAAGTGATTGAAGGTGATGTTTTCTCATGTTTTATTTTTAGTTGATGACTGATTTTATGACTCAATTCAATGATAATTGATTTAGAGTTTTCAGAACTTGGTTCTTATATGTTTTTATGATGACGAACCGCGCGCCGTAAAATGTCCATTGTGAGGAATAGCATTGAATTAATGTTTACAGAGTTCAGATAGCTTACACCCTTCAACTAAAATGGAAATAAAACTCAAATAAGCAGCAGGTTATTCCTTATTTGTTTACAAAATTGTAGATATGTCAACACTGACAAAAACCAGACTTCGCCTTAACCACTTATAAGGCTGCACATTTATAGTGCACACACTTAAAAAAGGCTTTCGGCGATAATTGTTTAAAATTATCTGAAGTTAAGTGTCAGCTCTTTAGTTGGAGAAAAGAAACTTTATATTTATCTCATAATTGGAATAAAAAATTCTAGACAATCGTTTGAACAAACAAGTCTCCTTTCGAAAACAGGTTGGTAAACGTAGATTTCTTATTCGTATGTAAATTACGAACGCAAATTGTAGGAATAAATATAATTCATTTATTGGTTTAAGTCGGAAATTCAAAACATAAAAACATCCTAAAGAATTGTTAATGCCATCTACCAATTCATCTCGTGTCAACCAATCCGAATATAAAAAGAATTTTGATAAATTTTATTTCCATTCTCGCATTATCTATTTGACTTAATTGCAGTAATTAAATTGAAATAAAATAATTGAACCACTAAACGCCTACATGTGATACTGTTGGAGTTGAAATCAAAACACATTCTTCATGAGGTGTCTTTTAAGTGAAATATGCATAAAAAGCGGTTGAACTTGACGTGGTGTTTTGCTTAAACTTGCAATCAAATTAGTTCATAAATAAATTGCGTCAACAGATTCAATATTTTGAAAATGTAGTAGGAAACGTTAAGTTAGAATATTTAAATCGGTTAAACAACCAATCAGAGAGATTTCCTGGTTGTCCCCGCGCCCACAAAGTGACGTTCAAATGACGGGCGGGCAAACACTTTTCCAGCGGGTCTTCAAATTTTCTTTCTGATTTCGGGCCTTAACCCAAGTACTCGGTATTTTTTTAAAGATACGTGACAAGGTCCGAATGTCAAAAAAAAATATCCCCAACCAAAATATCCTCGTGGGCAAAATATCCCCTCAGACAAAATATCAACACTCAAAAAATTAATAATACTCAACGTGAAGTGTACTTAGCGCCGCGCCGCAGGCCTGAAATAAACAATAACAAAAAATCGGGGTCGAGGGACGGCAGCCACCCAAAAGGGGAGTCAAGCGGGGAATATCCCCTCTTCCGGGGTCTAAGGAGCGAAGCCCCTAGGGAGGTTTGGGGCAGCGCCCCATTTACGTAAGGCCGCCTGCAGGCGCGGGGGTGAGGGGGCAGAGCCCCCAACACACAATATATCTAATTAATAATACCCTATATTCACCATTTCTGAGTAGACATTACATCTGGGGATATTTTGTCCATTTTTTGTGGGATATTTTGACTGGGGATAATCGGTCCTAGAGCCGACAAAGTGACATGTGTATAGGTTCTGAAAGACGTCAAGAGTAAAGTTTCGGGGAATCTACAGTAGGGGATCCATAAGATTGTGCAACTTTTTATTTCAGGAGTAAATTTTACTAGTGAAAAGAAATGTTGCACAATCTTATGATGCCGTTACTGTAAAATGACCATCCACACAAAAAGCTGATCGAGACTCTCGATTCGAGAGACTGCGTGAAAGTGGGATGTCAGTACCGAAGTGTTCGTCATTATCATTCTAGCGCGAAGTATTTTATTATTCTAAACGATCCGAGCACTATATTAATCTTGGATTTCTTGGTTTTTGATGTAGGGCGGGTTCGATGACGATGGGGAGGAGGTTTGAAAAATGAGGCGGGAAAAAATTTTGCGTTTTTTTCATAAATATTCACACTATTTGCGCACCAAATGACTACTGATTATAGTACTTGATGCACTTTGGTGCCCGGTAGATGATTGAGGAGAAGATTGAACCAGGCTGCCTGGTGAATCAAATTTGCCAGGAACGAAATGAATTGTAATGTCGTAAGAGTCCATTCTAAGGAAAATCACATAGATAACTCTTGTTGGACTTCGTTGAACTAGATAACTCTCGTGTTTCATTTCCATCGAAAATTATCAATCTACAGTAAGTAGTTGTCATACTTTAATCAACAAAAATTGATCTAAAAATCTTAAGAGGCTAATTTTAACTCTTTCAACATTCTTAGAATTTATAGAAAATCCTCGAAAAATATGGGAAATTTCTCAAAATTTAGGAAAATCTTCAGATGATTTTCTTTTCGAAAATATTTTGTCAACGAAAGTTACAAATATCCGCCCATCGTTCTCTACCATAAGAAAAAATTCCCTAAATCCACGCACGTGCTTAGTGCGACGTCGGCTTATGTCAAAGCGTATGAAATTTTATGATGAAACGCATACGTTGAAAAGCAGACAGTTTTTCGTTTCGTTGCTTGACTCATTATGCATTTCGTTTGGAAACTTTGTATGCATTGACATAAGCCGACGCAACGTCGTGTCGCACTAAATGCGTAGATACGGTGATATAGCACATTCACACTACCCAATTAACCAAATTCTTCCGCGGAAATTCGTTCGGACAAAGAACAATAAAGGCTTTCAAAAGCTTCTTAAAACTTCTTTTGTTCAATGTCCGTACGACTTTCCGCGGAAGAGTTTGGTTGATTGGGCTAGGCTCTGATTCTGATTTTCGTTAGCGTTGAACACTGTAGATAAATTTGATAAATGTTAGTTACCTAATTAGCTGTTAATATTCATTTTAGCGCGCTTTTTTTTACTGTGGATGTACCCCACATTTTCATCAGATAAATAACCTAATATTTTATAGCATTTATGGTGTTGATATTACTAAACAGTCATTTTTACACCAGTGATCTTTCCGCCTGCACGAAACCAAATTTTTATATTTTACATTCAAATGTTGATCTTGAATTGTGCACATTTGTATCTTAAATACAGTCAGCCGCAACGAATCGTTTGGTTAACCGTAACGATTCCAATTTATATCGGTTGTAAGGTAAGTTCAAAATAAAAGTTACATTTGGCATATTAATTTCAGCAAGGCTACAAGACCATCACTGTTGAATAACAATCAAATGTTATGATTCTGCCAAAATACAATTCAAATGAAGTTATTAAAATTCAAACTACGAAAAACGAAAAGGTTACAGTTATAAGATGCAATTTTTGAAGAAAATAACGTTCTGTCGTTGAACGTAAAAATCTTTACAAAATGAAGTCATCGTCTAAATAAAAATTTTATAATAAAATTCCCATCATTTCATCTTCACCCATATTTCTACAACAATTTATATTCAAGAATTTTTGTATTTTCATTTTATTCTTTTATTTTAACGAAAATTATATTAACGTAAGTGACTTCATTTAAATTATTCATTACATTTATTTGTAGGCAGTCGTACCGTACGTGTTGTCCTACAGATATGTTAAAAGAATTTTCATTGAAAAAAGCTTAATTAACAGTTAAGAGAATTCAGTTTTTGCGAAAAGGAGAACTGGTTTCGCTTCGTTCACAACAAACCGTACGTTAAAGTATTTGTTAACGCCATTACAGGACGGGTTCGTAGATTTTTGACTTATTAGGCAGTACTGAAGATCACAGATCTATTATCTCATTCAACTTCAAATTTTGGTTAGCAATGCTTGAATAATACAATGGAATTAAATTTTCCTCATTCCCATAAATTTCTGTAACTTCTATATTATAAAACAGAAACATCGGTGCACCTCATCACACCTTGATACACCTCGGTGCACCTTAATACATCTCATTGTATCTTGATACACCTAGGTTCACCTTGATACAACTCGGTGCACCTTGATATACCTAGGTTCACCTTGATACAACTCGGTGCACCTTGATACAACTCGGTGCACCTTGATACAACTCGGTGCACCTTGATACAACTCGGTGCACCTTGATACAACTCGGTGCACCTTGATACAACTCGGTGCACCTTGATACAACTCGGTGCACCTTGATACAACTCGGTGCATCTTCATATAACTCGGTGCGCCTTCATACAACTCGGTGCACCTTGATACATTATGGTCATCTTAACGAACCATGGAGCACTTTGATGCCCTACGGTTCACCTTGATGCACTACGGTTCACCTTGATACTTCTCGTTTCACCTTGACACAAATCGGTGTACCTTGATACACCTTAGTGCATCTTGACACACCTTGACACAAGTTCGTTAGGGAATGTGAGGAAAAGAGGAAAATTGGAAACACGGTCGCACGTTCTCAACAGGAAGGAATTTACAAGGTAAGGACAGACTGCTGAATCTAGTTGTTACATTGACGAGGCTAACTGAGTGTGAATTACTTTCTTTTATATGTAATTGTAATTCAAAATCCCTAGCAAATGCGCAAAAACTTAGGAAAATTTAAGCGATTCTGTTTTAACGATTCATCTGGGTAGCCAATACGACCGGCCAAAGGTTGGGTACCAGTGCTAGTTAGGAAATAGAGTTCAATAGGGCATGGCTATAGAACCACCAAACCCTACAAAAGTGTAATCTATCAGCTCTTTAGGCAGCGAATAATACCGGAGATGAGCCCTAACAGTCTAAGAACAAAGGACGTTTCAACGCTTGGCTCCCAAGCATACGGGACTGTCACATTAATAAGCAGAATTGCACGGAATAATGGACGAATTTGAATCCATGGAACCAGCAACTTTCCCTCTCTTTTTGGTGTTGGGGTGTTTGTAGCCACCATTGGAGCTCTTTTCCT
Organism: Pseudolycoriella hygida; assembly: GCA_029228625.1. Taxonomy (NCBI): domain Eukaryota; kingdom Metazoa; phylum Arthropoda; class Insecta; order Diptera; family Sciaridae; genus Pseudolycoriella; species Pseudolycoriella hygida. Next base: position 67,247,935 of record CM055403.1, read on the forward strand.
ACGCTCAAAAAATAGAGCATCTACGGGCACCGCCTTCCTTTTAGAAAATTTTCGGAATGAATTTGTGACTTTTTAACAAAGTTTTCTGGAAATTTCGGAATTGAATGGAGTGAATCTGGACTCCAGGTTCCTATTTTGCAGTCAGTTTACAGAAGAGCACTAAAGAACTAGGCGTAACTGAAAGTCAATAAGTGTTCTTATACTGTGGATAACACCAAGATCTCTACTCAATCATCCCAAACTAATAAATCATAAAAAGTGGAAATCAGTAGGAGAGATATCACGTACTTCAGTATTATTGTTAATCTAATACTAAAATTAAGTATTTGCCTTCAGTGATGCGGTTTTGTTGAGTTACTGGCCTAACTCGAGTAAAAAATGTTCTAAAACGTTTTTCCCTTTTCTCTAGTAGGAACAAAAAATTTCTAAAATTTATGACTGGAAGTGAACAAAGAAAATTTCTTTTGATAAGACCGAATTGTTTGTGAGTCGAGACGATTCAGTGGCATTGATTGACTAATTTTGAGGTTGACATAAAATCTAACATCGCAGAAAACTGATAGTAATATGAAAATACCATCAGGAATTCTATAAAATGGTAATAGAATATCTTTTCACGGTATGTAACTTTGTCGAACATGGACAAGTAAAATTTGTTGTTGAAGCATCGTAAAGCGAATAGCACTTTTAACGGGTTCCGATCATAATGTGTCAAAACTTCATTTATCTTTTGAAAAACATTTTGCAATACACGGCGCACAAGTTTTATAAATGGAAAACCATTTTAATCCACCAATAACCTATTGAAAATGCATACATAAATTTACGTTAAAAAATTGATTTTAATACTTGTTTGGTTAGTTTTACAGTTCAAAATCTTCACGAAACGGTAGACTACAATAATCTTGTTTTCGTCTTGAGGTCTCGGGGAGCTGTTTCGTTCATCTATCTTCAAATTTATCGTTTTATAGAAAGAAAAATATTAAAATGAAAATAAAAATGAAGAAAAGATTCGCATAAACGATCATAATGTGTGTATAAATGTTGGCAATAGTGTGTAGTGGATTTATTTTGCACAATATATTCTTGGATGAGAGACTTAGCTGATTTAATTATAGATATTCTTACATTTCCTACAACATTCTGTAATGTTAGTTACCGACATATTGCGGTGGTATACATAAAATCATGAAAAGTACAACTTTAGTTATAACGGAGCTGGAAAATTGCTCTATAATTAATATTGCCACAGGTACATTGGACACTATTTGTTTTAGTATTTTACACATCAATTATATAGTCTTTATGATATATGTATTAACAGTTTTGTAGATGCAAAATTAAAAATTATTTAATTCTTGAAGGAAAGTCATTTTTCTCCGTAACGGGTGCGTGAATGACAATAATAATGTATTCGTTGTGAACAAACCGTTAGTTCTTTATATGTAAACTAGATGTCTTGGGGTATTTACTAGAGTAAGATGATATTAATTTTTCACACGTCTCTTACAACTTATCAATTCATTGCAGCGACTCAACGTTCATTTAATTCGTCTATAGCTCTGCTTCTAGAATAAGAATACAACATATGCTAAGTGGACCCGTACGCGCAGCTGGAAATAGTGTGTATCCTTCGTATCTAAGATACCGGGCAGTTTGGGGGCCGAAAAACCGGATACCGGGAGTGGTTCGCTTCGCTCGAGCGGTTCACGTTCCGGGAAATATGCTCGAGCAAAGCTCGAACGTTTTACGCTATGGGAAATCGCTTTAAGATGGGAAATGACTAAAAAATGGGAAATCGCTTCAAGATGGGAAATCGCTTCAAAGTGGGAAATGACTAAAAGTGGGAAATCGCTTCAAGATGGGAAATCGCTTCAAGATGGGAAATCGCTTCAAAGTGGGAAATGACTAAAAATGGGAAATCGCTTCAAGATGGGAAATGACTAAGAAATGGGAAATCGCTTCAAAGTGGGAAGCAACTAAAAATGGGAAAGCGCTTCGAAGTGGGAAATGACTAAAAATGGCACGTCGCTTCAAAGTGGGAAATGACTAAAAATGGGAAATTGCTGAAAACGGGAAATTGCTGAAAACGGGAAATGAATAAAAAATGGAAATTGCTGAAAAATGGGAAATGAATGAAAAATGGGAAATTACTGAAAAACGAGAAATAAATAAAAAATGGGAAATGGCTCAAAGATGGAAAATGAGTAAACCACTTAGTTGAAAAAAATGATGAAAAATTTCGCTAGCTCCGCCTGCGCCTTTTATAAACTCTTAAAATATTTTATTGAGATTTTGATGACATCGTTAAAAACACTCGCTCGCTTCGCTCGCGATTTGTATAATTTTTCTTTGTAAAATTTTGATTGACATGTCAATGTCAACGATTTTTTAAAAAGTATTCAAAAGAATCTCGCTCGCTCCGCTCGCGGACCATAAATTTTTCTTTGTAAAATTTCGATTGATATGTCAACAAGTTCTTTAAGGCTCATAACTTGTGTGCTAAAATATAGTCTACATTTAGGCGCTCAAATATTATATTTTCGCTGATATCCGTGGACAAAGATGCAGTTTCAAAAAAGTAAGTCAGCATTTCCCTTCCTAAATATGTTGCCTTTTAAAAGCAACTAAACTTATTTTTTGGGATTGAACCTTGTCTCAGAACGACGAGTTTTTGTGCAAATTTTTACGATTATTTCGCCGTTCTCAGAGTAGGTAGGATCCCAAAAAATAAGTTTAGTTTCTATTAAAAGGCAACATTTTTAGGAAGACAAATGCTGACTTACTTTTTTTAAACTGCGTCTTTGTGCACTGATATCAGCGATAATATAATATTTGAGCGCCTAAAGGTAGACTATATTTTAGCAAACAAGTTACAGGCCTTAAAAAGTATTAAGAAATATCTCGCTCGCTCCGTCGCGATTCATAAATTTTTCTTTGTGAAATGTTGATTGATATGCCAACGATTTCGGGAAAAATTATTAAAAAAAATCTCGCTCGCTCCGCTCGCGATTCATAAATTCTTCTTTGTAAAATTCTGATTGATTCGTCAAAAAGTATGAAAAAAAATCTCGGTCGCTCCACTCGCAACATTTCAACATTTTGGTCACCGGGAAATAACTTTTGCCCACCATTTTAATCACCAGGAAATCTCAATTTTTCACCGGGAAATCTCGATTCCTCAGTGTGAAATTTTATCGATTTTAGATGGATACCAGAAAAAAATGGGAAATCGAATTTGGATACCGGAAAAAAAAAAACATTATTTCCAGCCGCACCCGTACGATTCCCTATGAAGACGTCGTCGGTCGTTCGCTAAAATAATAACTACGTCCTTACTAAATTGGATTGGAGTTTTCCCAAAAAGAACTCACCCCAAGCAAGTGTATAACATTTTTTTTTAAATCAAAAATTTGTCAATAAAACTTTTCAAAAAAGAAACCACAAAATTTTTTTGGGGCTAGCGCACTGGGGCACTCTTCTCTGCTGGAAGAATTTCCATGGTCAAAAAAATGTTTTCTTTAATTTCACTAGATTTTTTCCGCAGCATAGTAGAAAAAACCTCATTCAAAATTCATTCAAAACACATAAGACACGCACTTCGTACGGGTCTAAACATCAACCGAGATCAATATAATAAAACTCGTTAAACTGCCGGATGCTTCCGACGAAAATATTTCCCTGCCATTTCCAGTATATCTCTTTCAGCAAGTTGCATTGGATACCTTCACGATCGTTTATGCTTCATTTGATTTTCAATAGTCTCATGATGTGAAATGCCTGCCGAAGTGAACCTCAACCGCAATGCTCGGTATTATCGTTGCATCAAGTCGTTTAAGGTTGTTCTTTTCTTTTTATTTATAAATGGCATTTTTTCCGTAAATATCTTTTCTATTTTTTATTAAAGTAGGGTTGTCCGACATACTCGTGCGTGTAATATGATCGCTAACACTATCTGTGTACTATTGACTGAAGCATATTAGCTTGGAAATGTTGGTCGTAATTAATGGAATTAAACGCAAGAAACACGAAAGAGAACATAAAACCCTTTCGATATGAAACTTCTTTTTTTGCAAACGGATGATGCTGGTTTCTTTGAACCTACTGAATTGGTAAATGAGTGGTTAACACAGCAGCAGTAGTTTTACAGAGAAAAAAATGGGGAAAAAAGCTGATAAACAACAAAGATTCTTTTTTTCAATTATACGTTTGTTACATCTGTAATTTTTGTAGCAAAGAAACGAAATGTAAGATCAATGTGCAGTGCAACGTAATAATGGATGTGCTGGATAAGACGAATGATTTTAGTTCTGTGAGAAAATCGATGAATCGTATCAAAACACATTTTAAGTTTATTAAATCCAGAATTGAATAATTCACCGTTTCGAAAATTAGTTAATTGCCATGGGTTGAACTAGCATTTGTTTAAGTGTTCTTCAATTATTGTTTTAACAGTACTCCAATAGGTTTGTGCAAATTTTTTTTTTCGCAACGTCTGCTGTCGAGCTCTAGTGTTGAGCACTCTCAGTTGTTGTGAAAAGTAATGTTCCTATCACGTGCCTGATGGTTGTTTTCAGCACTCGATGTGTTTTGCCAAACTCGCCTACGGCTCGTGATGACAAGTATACTATTGTGAGATCCTTTCATTACTAAAGAGTTATTACTGTGCCAGTATATATGTGGGAACCGAGTGGTTATTACATAGTTGGTAGAGTGTCAAATTAATTTCAGAGAGATTTTTGTGTGCAATGTCACTGCATGGAATCATTCATTCTGTTATAATCGTTTGAAGAGGAAATAGTTTAATAAAATTAAGCAAATTTTTTTAATCGAAAAGTCACCAGTAAAGAAAAGAAACCAGTAAAGGTTAGGATTCTGTCCTATCCTACATATATGTACTAGTGTAGGATCGAAAATGGTAGGAGCCCAATACGGTTCTTCCAACAATGCCCAGTTTCTATAGCGTTTACATAATTTGCAAAGCAGCAATAACGATGAGCCTAAACGTGAATTTCAAACCCCGCCTATACTGCAGCTGCAAATAGAATTTCATCTGGTGTTCGTGATATCGACGCCTTAAGATAGACTCAGATCTGTACTACTGTAATAATGGGTGACATCATACATGTCATTCTTTTGCGTAAGGTTCGCTGTGGACAGCAAGTACACAAATACCCAAATTGAGAAGCTTGGGTATACTCAGGAACCTGCTAGCGCTTGCAAAAGATAGCCAAACAGAACATGTCCTCACTGGGATTGAACCTGGATAGTCGTGACTAAGTGGTAACATACTGTGCTTATGTTACCACTTAGTTATTCCGTTCCTTTTAACTATACCGGTCTTTAAAATTAAATAAATATACAGGAACTACAGTGTGTTAAATTTAATTAAAAAGATTTTATTCGTTCCACTGTTTAGTAGAATATGTGGAACGAGAACGAAGTACTATTTACGAAAACAATTCTATGTTCGAATGTAGTTGCAAACTCGTTATTAATTCCGGCATTTAAAGTTCGAATCCTGCATCTGTTGTTGTGTTGAATGGTTGAATCTACCTGATTTAAAGATATAACTCAGCATATCTTGTGGATTCAGATGTCTATTCGGTTACACCTTATCTTACACCACATTGTGCTACTTTGTTACATCAATAACTGTTGAAATACTTTTTCAGCAATTTACTCCCGTTTAGTCGGTGTTTCACTCATTTGTTTACTACATTCTCCACCTATTTCAGTCACGAAAACATAGTTAGACAAAATGAAAAACCAAAAACGTCTAAAAAGCAACGCACAATCGTTGATGTAATTTTGTTTCCAATTCAGTATTCGCAATCATAACTTTATGAAAGGATGACATCTGCAAACTTAAACGTTTTTTGCAATATAAATACCACAATATTAAACGCCTGTCTGCAACTTATCATCAAAAGTGAATAAGTAGTGTTTGAAGTATAATTCAAGCGAAAACGCATTGAGCGGATGTAATCAAAGGTTGATGAGAGGCAATTTAATTCCATTATCTAAGAGAGTTCAATGAAGAAATTATGGTAGATTTTAATGAGTTGTCATATTGTTAAAGCTTAAGTTAATGAACAAAGTTTATCGACAAATGACAACAAAGAGCCTAAAGCTACAAAATTGTTGTATACGTGTATTTGTTCAAAATAGAGTTCCCATTGTACCCAAAGAAACCAAAAGTTAATCGATTTTTAAAATCTATAAAGTTTATTTTAACAAGTTCATGAGTACCCATAGGCAGTCAATGTCATGCTAAACGTCCTTAGTTCGCGTATTTTGATTCATAAACATGAAAGTATTTTTGTTCACTTTTTGTTTTTAAGTGTAACAATCTCTTTTTTTGGAATGCCAATGATGGGTAGGCACAAAGTGGTATAGGGTTTAAAGGCTCAGTAGATTAACTCGAATTGTATGATTAAGTTTAATGCCCACCCTGGAACCGACATAGGGTACTAAGGAAACAAAATGTAATTTTCAGACCAGAGGGAAATATTTTTTATTCAGTATAAACGATCCATTGTTAGCAAAGAGAATGTCGCAGGTTTGATAAAATTCGAATAGCTATGGCTAACAAAAGGTACTTCAAGCGTCGCTTAAATTTTACATTATTAATCCATAAATTTTCCATTAATGTGATGTAAATCATGTTAAAATGATGTAAATGCTTTTCTAATTTGGAATGTAAAAATGATGGAAAAGTAAGGGGCCGTTCAGTAAGTACCTAAAATTCCAGTTTTTCGACACCCCACTCCCCCCGCACGCTTTTAGAAACCCCCCTCCCCTAGTGGGTCGCACGAAACTCAATAATTAATACAACTAGGTCGAAAAACCGAAAAAGTTTCTTTGTAAAAATTTGCGTTCATCTAAAAAAATGAAAACACGAACAAATATCAACAAAAAATATGAGCTGTTAGAAGTCATTGTAAATGTGCATCTCTCATGCGTGACTCATACATATTCAAAATAGATACAACTGTCAAAGATACGTAGTGAATGTTAAAGTGACGTTTTGAATGTCAAAATGACGTTTTGAATGTCAAAGTTGAGAAATCAGTATAAGATAGTTATAGAAAAGCTATAAATAAGGTCTTAACACTTAGCAGCTAATGGCCTACACGATCGCTTGCCCGCTTGTCACTTGCTAGTGCGAGAGTTCGCAACTCAACCGCAGACAGATAAAAAAATCCTGATTGAATATCATGTGAAACTTGGCACGGCTTACCGGCAATTTCTTACTATTTTCACTAAAATAATCTTATAGGTGACTTAGGCCTGGCACACACCTTACCACTGACTTACTCGGAAATGAAAGGATCTCAAAGAAGAATCACAAAACCGTTAAACTAGTGAAGTTGCAATGATTTAGCCCCTAACGTCCCTACCCCTCCATGGGTTCTAAAGGCAGATTATTCTATTATATTCTCAACATTCACCGTCCCGTAATTTACCTAATCACTTTGACTAATGTTCGGAATATGTCGACCATATGTGACCTGAGCCTGATTGATCTGATTTGACTAAGTTCTTTGTACGCCTTGCAATTTAGAGATTTCGCACGCTTTCGGGGAACACCCCTCCCCGTTCGGACGCTTTTCAAGAACACCCTCCTTCCTCTAGGGCGTGCGTACTTTGTAAACATCCCTTAATGTAGTAAAATCCATCTTTGTTATATTAATTATACATCTTTGGTACATCTTTTTTACATTATCTACATAAATTTTACACGATTAATACATAATTTCTACATCATTCTTACATTGTTTATACATCATTCTTCCATCATTTTTGGCATTTTGAATGCTACTCTTAGGAAAAATGTTTGAAAACTGAGGAATAGTGTTGTAAAACTGAAGGAACGTATTGGAAAATTTTAAGAAAACTGTAGGAAAATTATGGTAAGAGTTTCCTGTGAAATGTTGCCTTTTAGAAAATTATAGGAAAATTATGGTAAAAGTTTCCTGTGAAATTTTTCTTTTTTGTGGGCTTGAACAGCTTTAAAATTAAAAAGCAACTGAAAGCAATAGTAGTTTAGCGCAACATATATAATGCGACGCGACGCAACACCCGGAAAAAGTACAAAATTTTGTGGTTATTGATAGACTTAGACATATCACATAAACCGAAAATTTTTACTATCGCTGCGTTGTGTTGATGTGTATCTAACTGAATATTTGTCCGTAGTGCCTTTCTTTCGTTGGTATATCTCACGAAAAGTAGAAATATGGCTTGTTCCGCCTGAAGCCTATCCTAATCCAGGTTAGAATAAAGTTCCTGGTGTCAACCCGCTGTCAACCTGTCCGTTTTCATTACGTTTGTTTTGGAGCATAACCAATAAATCTGAACCACTCTACAAATCAATGTGTAATAAAAAACCAGCTGCCAAACAACACACCCCATTAAGTTAAGATTTTTCGATTGCACATCTCCATGCAAGCTGTACGTCATTTGTGAACGAACTCTTAATGGAATTTCTGTGAGACACGCTTCCAATTTTAAACTAAAGCGTCAATGTATGTGCTTCAATATGTGACAAACAAGAACATAAACAGAATTATTAATACTAACATAAAGACAACTCAAGCCATTACTAGAAAATATAATTGCCAAAAGCAAACATTAAAAGGTAGTAAATTGTTTAATACGAAAGATATCGTTGACGCGACGAACCTTTACTCTGTAAAACTATATTTACCAGGGCAAACAATTATTTGAACTTAAGCTTCGGTTCCATATGGTGTAACTTAAATACACAAATTAACAATTTTATGAATCTCAATATATACTTCACAATTTATTCACAAAAATTACAGAAATTATATACAATTACGTATATGGTTTTTGTATTATTGATCTTAAAGTAGTTATTTGTGTGTGGTGTAGCTGGAACATTTATATTTATGCAGAAAATAATGTTTTTTATAGTTCGCCAAATGACGTATGCTGTTACTATTACCTACACATTATAGGTAAAAATAATATTTTTTTCACAATAAAAATATCTATCAGTGCCTACATAGTGAACCTAGCTCAACAAACGACCTTCTCTTATATACATTTTATTCAACTTTTTGTAGCTAAGAATTTCTTATAAATTTTTATATAAAATATGTCTGTTACCAGCATACCTATTTTCGCACATATACTCGTACACCGGGAGAAACAAGGAAAATTGACTTGGAAAAGAGACGCCAATATTCAGTTGACTTTTGTTCACACAAAATAGATCGCTTTTGTCATTTTGACTATTCATCTATTACGAAAACCCATAAATTATAATTAACTGCTAATGAAGAGAAGAGACTATGCCTATGTCCCATATACAACTTTAAGCATTTGAATCGAATTTACTTCAAGAGTTCAATCACAAAATCTTAGCTTCGTGTCAGAAAATTATTTTGGCATGTAATTCAATAAGATCGACAGTTCGATCATTTATCAGATCAATGACTGGTTGTATTATACATTCTGATTTATGTAATAGATGATAGCGTGTGTGGGGAGGAAAATTGTGTGCATATGTGTGTCTCCACGCAAATTCAATGACGTTAATTTAATGATACACTGACTTAACAGTTTTGCATTGTACGTTAACCAGTGTTGTGATAGATTTTTAAGCTTCTACAAAATACACGGAGCTTATGCGTTTATAATCATCGGAATGATTGTCCGTGAAACTTTATCTTCATGAGGTAAGAGCGGAAATCGCTAACCCGAATCACAAAACGTAACGTAAATCAGCAGAAGATATATCGATTTATTGTCTAGATGGGCTACAAATTATTGGGCTTCAAAAATGAGATTTTCTTTCTTGTATTTTCTCGTATTTTTTTTCTTCAATATTGCTCTCTGGGCAATTTTCAACCCAAATTAATGTGAACGTAATTTCTCATACTTAAGAGTTCAGGAAATATTTACTTAGATACTGGTTTGTCACATCTACTCTAGGTGACGGGTATTTTCCCCAATGGAAATATCTTCCAGAACGAAATAAATGGAAATTATCACCCAGGGAATTATCGCCCAGGAATTATCACCCGGAAAGTATCACCCGAGAGGAAATTTTCTTATACAAATTAGGTGTTTTACATTCGATCCAGGAGGAATTTTCCTTCTACAAATTAACCGCTTCAAATTGCTGGATAGACATATGCAAGGGACTCGTACGTATCAGAATAGATGTGGCAAACATTGACCGATTGGGCAATATTGAAAAACCCGTCCGAAGAAACGATGTAAAAAAACTCTGCCAAAAGCATAAAATTGATCTCCAAATAGACAAAAATGTTCGCCTCAATTTTCTCTACGACATAGCAAAAAACCATTTTTTTGTTATGGGCCGACCTAGGGCCATAAGGAAATGCCTCTGACACATACTTCCATAGAAAAAAATATTTCCCTCAACCTGCTCTGCAATATGGCAAAAAAAAATTTTTTTGGTTAGGGCCGACCTTAGGCCCACTTGAGCCCTATTCGTTTATGAATATAATCCGTTACACGGCTACTTCTCAAATAGAAAAAGAATCAACAAAATCGGTTAGGATTTGCCCGATTTATTTAAACAAACACGTTGGGCCTAGATTCAGGGTTCTCTTAGGGCCTCTAATCAAAAAAATTTCTTCCATAAAATGTGAGACATTCCTAGACCTTTCGATTAAAAAATTTTTTTTTGAAAGAGATTTATACCCGAGTTATGTACAAAAGAAATGTAGGGCCCTAGCAGAAACTCGCTTTTAGTGCACTCAATATCAAAAAAGTTTCTTCTACGAATTGTCGGCATGCCCAGGCCTTTCAATCAAAAAAAGTTTGTGAAAATCGGAAAAGATTTAATCGAGTTGGGCCCTAACAGAGACTCGTTTTTAGTGCCCTAGCCTAGTCCAAGGGCTCAAAATCAAAAAAATTTCTTCTACGAATTGTTGGCCATGCCCAGGCCTTTCAATCAAAAAAAGTTTATGAAAATCGGAAAAGATTTTCTAACAGAGACTCGTTTTTAGTGCCCTAGCTTAGTCCAAGGGCTTAAAACCAAAAAAGTTTCTTCTACGAATTGTCGGCCATGCCCAGTCCTTTCAATCAAAAAAAGTTTACGAAAATCGGGAAACATTTACTCGAGTTGGGCCCTAACAGAGACTCGTTTTTAGTGCCCTAGCTTAGTCCAAAGGCTCAAAATCAAAAAAAGTGTCTTCCATAAATTGTCGGCCATGCCCAGACCTTTCAAACAAAAAAAAAGTTTATGAAAATCGGAAAAGATTTACTTGAGTTGTGTACAAAAGACCAAAAGCCACTTAAACGGCCCTAGCTCGGCGGCCCAGGTTCAATCCCATAAAAGATTTTTTGATTACCTTCCGTGGAAAAAAAAGCTTTTCGGTTGAGTTTTACTCGAGTTATCGTGTTGACGGATCATGATTGATGCTCCCCCCTACTCCAGGGTCGAAAGTCGACTGGTTACAAACGTCATGGTAAACGCAATAGAGCTTCGTTCTTCGTACGGGTCTAAAAATTCCTATGTGATAATTCAAATTTGTCTGGGGCATATTTCCCCCGGTTGCGTACGAGTCTCTTGCATGCGTTTTTAGCATAAGTTAAAACGTTAAGATGTCGTGGCTTTATGTAAAATCGTACGGGTCCGTGTAGCCTTACGACTATGAGTGTAATTTCAGTTTTACTGCTTGTTCAGCTCTAATAATATATGCATGTTACGTTACGACAGATAAGTTATCGATGTCTTCGCGTATAATCCTGAAATATATTTACCATACGCTGTAGCGCCTGAATCTTTATTTTGAAGCCATTCTCGCGGGCCATTAATTAAGATGCGATAATCCAACGTAGGTCATTGGACATTAATTGCTTGAACACAATTTAAGCCCAATGAAGCCTACGCGATGAGATCAACACTATAAATTTGTCAGATAAAATTCTGCTGAAGATGATAATTTCGTTAACACCTTTCGTTCAGAGTATGCGTCAGATGAACAACAAATAAAATTCCCAACACTAACCAGATAATGCAGCAATCTGAGAATATGTTAAGAATTATTAATTGAAAAGACAAACATAATATGCTGTTCAAGGGTACTTTTAGGAAGCTATGGTTTGGTAAACATAGCCTTGACAAAACAATATTATGAGTTAATATTTGCGGAGCATTTTTCTAGCATTTTCAACAATAGCGAATGTTTGCTTTTTAAATGAATTTTCTAGACTGATGCGATTAAATTTGTATGCATTCACTTCAGACATTTTAATTATTAATTAAATTAAGGAAATTATCATTAAAAGGATTATGGTAATACAAAGTCAAGAGTCAAATAAACAGCTAATCGTAATTTTATACCAACTATGACATCACGCATTGTAAATACTTTGTCTTCGATCAAGAGGTTTATCCATCAACAACATAAAAGCGGAAGTTTTCTTGCATACAAATTTATGTAAATAATTGCGAGTCTTCTTTTCTCGTTAGAAATAAATATTCAAATTAATACACAAGCTCATCATCGGGAACTACCAATTTGGATTGTGATTTAATGGTTCTTTAATTTCAAGCAGAAAATCGAGAAAAATCGCAAATCGATTGTTAATGCATTGTCCATGCAACATTTACACAAACGCTGTGTGCATCCAATTTTAGTATGATAATCAAAATGAACTGTTTGTGCATATGCGATGGCCATAAATGTATGACATTTATTTGAAATGGCACCATAAAGTTGCATTTAATGGAAATAAATTATGTTGAAAAATTTAAATTCTTACATTCTGATCCAGGGTCGCATCGACTAAGCGACAATAATTTTTATTTATCTCTTCAAATGGAGATGGACATCATTCTTCATCCAATCATTTGAAGAAGTTTTGCCATATTTTTATTTTATCAAAACAAATTGGATCAATGGTAGTGAGTACTTGATGAAAAAAGTCAACAATTTGTTGAAATCGCATAATTCTTTGTCATTGCATAAGAGAAATATGAAGAAAAAAAAGTATTTCTCATTTGTAAATGCCATATTTGATCCGTTCATGTACAGATTTGATCTTGATATTTGGTTTTGGCTGTTCGGTTTTTTTTACTTATTTTTTGTGACTATGTGTCAGCTAGCGTACTGTAACAATTGCTTAATTTTGTATAGTTTCGACGAATGGTAGATGACTCATTCAGTGAGAAATATTTGTTCTTGTGGCCTAATTCGTTCATTGATCAAGAAAGCTCTAAATGACAAACTAAAATGTTCGTATGATACGTTGAGATGTTGAGACGTTTATTAGCAATAAACTTTTATAGTCCAATAATTACTACAACGCAACGTTACGATCAATGAAGCAATACAGTGCAAACAACATGCTAATTATTGTTCGTTTCTTGACTAACCTTTGTAATAAAACCGAATAGACAGCCAGACACATCTTTATCTAACAAACAGCTTCATGAAATATTAGCCATGAACGCTTATCTGAGAGTATCAAGTGTTTTTTTCCAGTTATTCGTAAAAATAACATTATTAATTTGTCTGCGCGCTGCTGCGTGAAAAAAACTGGCAGGATAACAACGGAAACATTCATTTTTACCGAGGAAATATTTATCTTTAGCAACTACTTCAGCTTTTAACCGGAAGTTTTGTATAAGATATCTTGTCAAATACATATACTTTTCCTCAAAAAGAAACTAACTCATCACAAGTTGACAAGGACATCTACCAACAATTTCCGTCTTAAAGCTGAAGTAGTTGCTAGAGGTGATTTTTTTAGTGTTGCCATATCAAACAACTTCCTTCTGTCTGCAGTCTGTCTGTTTCGTTTCTCTGGGTATGTATGTGAATACTTTCGGTAATACCTTAAGGCTTCGTATGAATTCTCATCGTCATCATTCAAACTTTATAGACCGTTTATACCATTCGTTGTGAGGTCTTAACGACCGGTGATCATGGACCATCCTCTTCCATACCCTCATATCCTGTGCCAAGGAGGTGGTTTTTCGCTCAGAGAAAGTCTCCTAACTTTTAAATCTGATTTAATTGAGTCTATAAACCTTTTCGTTAGCCTGCCCCTAGGGCGCCTAGGGGACTAGAGTGTTTAATATTCCCTTTGACAGCCTGTTACTACCCATCCTCTGAACGTGTCCATCGCAGACGACTAACCCTTGCCCCCTCTTCCACAGACGTAACCCCTAAATTTTTCCTGTTGTCGTCGTTCCTGATATGATCGTCCCACTGGTCCCTCCATCATACCACAGGGGTGGTCGCCAACGGTCTTTGCTCGCTTCGACCCGTTGGTCCACTGGTGAGTGACGACCACCATGGTTTCCTGAGTTGGCTCAGCGGTGCCTGGGGTGATTGCGTACACCCCTACCGAAGTGGTCTGGTTAAGAGCCTTACCGCGAAAGCCCTCACCGAGGGTAAATTCGGTACCGCGGGGCTGGGGGCCCCCGGGTGTAGTTTGTCATACGAGATGGCCGCATCCGTCCCCAGCGCTTGGTTGAGGTGCCTAGTGGTGCCTAGTGACCCTCATATCAGAAACCTCCAGGTCATGCACAAGGTTACTGCAGTCGACCCAACTTTTCACTACCATATAAAACCGTTGGCTTGAAAATTTTAGCCAGGGCATCAGGCAACCCAAATTTTCTTGCCGCCCGCTCACCTCTACTTTGAAAAAGGAAAAAAATGTTGTTTTTCGACGGAAAAAATACTTTTTATGAGATTTGAAGCCAAAGGTTACAAACATTTACGAATTATTTTTTAGTTTGCAATTTCTTCAGGTACGTTTTTACCACGAAATGTGAACAAAATGAATATTTTGCACTCCAAGCTCAATACTGTGCTCATTTTCGGATTCAACAGTTTCTCTCTGAAATTTTCTCTCAAGGAACCTATAAACTATCTGGCAAACAATTCGCGCAATGATCGCTTCAAAAACCCTTCACATACCCAAAATTTTCTACTCGAAAATTGCTCGGTCGCGGTCGGTACCCTTAAAACGACAATTTAAATAAAAATTCCTTAGTATATTCGTAATCAGGGGGTCCTGGGGGATATGGAAACCGATGTCCATCTTGAATTAAAAATAAAAAGTTCAAAACGCTCCCCCCTAATAATAATACACTTATCTTCATTCCGTACTCCTCACATGCGAGATTCAGGCAGTCAGCCATTATCCGCTAACAGAGTTAAGTCCTCCGCATAGACCATTAACCTCATAAGCCTCACTAATTTCACCATCTATTCTTACCGCAGCCCTGTTCACTGAATAAACGCTTTTAATAGCCCCCAATAAACTTCCATTAATTCCGTACTCGCTAAGCACCTCGAGCAAACTTCGCCTCGGTACTCGATTTAATGCCTTTTCTAAGTCTATGATGCACTAGTATAGATCAGTATATCTCTCAAAGAGCAAAAGAACACACTACTGTGCTAGGTGCTCCACCATCAAAAACAACCTTAATCCAATCAAATAATGTACTCTCTGAGATCAATTTGCTCTACCCAAACTTTTCAGCATTATTTTTCGTATTTTCGGACAGGTCTAATCGGAATATTGATTTGGATCAGGAAATGAATTATTTTTCTAACGCAAAAGAAGTCTTTCTAACAGTGCTGATACCTTCGGAAGCGAAAACTTACAATTTTGTATCAGATGAAAATGATACAAATATGTTATGTTTGCCGATAGTGTTTCTACTGATCACCCATTAACGTGGAACACCTTGAGAAATTCCACACAAAATGTGTGGATTTCAAGAAGAACGTACCAGTTGTTATTGTTTACAAATGTTACCAATTGTAAGCGCAAAAGCTTAGATTAACATTAACATTATAAAAAGAAAAATATCAAATTAAATCACCTTGAATTTCTGTGCTAGATCCCACGTTTCTACTACAGAAAATACAATTAATTTGAGATTTTATTTTAAAGTATTTGGCACGGTGTCTTGAATGTCTTTATCAAATTTAAACATGATATATGTAATGAGAGTACTTTACAAATTGTTTTTTCTCTTGTATTTTTCTATATTTAAATAAAATCTTGTCGGAGATATCAGTTGCGTGATAGTACAATTAACAATTTTTAATTTAATGCAAAAAGATGTATATGACAGTGGAAGAGAAAACTTTTATTTTACAGCGGATGATGATTTATGTATATGTACCGTGATTGCAAATTTATTAGCGATTCATTTCTATTTATCTGTCACTTTCGCGTGAGAGAAAAAAGATGATTGTTATAAATACGATCGGAAATTCTAATTGAAGTGGAACAAAATGATGAAGGTAAGATTACATCCAATCAAAACTTCAGAATCAAGTAACAGTCGCCTAATCTTCTTTCTTTCCTGGATGTCTCTCCGAATTGACCCGAAATTAAAGAATCAGGTTTTATTTCATATAAACAATTTTTTTATTTTTCAAGAAATCTAAAAGTTCCTCTAACTTTATTGTCCACAGTATTTTTCTAATATTTAATGTAGACCGGCTATGTGATGGAAAGTTTATTCAATGCAAGTGCCATTTATGGTGTTATTTCTAGTAATATTTAAAAATCGATATTGGGTTCGATATTGGCGTATCCGTCGTCTTGGTCCTCTACGAGGATGCTATTGTTCATATTTCATATGAGCAACAGAATCCTCTTCGATGAGCACGGAATTACGAGGTGTCAATGTCAATGCTTAACCTAGTAAAAGTAAGGATTTGAATGGAAGAAGAAAAGCAGTGATGAATTTTGAGCAGCAATCTTGTAAATAAAATTAAATTGTTAGAATATCAAAAACTAAATTGTACATCTATAATATAAAACACAACATTACTGCACCTGACTGCACCTCACTACACCTCGTTGCACCTCACTACACCACACCTCACTGCACCTTGGGACACCTTACTGCACCTTGGTCCACCTTACTGCACCTTACTGCCTCTTACTGCACTTTGGTGGCACAGTAAGTTGTAGTGAGTTTCAGTGAGGTGTAGTTTGGTGCAGTGAAAGGTAGTGAAGTGTAATGAGGTGCAATGAGGTAGCGTAGTCAGTATGGTGGGTCGATAAATGCAAAATGTTTTTTTTCCAAATCTGGACATATTTTCATCGACGTATTCAATCATTTATAGCATCTTGGGTCAAAAGAAAAATTATAATTATTTGCTTGCCCAAAGCGGTTTTTTGAAAATTTTCCAGTTTTTGTGAGTCATACTACTCTGAAGGTTCGCCATAGCTAATATAAGGTTTGAATTGAGGAATTTTTCCACTCTTCGCTGTTATGAGTTCCTTAGGGTAAAAGGAAAGAAAACTCAGCGGAGCATTGTTGCCCACTACAAGTGTAGATGGGTCCAACCTAGAGCTTTGGGTTGGTCTGTTGGTCGGCTCTAGTACCAAAAATGTTAGTAAATAATTATGGGTCAGAACTGAAAATAGGTGACTCTGTGTGACTCTCTTCAGCTATAATACATAGTTTTGACAAATTTCCAGCAAGTTTAAAGTTTCTGATCAATTCTTGGCTCAAAAATTGATTATGCAGATAACTGTTTGAAGTTTAAAACAATAATGGTATAAGTAACCGAACAATTTTTGCAAATTTTTAAAACCATATCCCGGGCGAAGCCCGGGTAACAATGCTAGTCTAATAACAGGCTCAAGCTTTGTGTACATTATAAATAAAAACACATACATGAAAGAGGACAGTAGTTCACCATCCTAGAGTTGCTGCATAAAGACCTCATGCCGAAAGGTACTTATGATCTATGAAGTTTGATAATGATGATGATGAAAGATTCCAATTCAACTTGGCAACTCGGTGAAGAACTCAAATTATCAAAATTGTCAAATTTTGCAGTCAATGTGAAGTTGATTTAGTAAATCTTTTTCCTCCATGAATGAACTAACGTCACAGCATGAATTTTGAAATTGCAACTAGCTAACTGGCAACTTTGTAGGTAGATCTTTCTATCAGTTCTCTTTTTACGTCCAAGTCGTAGTCACCGAGACCGCATTTCTCTTTCAAGTTTTGTGCTAAACTTAAGAATACTACCTGATGACTTGCCTTCGGGTTGTCGGGGAAACGGATTTGTGGGTTGAGCAAAGGGTTAACGCCCCTCGTGAAAACATAGACAGAGTTCAAGAAACTTAACAACAAGAGCCTCGTATAAGCGGTTGGACCAAGGATCGACCGAAATGGAAAATGTTGAAAGAAATTTCTGGAAAGTTTCAGAAAGTTCTGAAAAGTTCCAGAAAGTTCTCGAAAGTTCCAAAGAGTACCAGAGCATTCTAGAAAATTCCATAAAGTTCTAGAAAGTTTTCGAAAGTTCCGATAAAAATTCTCCTTCCAACCCCACCCCTCATCTTACAACGACAGCACTGACATAAGTTTAAGCTCACTATGTGGTCTATGAGCCCTCCCTCCGATAATTGTGCAAATCTATAGTCAAAGAGCTATCCAATGACGCAAGTTTGAGCTCTCTAGGTGGTCTAGAAGCCTAGATCCTAGATATGTGTAATAGGTGTAAACCCTCTCTGACCCCTCCCTTTCTGACATTTGTGCAAATTAGAGAGCTTTCGGATGGTTGAGCTCTCTAGGAGGTCTAGGAGCCGAGATAAGCGTGATACGGACAGATGATAGACGGAAATAGTAACATAAAAGCGTTGCCCACATGTGGGTTACGCTAAAAACGTCGTGAAGTCAGCCATGACCCTGAGTTAGTACGGCTGTTCAGTAAGTAAGTAAAAAGCTAACTATTGACAGCACCGTGGATTCACGTCAAACTGAGGCTGTTTTCAGGAATCCTCACAATGTGTTAACAACGGCGCGACGACTTGATTTTAGCGGCTGTCATATCTTATATAGCATTGTTATGTCCATTTTTAAATGAAATTAGAAGCAACAATTAAGTGCTATTAAGTTTTGAAGAAGCTAGACGAATACATTATCATTGAATCACGAAATAAATTTTCACATCGCTAAAAATTATGTAAAATTTTATCCAGCGACAAACTTAATTACATAATTACACATCGTCTAGCGCTACAATGCGTTGAGATAAATTTATGAACAAAAATGTAAAATTATTAAAAGGAAAACGTTGTCCCATTAGTTTTACTAATAAAGCCATCTAATCGAATGGCAATTAAATGCCGCAATTTGTCAATTGACCCTGAAATCTTTTTGTATCACACGAATTGCTATAGTTTATACGATGGATATGTACAAATCTGTGTTGCAACGTCCATAAACGTCATAAGAACTTCATTAAATTCAACTTACTGTGCATCAATAGCACAAATGACATTGTAACAACAATATCAAGATTTCTCTCGGAATTCAACACTAATTAATGGTATTTGATTCATCAAAATATCATTAAGCAAAAGTGTGTGGATTTTATTTTTCAATTACAAATTATGATTTATGTTATGCGTTTCGTGATGCCCATTTTCTATTACTGCGGTGTCTATCCAGTAATCATATACCACATAACATAAAAGAAAAAAATAAACAAAAGCCTATTAGTCATTCGGTATAAGAGTGATGATGACGTTCTGTCTGCATAAAATTCAATGATAATTTTTTCAATGTGAATTCAACTAAAAATCATAAAATGAATAATTTCACACCGACATGCCGCATTGATTGAACAAAACAACAACAAAACAGTAGATAACCAATAAATTTCAGAGGCCTCTAGCCATTTAAATTCATACACACAAACAATCCAATGGACTACTTTCTCTTAAAGAAAAACAAGTCAACGAAAAAGTGATTCTTGTTTTATGACGTTGAAAAAAAAGTATTTAAAAAGTGCATTATGTGGGAAAATTGAAAAAAAAAACGAAACTAGGTCGCATCTCATGTATCAATAATATAACCAATACAGTGCACAATCGAATCTTGTTGTTGATGTAAGATTTTAAAATCTCGCTTTGAAAATTATAAAAAGTGAATTATTTTCCTATAAATGGTCAATTGCGAAAAGTGGATTTTTCTTTCGAGGAAATTCATGCATTCATCGCACCATATGACATAGGTTTTCATAAGTTGATATCGTAATGTAACATGTTTACATATACCAGTTAGATGGATAAGGATATTGACCATTTAAATGTGGTATTTAGCAGTGAATTGTATAACCTAACGATCACGATTGAAATATTTTATTATTAGCGGCTTTAGTGATACCAGTATCGAATTACCGAAAACTCATTCCATCGGTAACTCATACATTGTCGCTACTATGTCACCTGGGGAACGAATGTGTTTTGTCTCATGTTAATATAAATCACATTGAAAGAGTGAAAGAGATGAAATTCGTTACTCAGGTGACGGCTCCGGTGCAATCAGCCCTAAACACTTGAAGGATCGAAATAATCAAATGTACCAAATAAAGTGACTAAAACTTTTAACATCATAGAAAATCTCGAAAATCTAAAAAAATCTTGAAAAACTCTATCTCTTTTGATTCAATACTATTGCGCATATGTGTATTGGAGTACAGAGTAATGCAAAAAAGCGTCACAATAAGATATTAAAGTGGCATTCGAGATATGCTCAGGGAGTGAAAACTTTCATTCATAGAGTAAAAGAAATGGTCAGAATTTCTCACATTGGCTATATGTTTGTATGTACCAAAACACATGTCTGAAGCAACCTTGAAAACATATGATATGTACAGTACAAACATAATAAGATTGCATTATATGTCATGTGATATGTTTGTAGTTATCATATCATGTTTTATGCGTAGCGAACACAATTTTTTGTATGTGTAATGCAACAGCCTTTATTTCTAAGAAACATTGGACACAATTGTTGCGTTATGGTGCAAACAAACGCACGAGTAAATATAACAGACAACCTCTGTAAAAAATATGATTTTATTGACCCAACCTGTATATTTTAATGTTTACAAAATGTTATTTCTCTCAGAACATGAAACCTGAACCAAACATAAATTCCTCATACACATATTTCTGTTTGGTTTAAAGTTCATTTTACTTTCGTTTTTTCGTTTTCTTGTATTCGGCATGAAGCATAACTCTGTTCGTTTTTGTGGTTTCACATTTGTAAAGTAAGCCAAAAAACTCTCAGTTTTTATACGATCGGCAACAATATTATAATAAATTTTTTTTTTTCGAACGTATACCAGCGTACCACACTTACACGGTACCGAAAACGAATTGCGCTCCGCCAAGTACAATGAAATAATCTCACCATCATCATCTACCATCAAGGTCTTCTTAGAAATTTTTCCATGACAAACAATTGAGTTTGTTTGGAATTATGGTCGACATCATAATAAAAAAAACAAAATTATATTATTGTGGGTTTCACAATCGTTTCGAATATTTCAGAAACATTAAAAAAATGAAATTAAACGAAAGAATTGAATATTAAAATTGATGATCACTTTTAAAAATTAAATTGTGATTTGAGATTGTGGTTATAGATTCTTATTGAATTGGAATGCTAAGATAAAATTGCTTTCTATAATGTCATCAATAAAAATAAAAGTGAAATGTTACGTTAAGTTAACAAATCTATTCCGGTTAAGGGATTTGTATTGTGTAAGAAACCTATTAAGAGAGACAGAGAATGAGAGAGAGAGTAAGAGAAGTCAGATGTTTATATTTGGGGAATTATAAAAAAATAACGAAATGAATGAAACTCGTTTAGCGAATATCATCCGTCTGAGACTCGTACAGGCTGTCACAGTCACATATTTTGCTCGAAAATCTCCATTAAGCAGCTTCTTGTATATATATACCCTGTTCGTCATTTGTAAGAAAATTCCGTTGTACATTGTACATATCACTTGTATACATCACGTTAAAACATAAGTTGTACATTGTACATATCACTTTTTCGGACGACCTAGCAATTTTACGCGTCCTATGTGAGTTACTTTTACTTCAAACAGCCCTTAACATTGTTCGTGACTGGTGCGATAAAAACGAACTATCAATCAATCCAAGCAAGACAAAAATGATAGTATTTACGAATAAACTGAAAATAGGGAACATCGTGGTTCCACATATCAAAGGCACTCCAATATTATTGGTCAGCTCTGTAAAATATGTAGGACTTATCTTAAACAACACGATGTCTTGGATTCCCAATCTGGACGAACGATTACAAAAGCCAACATATCTTTGTGGCAATGGAGGAAAGCATACGGCAGATCCTTGGGTCTCTCCGCTAAGATAATGTTCTGGATTTGTACCACAGTTATCAGACCTATTCTAACATACGGATGCTTCCTCTGGAATCATGTAACTTGGGTCTGCTTAGGTGTAAGAATGATTGTACAACGATAACATTAGGTTAAGGATATTTTTGAATTAATCCGAGTGACAGTTTTGGAGACACATTGAGTGATTCATGAACTATAACGTATGAGCTATAACGTATTACTTATCGAACGTAATTGTGAATTGTGCCCATACACGATTATGACGAACATTGCGACAAATCTTCAATGCGGTCTTTTTGTTTTGGACGTTGTGGTTTTCTCTTAAGAGCTTAACACGTAAAGTCATTTCGCGTACTGTTTCAATAAACTCGTTGTGAAGCAGATTACTGTTACAACTTGGTTTAAAGCCCAAGGGTATTGGGGTAAGCTTTAACGTCAGCATGAAAAATTTCAGAGTGCTAATCTGTGCTGTGAAAAGCTTTTAGGATATACGATAGTACTTCCTTTTGTTGTAAGAAATATTGGTTGCCACATGGAGGAACTGGTAGATTCTGAATGTTGAAGCATAGTTTGGATTATGATTGGACGATTTGTTTGGATGAATTTTGTCCGACGCTAGTTGGAAAAGTTAATTGGAAATTAATGGATGTTCATCTGGTGTTCATGTAAAGTCTCAATCACTCCTACATAAAGTCAGGCTAGTTGTAGGGGGCGCGCATTTAGCTTAAGGAACTTATTTATATTTACAATTAAATCGTAGATTGCTTTTAATAAAGTGTGAAAAGGATTAGTGACAAATATGTTTTTTCGTGTATTAAATTTCATTGAATGTATATCGATGATAAAGTGACCTTACAATCATATATGTAAAAACCGGCAGGTGCGAAACAAACTAGATAAATTCCAAAGAATGACCTGTAAGGCAATAACAGGCTCTTGGAGATCAACTCGAACCGCTGCCATGGAGGCACTTTTAGGCCTGACACCGCTACATATCTTTATAGAAACAGAATCAATTAATGTATTGGGGAGATTGGTCAAACAACAGGGTAATAGTTCAAGAGATACTAACCGTTCTCGCATCTGGTTCAAAACTCTTAGCAACTATCCAAACTTAAGCATGCCAACGGAAGATTGTAACAAAATACAAATTTAAAAGGGAATTTAACATTATAATCCCACCTAGAGAAGATTGGCTTAACGGCAAGCTACCACCAAACGGTATAGTCTTGTTTACAGACGGCTCCCTGATGGGCACCTCGGCAGGGGCTGGACTGTACTGCAATTATCCCAAAATAAGAAAGTCAATATCATATTTTTTCAATATTTTTTCGGAGGTCAGAGCAATTATGGAAGGTTGCTATGTACTCCTACAGGAAAATATGAGGGATATCAATCTGCTCGGAGAGTATGGAAGTAATAAAGGGACTAGAATCAGTTAGTTTCAAGTCGGCCCTAACGTTAGAATGTTGGGAGCTTCTAAACCACGCGACTGCTTTAAACCACATTAACCTGATTTGGGTACCTGGACATCAAGGAATTGTAGGCAATGAAATGGCAGACAGACTAGCCAAGACAGGGGCGTTAAGAACGCCGTATGGTCCGGAACCTTTAATAGCCACACCTCAATCATACTGTAAACGTATATTGAACCCAATAAGTTAAAAATCATCAAAATATCGTACCTGGCTGCGGACAATCCAGAAACTGCATCAACATTTGCAGGAAAAACTCAAAATTCCTTCTAAATGTAAGCAGGACAAGATTAAAAATATTCACGTACAAGTGAATCGTTCATTAAACAAAATAGGCCCTGCAATGTACATTATACATGTTGTGTGTATATTATACATTACAGATGTACTTTGCACATGAAGTACGTCTTAGACGTAAAACGGTCGTAAAAATGTACTGGAGAATTGTACATGCCCATTTCCATTTTGCTGAGGGTACTTTCGCTAATTTTCTGATCACTTAAGTTTGCTGTAGTAAGACGTACGATGGCGCTTCACTCACTTTTACTTGATTTGTTTTTTTTATTAATCTAATAATTGGAAAAAATCTGTTTGCCGTTGAGTTTCGAACCAACGCAATGTAACATTAAAATATATTGTAATTTCTATCTAGAACCATTACTTACACCCGTTACACCCGTAGTCAAAGGGACCGAGAAAATATCCCGCAAAAATACCTCAATTCCATCCAACACACTTCGCTATAGCAACGATCGTATTATTATTAACAATAACAAATTAAAATCACTCGTAAAATGTATCGAAGCATCAGCGAAACCATCTTCTTGTGATCTAACTTCGCAAGCAAGTCTTTGGAATTTATTTGAACAAACATCCAAAGTTGATAAAAAATGATTAATGAATAATAATTTAGAAAACTAATGATTTAATGATTGTTTAATGGCTTAGAATAATCATTAGGAATATGTAATCGAACGATAAAAAAAATTAATAATAAAAAAGTTTAACCCCAGCAGGTATAACAAGCAAATGTTGTAAAAACAGTTCACGAAGTTCGCGTAAAAAATTGCCAGATCGCATGAGTGATAGAATGATAAACAAGAATCAATTCAAATAATTGCTTCATTAGTCAGTCAGGCAAAAAAAACCACCCAACACACAACGCACCGAGAAGAATACAGCGTCTTATGTGTATACCATAATTACGTCACTTCTGTTCCTTACATCTAACATACATCATCATTCATCTACTACTTCTATAAATATTGAACATAAAAAATACGACAGACATAAAGCACAGCACCAGTATACCCAAAAATACGTAAAAATTCTTGTTATGTTGATTCTTCAAGTGACTTCTTTCAACACGTTGAATTAACTTAAAGTCAAAAAAGTTGTCCGCTATGATAGCACAATGGTATGTTAATACGCGTTACGCATATTAACATAAAAGATGTCACTGCCCTGGAACTTTTGATTTTGTTTTGATTTTAGAGGTTCGTTGTCTATACAACATGTGAGTAATAAATTAGGAAAAAAAAAGTTGAAAAAACTTTTGATTTTTTTTCGTCGTCGTCGTGTTGATGAACATTGAAAGATTATGATGTTCGTCAATTTATTTTATACATAATGGTACATTCTTGCATATGGGTATATCATAAGCCCATACATAAATATTTACAGTCGAATCAAATAGTATAATGTGAATTTTATAGGAAACGCAACTCTAATCTCGACGACAAATAATTATATTTTTTTTTTTTTGTTAAACCCACTTAACTGTTTCTCTTTGGGTTTTTTGTTGTCTTCTACCCGCCAAAAATTTTGAATATCGAAAGCATTTCCAATTTGTATCTGCTTTTGTCTAACTGCAGAAAAGCAGGTACCAACATACAGAGCAATTGTATACTTAGAGAATTACAAATGTGTCCATTGCACAAACAAAAACGAAACTACTGTTTATGAAATGGACAATGGACATGTAAGTCATAATAGTCTTACTAGAGTCATAAAATACTCTCTGTCAAGTTTAGAATGCTCAAGTGTGAGAAATAGTATTGGAGAAAATAGTGAATTCCAACAAGAGCGAAAGTTTGCGGCCAGAGCGGAGCGAGTGTTTCCACGATAAAACGTTCATTCAGTGAAACGTGGGAGCAGTGAGAAAAGAGCTACTTTCTCACCGGCAAGAATATGTAACTTTCTCATCACTTTTGCGGGGACAAGCACGAGTTTTCTCACCGCAAGCATGAAAAATGTTTTCTCTCTAGTTACTTTTGAACTTTTATGCGCAAATAAATCGACCTTCGGTAACTTAGCGCGTAGCTTGTTGTCATTATAGGCATTAGGGAGGAAAGTACGCAAAAATTGTGACTAAATATGTGCTAATTAAACGCAACAGCAAAACTTTTGTCACCGACAGTCGGTGCTGCCACCTTGTATTTCTTACCGACGCAGATTGATTATATTGACCATTCCATCGGTATTTCTACTTTATAAATTATGTAAACGCTATAGAATTTGAGTGTACACCAAATGTAGTTTCACCCACTCAATATTAAAAATATGCCATTTTGAATACAACTTACAATGGTAACTCAAGCCAATTCGTAATGGTAACGCAGGGTAGAATGTGTTGTTAAAAGGGAACTCTGTGTTTTATCTCAATTTATTGTGGATAACGTACTAAGAGTGAATGAAATGAAAATAACGTTCCCTCTTGTATGTGTCAGTCAGGAGGAAAGTTGTGTTTTTCTTCCCTAGGTATGTATTGGAGAGGAGAAATTAATACTAAACGGCATACAGTATTCCACTTAGTTATGGCTAGAATTATTTAGTTGGTACGTTCAACTATATTGTCTAAAGTCATAAAATGATATTTTTTCCTCGCTTACTTTTCGCATTTGACTTTTGTTGTTTATTAAAAAGAAATATTTTTATTTGATTATCTTCGACGCAAACAGGTTTCGCAATGTGGTTTACCTTTAGATTTACATTAAAATTTGTACGCAAATGTCAATTCGATTGAATTTTCTTGTTAAAAAAAAATTGTTTAAATTCGCCCACTACAAAAATTAATCCAATCCTCATGTTACATTTTCAGTTGACAGATATGTTTGAGATTAACGCTTGAAATTATATCTCGAGATCTTATGAATCCAGCAAAAAACAAATGTAAATCCAATGATCTGCAGGTGAATAAAAAAATCAAAGACCAAAGGCTCCTCAAATA
>CM055403.1:67275322-67288431 GCA_029228625.1 Pseudolycoriella hygida
GTTTGAGCAATGAGGTAAAATTTGTTACGTAAATTCATTTTTTTTTCTGAAACTGCTAACGCTAATTTAAAGTGACTAGAAAGACCAATTAATGAAACATTGGAAAAAAGGCGATCTCCCACAAGTAAACTGTTTCAAGGTAAAAGTTTCGGTAAGCAAACATTAATAAAAATCGAAAGTTAGTTGTTCTTGTTTCTATGTGCGGGAAATTTAGCCCATTTTTCCTCGTCTGTCAACCCTGAATTAATTAATGTAAACCAAATAATGAAAAGAATTTCTTATTTCGACTTCAAGTTAAATGACCTAATGATCAATATTTAATCGAAATGACTCACTAGAGCAATGTAAAAAGTCTATTTGCGACTACAAAATATGGAAAATATTTTTTCTATTTGAATTCCATAAGTTTGCTCTGTCTTCAACTAGAAAATGTCGCTAATTACTGTATCGGCGTTCAATAATGTTGTTCATTTACTGTATTGAAACTAAATTCAAATTAACAACACAAGTGTAGATTCCAAACAGATGTTTCCATTGGCATTTCCTTTCATCTAAAAGTTTATATCAAAATCGCTTCTTCCACGAAAACCGAAATTTTCGTTCAATTTCACGGAGAGTGTACTAGATTTTTGTTCTTTAAAAAGTTAAAATTGTTTTTCCATCACCTGAGCAAATACATTTTTTTGTAAAACAATTCTCTTTTTTGGATTGACATATTTTCTATTCGACAGTACGAAATTGGTGTCACTTGCATAGTTACTACAGAAATTGAAACTGAAAACTATGATGGAAATTGTTTTACATTTCTGTGACATATTCCAATAACAAAACGAAGACATTTTCAATTTTCTGTAACATTTTACAAAAAAAAAATTGTATTTGTCTAATTATAAAAACTGATGATGCACGAGCTGGTAGTAGGTCACATTTTGTTTGAATAAGAGAATAAGAAAAGTTATGAAATCGTTGTTTGACATCACTTAAACGTTGAATTTATTAATTTTTTTATGTTTTCTTATTAATGATTCATTCTACGATTATTCAAGTCGAACTTAGAATTTGCATAATAAATTAACAAATTTTGTGCAACTTCTATTGAATGTATTGGAAAATGAGTTTAAATACCAAAACTGTGGGCGATTTTCCTTGAGCGATTCCTAATTTGTATTTCGGTTAAATCAGCCGTGAGCAAACACATAAATTCTTTGTGAAAACATTAATTGCTACAAAATAAATTTTTTTTAACAGCAAAGGCGTTCCTCAAGGAAGTAATTTAATTGGAATTATAAAAACGAAAATGTTTAACTAACCACTGACATTCAATAAGCGGATTCCCGACGATTTGAATATCTAGACAAGGGCTTTATGTTTGCTCTTTTCAGTGAATCATACACCGACACTGGCCCTTCTTATTTCAGATTGATTTCTTTTTTGCCTTGTGGAGTTGTTTATCTAGTAGACAACCAAGCCTAGATCAACGTTTACAAAGATCATTTTTCGGAAAAATGGGATCTAGGTAGGCGCCTTTGTTCTTCTATTTTAAAGCGTTGATTAGAAAGAAACCAACTATATCTGTCTCTTTTCAACCATCGCTTTGAAATGACGCGCCTACCTAGATTCCATTTTTTCGAAAAATGATCTTCGTAAACGTTGATCTTGGCTCGATTATCTACCACAAAAAACAATTCCACAAGTCGAAAAAAAGAAATCAATCTGAAATAAGAAGGGTTAACCGACACAGTCCAATGAAAAAATTAAGTTTCAGCTATGAAAAGTTATTTTTATTGTACTATTCGATGAGCGAATGTCGTTAAGGCCCATAACTTGTGTGCTAAAATATAGTCTACATTTAGGCGCTCAAATATTATATATTTGCTGATATCCGTGGACAAAGATGCAGTTTCAAGATAGTAAGTCAGCATTTCCCTTCCTAAATATGTTGCGTTTTAACAGCAACTGAACTTATTTTTTGGGATTGAACCTTGTCTCAGAACGACAAGTTTTTGTGCAAATTTTTACGATTTTTTTCGCCGTTCTCAGAGTAGGGAGGATCCCAAAAAATAAGTTTAATTGCTATTAAGAGGCAACATATTTAAGAAAGGAAATGCTGACTTACTTTTTTGAAACTGCGTCTTTGTCCACTGATATCAGCGAAAATATAATATTTGAGCGCCTAAAGGTAGACTATATTTTAGCATACTAGTTATAGGCTTTAAAAAAAGTTCGGTAAAAAAAGTTTGCGATTGCATCTTGTCCCTAAATTATTACCGACAGAATTTCACTTTATATACTCAAATTTTTGGAAATTTTCTTCTTGGACATTGAGCATACTCAACGAGTATGTTTGATGTCTTCACACAATGACACTTTGAAAGTTTAGGATAAAGTATATTACTTGCGTAGGGTAAGAAGATTTACGGAATTTTATCATTTTTACGTGAATTCGCGTACGTAGGTAGTGCCTGTTTGGGACGGTTGATTTGAGGCATTTTGGCCTATGCCTAAAATCAATCGTCCAAAGCATGTGCGTAAGAAACTATTGTATTTGTGACATTGATTTTTAATGCAACCTGAAAACCTATAATTTCAAGGATTGTCATAATTGCCAAATCATTAGCAGTTCGTTCCACTGTTATAGCTGAAAAAATAGTACATAACATTGGGTCCTGCGAAAGAATTTCATTACATGAGGATGCAATTTTGAGAAAAGAGTCAAACTCACGAGTGTTATCCTTCGGCTCTGATATGCAAACTCTACACTCGTCAAAACAACAGTCTCCGAAGCTTGTTGCTCAAAATAAGTGAATGAGTTTGTAAGTTCACAGAATTGCTTCCGAAGTAATGAATTACGTAGCAGGGTCCAACGTATAATGTTTTATTGTCATAGGGTAGGTAGTACAAAGGTTTTTTTTATTAAAAGTTTGCAGCTACCGCACATAATTTGGTAATTACAAACATAATACGTTTGATGCAAGATTGAAGTAATAACATTTTATTTAGAGATTGTAATTATCATATTATGTTTCTTATAAACGTAAAAATGTTTTCGCTGGCTAATTTCTGTCTTCAACGTATATAAGTCGTCGGGAATGCCCTTAATGAATCTCCAGGAAGGCGAATAAAATCATCAAAATGGTTAATCAATCAAAACAGCGCATAAATACCGATTAATATCACCCTGCTCCACTTAAATAACTCAATTAAAAAATTTCTTTTTGATCATTACGCCAAACGAAGTAAGATATTACATGACATAAGACATGAATAATGAATAATTTATAAGAATCCCGGTAATAACTTCTACCCATATCAACAAAATGCTTGAGGTTCAAGTTACTTTTCGCGTTAATTACCCAAAACGTATATGAGCCACTCTTCCATATAATTACGAAACGGATCGGCCTAACATGTAAGTTGAGTGAAAAAAAAACATTTTGAAATCATTTTAAAGGTATAAATATGGAGAGTAATGAAGATTTTTCGTGCTCAAAACACGGCATTGTTGGAGGTGTGTGGTGTGGTGTAGTCGTTAAGTTTCATATTTTTTTAAATTTTAATAAAGAAAATGATTTTCAACTTTCAAGGGAAAAAGTAATAAAGATATCATAGAAAGTTGATTTATAAGAGACTCTTCAAGCGTTTGCTTTTCAAAAATTTTAATGAGAATTTATTGACTTGACGCTACGTACAGCTAGCATCATCGATGAAGTAACATTGACTTATTTGAAAAAAAAATCGTAATAACTCATTTCTTGAGATGATCTCAAAGTCGACTCTATAGTGCAAAACCAAGTCGTAAATTCAGGTTAATTATCCGCATTCAAATAAATTGTACGCTCAAATTCATTGGCTTTTAAAGTGATTTTCTAATTAAAAACAGTGGGTGCATCAGCACAGTAAATTAATTTGACATTTGTAATTAAAATTCTTGAGATATTCAATTCCAATCACAGGGTAGACACGATAGTCAATATTTGATATACCGAATCCACGCGCTTAGTTGGCCTTTCTAAAAATATACCAAATTTCATGATGAAATGCATTCCGTCGCTTGACATATTATAAATTTCGTCATGAAATTTTGCATACTTTGACATAAATCAACGCCGCAATGAAAGCGTCAATTCCAATCCAGAACAGATTTACAAAAAGAAATCTCATCGAATACGTAAGTTTACAGTTAAGATAAAACCTGCAACTCATTCTCTTAAAGGCCGGGGCCGCGGCCGGAACAATAAGCCATTATTATGAGTATTAGGAAAGTAGCGATAGAGTGTAGTGAAAGAAGTTAAATTTGGACCTAAATCATCGGTGATTCGTTGGTGAATCACCTTCGAATCAACGATGATTCACAGTGGAATCACCGATAATTCACAGTGGAATCTCAGATGATTCACAGTGGAATTTTTTCAAATTTTCTCGAATTTTCTCAAATTTTCTCAAAATTTTTAGAATTTTATTTTAATGAAAAATACGTTCAAACAAGTTAAAATGAGTGTAGAATTAATAAAAATCGACGTAAAGTGTATTCTGAACCATATTAGAGGTCGTGCAAATGACATAAACAACAAGAAACCAAGCATGAACGAGTGGCTGAAAATTCAGCCCTTAGTACTTATTGTTATAATTCTAGGATGCCATAAAAGGCCTAAAATAGCTCGTTTGAACAATTTTTTGAGTAAAAAACATCAATTATGCTTCAAAGCTTTTAAAAATTTTCAGAAAATTTTTTAGAAATTTTAAGCAAATTTGAGAAAATTTTCTCAAATTTTCACAAAAATTTTCTCAAAAATAGGCCCTGAATTCACAGTGGAATCACCGATGATTCACAGTCGAATCACCGATGATTCACAGTGGAATCACCGATGATTCACAGTCGAAGCACAGGTGATTCACAGTGTAATCACCGATGATTCCACGGTGAATCATTGCTGATTCTCCGGTTAATTATCGGTGATTTCCCGTGGAATCATCGGTGATTACCCGGAGAAGGGTGCACAGACGGACGGACAGGCTGGATGAAAACAGAAATTAGCTATCGCTACTCAATAATGAAATTCTACTGAATGATTACAAATTGCTAGCCATCTGGTAAAAGACTGTCAAGACTTAGGTGTTGCCAATGTTGTACCTTGTGTTTCTTTAAACCGCTTCGATTCCCTAGAAAGATTGACGTAGCGGCTATGAGGAATATTCTAGGATTAGCTTTTATATGTTGTTGTTGTTTGGGAGATCAAAACGATTTGTTGCTATTTCATTCGCCTTTTATTTGCCGATATTTCGGATTATCTATCCGTCTTCAGTGCTAAAAATAAATTTCGTGTTGAGTCCTACATTTTTTGGACGCAAGATGCAAAGAGTAAAGTGCAAAAAGGAAAAAACAACAGACAATATCAAAATTCAAGGTTTATTAATTGAGAAACCAATCTCTTCAATCCCTAGTGAGATTTCTTTATCACTGTACCAAGTACTCAGACTTTAAGTCACCAGTTCCGAATACCTTAGCAACAAAGAATGTCATAAAAGCAAGTGTGACACGTCGCATTTTTCAAAAAATCAAGAAAAGGATAAAATATTCCATTAATTAATTTCTTTATCAATTGTTTTTCACTGTTTGTTTATAACAAACAATTGAACAAAAAGAAAAACGACAAGAAGTTTAATTTATCCCAAGGTCGTTAAGATTGCATTGACTATTTGCCAGTAAAGTACATCCAACATCCATGACACTTTTTTATAGCTGGAAACAAGTATTTGTTTAAAGAGAAAACATTCGCGTACATCATGATCATGATCAGTGATGCATCGTTTATTAGCATAAATGTATTGAATTTAAAACGATGAGATGACCACCGATTATAAACGATGATGTCAGTTCTTCATATTTTCTACAAAGTATTGCAAGAATTAGAATTTTATGAAATAATGAGGAAAATGATCTTGAGAAAATGTTTTAAAGTTGTCGTCTGTTTGCAGGGTGTGGTTGTCATTTGCTTTTCAACATCATCCTTTTCCATTCCGGATTTGTTCGTCAAATTATAGATTTTTCAAGTTTCGCTAAAGAGAAACGTAATCCAAAAGAGGTTCAGGGTCCTTTGCAAAGTTCTTTGAATTAAAAATTGCTCTAAAATTTAGTTCGATTTCTTCATTTAAATTGAAATATTTCTTTCGCAATAAAATCCACTATGAGTATGTAAACTCACAAATCTGAATTGTAGACAAAAACGTTCAATACCAGAGACAATTCGTAGATCAAATTTTATGTTCGGTGGTATTGGTATATGAAAAAAGTAAATATGCTACAATTGAATAACAACAATTTAACAAATATTTGGCTAAGGTAAATAAGAAAAATTGCACAAGTTTCAAGTTTAATTCAAGAATAAAAATCTTTCAAATTTTATTTGAAAAATGCGCCATGAAAAATCGATTTACACATAAACATTTCAGTCGGTTGTGAAGGTTAATTGAATAAAACAATTTTTTAAGTGTAGGGTTCACGATCCTCAAGTACAGAAAGTTTGTTACAACTGAAGAGGAAATATATAACGGTTTGTATTCGAACAATTGGATACTATATCGCAAACATCTTAATACCGCTTCAAATACCATTGTAAATATACTTAAGACAAATCTATTAAACCTCGCCTATTTTTGCCATGTTTCATAGTTAAACTCTCATAATATTTACAAGAACTATTTACTTGAAATTAAGAGAAATATATTGAAGAAAATGATTTACGATGTGATCTTTACATTCGTGAAAATCACAGATTACAAAATTTTTGGTTGTAAAAATATTTGAGTGGTTTTTAGTTAGTAAGTTAGTAAGCTTAAAGTAACGAATAGAGTTGAAACAATTAGCTTAGAAGATTTTTTTAAACAATTAAAACGTTTTTTTTCGTTATATTTTCAACTAAACGTTCAAATGACTGAAGTGACTAAAATCATACGAACTCTTTGACTACAATTAACGCCAAAAAAAATTGTGAAATTTACAGTGAGAAACTTAGAGAAAATCAGCGAAGATTTTGGACGAAATTCGCCGAACAAAATCCAATTAGTGACATAATTAAACAAAAAATTCTCCGCGATTCTTCTGTTTAATTTTGTCGCTAATTTGATTTTTTTCGGCGAAAATCTTTGCTGATTTCCTCTAAGTTTTTTTAAATTATGACCTAGCGACGTTATCAGATGAGAGATTTTCATATATTTTCTCTCACAAATTCTCGCCGCTAGGTTTTTTATGCGTTGTACGGCAGAAAGCAAGTTTTCGAACAAAAATTCCATTACCTGAAATTCCGTAAGAAAAATGAGTAAAATCGCGCAGATGCGAAACAATGAGTGAGGGAAATATGGCCTAACAGGGAAAAAATCTAGCGTTTTTTGGCCACAAAAAATCGTTGTACCTGCTACTTTAGTCCCTCAAAGTAACCTGACCCTACAAAACGCGAAAAATTTAAATTCAGGGCCTAACCGTTGGAAAAAAAACTTTCTTGATTTCATCTCAAACTTTGGGATGTAGTTTAGTTACATGGTGACTGGAATCTTCCCCCAGGGAATGGTGCATGACTATTTTGACAAGTTAATTTTAACAGGCGTAAAACGTAATTGTAAGTAATAAATTATTCCACGGCATACCTTCAAAATGTACCGTTTTTTTTTTTTATTTTGTTGTTTTTCTTGAAAAAAATTACAAAATGTTAGCCCCATTTGACAGCCGCAAACGAACTGACGGAGGCCGAATATACTACCGAATAGTATTTACTATGTTATGAGCGGTCTTTACGCTGGAAATCAAAAACCATACAATTTTTAGGGTTATAAAGAGTACATTGTGATTTGAAATTCAATTTAAGTGTCCGCCATCGTTCATTTTTTTCGATTTCGGCGGCTGTACTAACAGAACTTTAATTATTTTATAAAAAAACTGGTGCATTTTTTAGGCATGTCGTAGAACAACTTTTTCTTTAAAATAATATTTTACGTCACTTTTGCCGAAATAGCCATTGTCCATTATCACCCAGACCGAAAAAATAGAAATTATCATCCAGGGAATTATCGCCCAGAGAAATGGGAATTATCACCCGGGGAATTATCGCCCAGGAATTATCACGCTCAGACAAATCATCACCCGGGGAATTGGTGATGATTTGTCTGAGCGATAATTCCCATTTTTTTCAGTCTGGGGGATAATTCATGTCGCCCGTCTTCAATAGAATTACTAGACTCAAAAATATTTTGAAACGATTTTATGGAGCCTTTCGCGGTAATTTATGCAGCTCCTCTTGGTCAGTTGAAAGAAGATACATCTTTCAACAGATCTCAGTTTAGAGGCGAGTTCTTAAAATAGGTCTTAGTCTTAAGTCAAGATTTACTCAAATTACAGCTCTGTCACTTCGTTTCTAGAACAGAACTTCTCCATCACAATTTCAGCGAGAAAATAAAAATAGTTGCACTGCTTACATTTCAGTAAGCAGTAGCAATTGATTCGTCGTAGTTATCTTTAGTGGGCATTTTTTTTTTATAAAAAACAGCCTTTTTACCCTATGGTAAAACCTGTACGGAGCCTCCGTTTGAGTAACCTAAATAAGTCCCAAATGTAGATTCGACGAAAATTTTTGAAATCGGTTAATATTTGGATGATGGAAGATGGAATTCGCGGAGGAGATGGATGAATTCCTGGAAGTTTTTTGTAAAATATTCTACAGAGGCCATTGGGGTTTATTCATAAATGACGTCACGCTTGCTATAAAAAATTAGTATCCATAAAAAGGTCATAACTCCTGCAGTACAGCAAATTTTGTTTATAGGACTCTGGCTACCCCCCAAATAGGGGGTGTGTTTGGGGGGGTAGCCGGAGTACTATAAACAAAATGTCTGACCAGTTTGAAGTTATGAACTTTGTGGATTTTATAGCAAGCGTGACATCATTTATGAACAGCCCCTTGACAAACATAATTTTTAGCATTTTTAACCAATGAAATCTGCAAACGTTTAATTGAGAATACAAAAATGCGAAAAGTTACAAAAGTTACAAAAATCTTCTCGACTACTTTTTACTTTCAGTTCCATAAATTAATATTTTTTTTTTATTTTTTAGTTTTATAATTTTCACAAAGCACTAATAACTTTTTTCTCCATATTTCTCGTAATCCTTTGGTTTTTATATGGATATGGAAAAAAGTCCAAGCACATAATTTTCACTTTTTTACTATTCACTTTTGCGCTTCAAATAAATCCAAATTCGTTGATTATCCAATATTGCGATTATAATCCATAAATGTAGTTGCTGCTTTATGCACACATGTTCTTTGAAATTCTTTTATTCATAAATTAGTTTCTTTTATTCACCACATTTTTCTATTTTTTCTTTTTTTTTTTTTTTCTTATTCCGTTCACTTTTATTAAACTTTTTAAGTTTGTTTTAAGACAAGTTTATATAAATATTTTGTATTTTTTTATTTATGTTACGTTTATGCTTTATGCGAATAAAATGGGGAAAAAAGTACGTTGCTTCAACTCTATTAAACAAGTTTCGTTAATTGAAGAAGATTACTCTAATTGGATATAAAAATAAAATATTGCAACGAACGAGCATTGCAAAAAAAATTGAAAGATCAAAACGATCAAAAATGGATTTTTGAAATGAAAAATATTGTCATCGCAGCCATGAAAAAAGTATTGAAAAAAGTCGAACATTTTGCAAGACAACTAAGCGATCGCAAAAAATAAATTTACGCAATATATACGATCCGGATGTAGTCGTAATAAGCAAACACATGCTGGAAATACTTAAAGTTAAGTCTGATTCCAATAAAAAATTATTACGAATTCTAATTGCTCTTTGAATTTGATCATAAAAATCAAAGATTTATCTTCAAAAAAGTTAAGAACTTCAAAGAAAATATAATTTTTCTTTGCTGAATAGAAACATAATCTTCGATACCAACAAGTCATCTTTTTTTTGCAATCAACTCGTATTCATTTTATATCCACTTAGAGTTAATTTTAGTGTGTAGAAAAACTACTCCCGAAAGTCACCAGGAGGGTAGAAGAAAAGTGGCAATTTGATTTTCACAAAAGCTAATAAGAAAAATCCATAACGGATGATGAACTCACCGTTCACCATGGCTGTGCCACAGCGTTAAAAATTAATTTAAATTTGGCCACTTTTACACACTACAAACTAAGCACTTGTGTTCCACTCGAAGTCTAGACTAAGACTGAAATAACAGTTTGACTAACTCAGCACAGTCTAACAATTTCGTTGCGATCCGAAGAAATTTTGCTCAAGAGATCCTCTCCTCTCGCGAAGTGGCTGCTTAGATCATACATGTGCACGTATAAAGAATATAAAGGTAAAACATTTATAGCGGTGGTGACGCGAAGATGTCTTAAAAAAACACCGTGCCTTGTATCAGAAAACTTTAACACAAACACAGTCACCGATCAGAGGTTTGAAACCGTTTTTTCGGCTACATGTGTGTATGATATGCCGGTATGCTAAAGTATGCGTGTGATTAGAAAAATAACAACATCAACTTACATTTTTATTATATGAATAGTTTGTTGTAAAAAAAAAATTATCTAATCAACATTGCTGCTTGCATGCACAGTACCAATGAGCTGTGGTAGTGCATTTTATGATTTTTCTATTTTATCGTCTCTATTCACTAGAGGTGAGGACGTATAGAATGAAAAATGTTCAATGCAAAAATTAATGATTTAACTATTACACGTTCGGTGTGTATGGAGACTGGTGTATAATGCATTTGAATCAATGCTGACTGAGGAATGGAAAGAAAAACACTTTTCGATTTGAACTTGATCTTCTTGTTTTTTGATGAATGTTTTTTATCGCAAATGTCAGTACAAATTCATTGATTCTTTTCCGACTTTATGTGACGTTGTGCTGCAATCTGATCGAGTTACATAACTTGAGCAAAATTTGAATATTGAAATTAAACGAAACATTCTAATTCTTGTATTTTGTTCACGTTGAAGTCGTTCAGTCCGCAACGTAATTGCGAGAGTTAGTTTCAAAAGCAAGAAAATTATAACATCAACAGTATTATCGGGTTATCGGTAGTTGAAGATAGTTGAAGAGTTACATAGAACCATTCAAATAGGGGCTTCGTGTGACTTCTAAAGTGGGTGGTAAATCCTTAAAATATTGCGATATGCGAGCCAACATACCAAAACCAACTTGAATTTAATGGTCTATTGAATATAGAATTGAGCGATGCACAGAAAGGTGATTTTATTAAGGAAGCGGCTCAGCCGATTCACGAAACGTATCTATTGAAATAGATTGAAAAATGAAATTCTCTATTCGGGCTTATATTGGCAAATAGCATCTCTTCCGCACTAGGTCTTCGCTTTTGAAACCAACTTTCGAACTCGCATAGTTCTGGAGCTTTAGGTCCTCCTGTCCAAGTGGCCATATACCAGGATTGGGCCATATTTTCCCAAAACCCTGAAACACGTGTTCGCTCAAATTGAATTCTCTACAACTTCACCTTTGGAATCAACTTTCTAGCTCTCTAGTTCTAGAGAAATAGGTCATCCAGTCAATACCAGGATTGGGCCATATTTCCCCAAAACCCTCGAACACGTGTTCGCTTAAATTTAATTCTCAACAATTTCGCTTTTGGAACCAACTTTTTAACTCTCATAGTTCTGGCGATTTGGACAGTCCTGCCACAAACAAACAAAAAAAGATAATTTACTATTTCAAAATTGTCGATTTGGGTCCGTTTCCATACAAATTAGCAGTTTTGTTTAATTCTTAATTTACAACTTTCTGACACTTGCTGACAACTTTCTGAGACTTTCTGACACCTGCTGACAACTTTTTGAGACTTTCTGACGCTTGCTGACAACTTTCTGACAATTGCTGACAACTTTCTGAGACTTGCTGATAACTTTTCGACACTTGCTGACAACTTTCTGAGACTTGCTGATAACTTTTCGATACTTGCTGACAACTTTCTGAGACTTGCTGATACATTTTACAGATTTATCAGAGGTCAGGACGATCACATAAGTGATCTGGAACACTTGCTGACAACTTGTTGACACTTACAACTTTCTGGATACAAAAAGTTCTCCTCACCAATCTCTACAGCTTTGCCGAAGAAACCAACTGTCTAGGTACTCTAATTTAGAAGATAGTAAAAAATCCAAGATGGCGTCACTGTAACAGTCGGCAGCCATTTTCTTACGATGTCAACAAATTTTCCTGACCAAACTCTATAACATTCTAGAAGAAGTCAACTCTCTGGGTATTGTCATTCCGGAGCTAAAATTCGAAAACTCCGAGCACTACGTGAAAAACCCTCAAAATTAACCACTTTTCCAGATACCACGATTTCTCCCGAAAAAGCGGCATATGAAATTTTTCATTTGGGGCCGAGACTGACGTTCCTTGAAAATTTAATCAAAATTGGCTGTCTAGTTCTCGAGATCGAAAATTGTTAATAGATCTATCACAACAAAAACCTCTTTAAAGGTAGAGTGTGACGCAGTCCGTGAGTCTGCTTCCAAAATTAATTATATCGCTTGAGGTGACGATATCGCTGATAATACGCAGAAGTTTGTTTGAATGGAACCTTGTGTTCGAAGTTTTGATTCCCTGAAAAAATTAAAACAAAATTACATTGTGTTAAAAAAATTGCGTCACAAATGCCGGACCCAACGACGAAATAATTTTTCAACACTTCCAGTTTTCTCACGCAAAAATTTAAATTTACTCTAAACAATCTACACAATAAGAAACAAAAGTCAAATTTTTGCAGCGCAAAAACTGAAAGTACAGAAAAAATTTTTCGTCGTTGGGTCCGGCATTTTGCTTTAAAAAAAGCGCTGTAATTTTTTCAGGAAATCAAAACTACGAACACAATGTTCCATTCAAACAAACTTCTGCGTATTATCAGCGATAGCGTCACCTCAAGCGATACAATTAATTTTGGAAGCAGACTCACGGACTGCGTCACACTCTACCTTTTAAGAGGTTTTTGTTGTGATATCAGTCGTTTTGGAAGTTTTCAGTTGTTGAAAAAATTTCTATTTTTTGAAAAAAAATTTCTGCGAAAAAAAATTTTCTC
>CM055403.1:67288931-67365875 GCA_029228625.1 Pseudolycoriella hygida
TGACAGCTGGCAGCCATTTTCTTAAGATACAAAAAAATTCTCCTGACCAAACTCTATAACTTTCCCAAAGAAGCCAACTCTCTAGGCTATTGTCAATCCGGAGCTAAAATTCGAAAACTCCGAGCATTACCTAAGAAACCCTCAACATTGACCACTTTTTCGCATGCCATGACTTTTCCAGAATTTTCCCGGAAAAGCGGCATATGAAATATTTTTCATTTGGGGCCGAGACTGACGTTCCCTGAAAATTTCAGGAAGATCGATAGATAGATAGATAAAACATAGAAACCGACAGAAAAATCGCTGTCCCATAGAAAAATGTCATTTTCAAACCTCGATATCTCAGCCAATATACATCTTGAAATGTGTAAATTTGAATAAAAGAGTAAGAGATTGATAGCAATTTTTATCCAAATTACCCAATTTTCATTTAATTTTGCAGTTGTACAACCTTCTCCGAGTCTGCTTAGCTCAAATTTTGGCACATTTTGGTAACTGCAGTTCTGAATTGGGCAAAGAGAGAAACTATTGGCCACCAACGGTTATGAGTGAACAAGAATTTAGTATTATTTCTTATGTATACAAATGTATATTTCTGGCACAATTTTAAAATCCTACCACAAATTTAAAAAAAATCGTTAATCCCATCCCATTTGGACCAGG
Organism: Pseudolycoriella hygida; assembly: GCA_029228625.1. Classification (NCBI taxonomy): domain Eukaryota; kingdom Metazoa; phylum Arthropoda; class Insecta; order Diptera; family Sciaridae; genus Pseudolycoriella; species Pseudolycoriella hygida. Next base: position 67,289,595 of record CM055403.1, read on the forward strand.
TTTGCCAAAAAGGTATAATATAATATAAATAATAGCGAGTCCCAATAGTGCCTAAGGGAGACTTTTGTGCAAGTGTGTGTCAAGAGTGCCCTAGAGAGAGTATTTCCACTGCATGTAAATAATACCCACCGTCTGTTGCACCGCTCTGCTGTATTAAAATTTTAGACAAAGGAGAAAAATTGGAAAACTTTACTAATTTATTAAATATCCGGCTAAGAGGCTCGCTCGCATATACTGCAGTCGCTACAGCTACCTTTATGTTATGATTCCTCTTGACTTAAGATTCGTCGAGAATTCCGATCCCCTAGTAGATGTGATTTGGTAAAATTTCGTCCCTCCGATCATAACATAAAGATAGGTGTAGCGACTGGCAATAAATGATGGCAAGGGACAGCCCGAGACAGTGAGTGGTAGTTAGGAATTATGATCAGTAGTGACGGAAGCATGTTTGTGCATTGTTGTTTTGTATTTGTACGATACTCACTAAATAATGAAATGAAGACAAATTAACAAATTAAAAGTGACACGTGACGTCACGAGGTGAGCAAATTTTATTATCGTGAAGAGTTCAAGGCTTTGCTTCTTGACGGTTTCATTCTGGATGCTTCATGTTTCATGAAGGCTGTAAATCTTCAACGTCGTATCACAAAAGGAATTTTACAAAGAGCGCCAAAACGAAAGTATTTGTTGTTGAAGTTTTTTTTCCGCATTTAATAATTTTTCAATTGAAAAAGGAAACAATAACAACAACAAATATCATGTAGCCTGCCATAAAATATTAATGATTTGAATAGCAGGTAAATGATCTCATATCAGATTGAAATTAAATAATGTTTGCGAACTTGTGTATTACACTTACTAATTCAATAGAACCGCAAACAAAAATCTTCTGCCACTTTTCCAACATTTCAACATTCGGTTTTCTGCATTTCATGGTGATCGCTTTGCTCGTAGGTGTTCTTGAATCTTTTTGTTAAAATCATTCTCGGGAATATCCTACGTAATAAAATAAAATAGAAACCATTTATGAAACGGGTAAATGCCACCAAATGATCAATATGACTCGTGTAATAATATGCAAATTGTATTTTAATTTTAAACTAACAGATACAGCAAATCACATCAAAAATAAATGCTTTGACGATTAGATGATCGAATGAAATGGAAAAGACAAAGGAACAATACAAAAGTTATACGAGTAATGGCAAAGTACCATTTTTGTCAAATGATCATAATTATATGCGAGGATTGAGTAGGAGCTTCAAACTTTTTTATAATTTCGTTATTATGAAGTACATATGTAATTAGAGGTTATTGTTTTCGGGAGGTCACTAAAATATCGAAAATATAAAAAATGATAAATAAAATGTGCGTACAATGATTGCGATTTTCAGACCCGTACGAAGCATACGAGGCTTATGGGCAATTCTACGGACTTCATCGTTCCCACTCATAAAATTCTCAGTAGTTACAAAATGATATTCATAGGAAAGTAATTAACCTCAAGTTGAAGGATCAATCTTTATGATACACACTTTTTGTAACAACTGAGCATTTCGAGCGTGGAACGACGTTTTCGTGGAATGGCCCTTATGTGTTTACCACAACGTGGTTTGTAACAATCTGAACTCGCATACCTGAGTAGGATGGGGGAGAACATCGATTGTGGAAAATTGATGTCCAAACTGCAAAAAACTCTGATCGTTAAAAGAAAAGAAAATTTGTGACAATCGGTTGAACGGTTCGGGCTACAAAGTGGCATAGAGTGGATCTAATTTGGGACTTGGCCGTTCATTGCAGGTCCATGGCGCGGCACCACGGAGGTCACACCAGGCTCCGGAAATGAATATGTTGTAGACGCAAGCTGATAGTAGTTCATTCATTCATTCATTAATGGCATTTTGGGGGGGGGGGGATATTTTGAGTTTGGCCCATGGTCTTAGCTAAGGCGCTAAAAGTAACCCTCGATGAGAGGAAATCGAAATCCTAAAAATAATTCCCTTGACGTTAGTCAGGGTCTTACGACCGTATTAGGGTCGATTTTGTCCGTGTGTCCCCACACTCCAAAATATAAGTCCATACACTCAAAAAACGCCATAAAAAACATTTGGGACAAGTCACCATATATACACGAACTTTTGAGCTTTTTGGCCCTGCCCCCCACCCTTCTAAAATATTTTTTAAAGAAATTCTAAGAAAGTTGTCAGCAGGTGTCAGACATTCTCAGAAAGTTATCAGAAATTGTCAAAAAGAGGTCAGCAAGTCTTAAAAAGTTGTCAGCAAGTGTCAGACAGTCTCGACAACTTGTCAGCAAGTGTCAGAAAGTTGTCAGTTAGTTACAAATTGTCAAACAGTTTCAGAAAGTTCTGAGAAAGACTCAGAAAGTTGTCAGCAAGCCTCAGAAACTTGTCAGCAAGCGTCAGAAAGTCTCAAAAGGTTATTAACAAGTGTCGGAGAAAGTTGTCATCAAGTGTCAGAAAGTTGTCAGCAAGTGTCAGCAAGTGTCAGCAAGTGTCACAAAGTTAGCAACAAGTGTCACAAAGTTGGCAGCAAGTGTCACAAATCTGGCAGCAAGTGTCAGAGAGTCTGAGAAAGTTATCGGTAAGTCTCAGGCACTACTCAGCAAGTGTCAAAAAGTTGTCAGCAAATGTCAAAAAGTTGTACGCAATTGCAGAAATTCTTTTTTGCAGATCATTTTTGTCCATGGTAGCATAAGTCGCAGAGCTCGCCTTACAAAACTTACAAAACTACTGATATCACAATAAAAAAAACTTCTTCGAAGGTAAAGTGTGATGCATCCCGTAAGTATACTTACAAAATTATTGATATCGGTAGAGGTGACGCTTTCGCTGAAAAGGCGCAAACATTTGTTTGAATAGAATGTTGGCTTGTGGTCGAAGTTATATTCTATGTGTTCAAAAAACTACGTCACAAATGCCAGACCCACCAGCGTGATAATTTCTCAACACTTTTCAACAGTTTTCGCACGTAAAAATTTAAATTTATGTCAAGCAATATTTGCAAAAAGAAAGAAGAGTTGTATTTCTGCAGTGTAAGAACTGAAAGTACAGAAAAATTATTTCGCCGTTGGGACGCAATTTTTTGAACACAACGTAATTTTGTTTTCAAAAACGTGGTGCAATTTTTTTTAAGAATAAAACTTTGACCACAAGCTAACATTCTATTCAAACAAATGTGTGTGCCTTATCAGCGAAAGCGTCACCTCTAACAATATCAATAATTTTGAAAGTGGACTTACTTGCCTTCGAAGAAGTTTTTTTATTGTGACAAATTCATTTAATTAATATAAATAAAATCCTTCTTCTTTCACAAATTTAGCTTACAATCACAATTATGAAAAGCTTCGTCATATGAAGAAACCGGATCAGGACTTTACTTTACTAAGGAGGCAATGAAGCCATTCTCTCCCTAGGAAAAACCCTTTACATCGCAAGGGAATGATTTGATTTTTTTTTTTTTTTTATTAATCAATTTTCGGTTAAAAATGTTAAAATTGACAAAATAATGGATACTGTTGATATTCAATATAAACTAGACGCTTTTTAATTGAGCAGGATAAGTGATGGATATGGAGCTGTAGATTGAGGTGATGAACTAACAATACAAAAGATCAGCAAAAAATAACAAAAAACATACAATGGGTTGATACTTGACAATACGTAAGACTAAATTACTAAAATAACAAAACAAAAACATAATGGTAGTGGACTAGAGGTCGGTATTATAAACTAGAGTATGACTGTCATGGTAGCCATGGTGGTAAAGCAAAAATTTGTCATCAGCAGTGAGGATATCGTTCTGGTTTTTTAGATGGTAAATAAAGGCGGGTGGCCAATATTTCTCATTGATATTAAAGGGTTCGACCAAACCTTTGATAAATTGTTCCTCTGAGTCATGACAGCGCTCAAAAATTTTGACATTTAACATAGAACAATGTAAATCAATCCTCTCAATTCCGGACTCGCTGTACAACGTTCGGTTAGGCAAATGCTTGAAACTACCCCTATTTCTGAAGAACCTCCCAGCTCGTCTTATTATTTTACGCTCAGCAATTCTGATTTTTTCTACTTGAGCTGAGGTGATGTTTTTCGGATTGAGCCAAATACAAGAAGCGTATTGTAAGATAGGTCTAACGTAACATTTGTAAATAAAAAATTTGAATGATCGCGCCAAGAAACGAGAGAATAAAATTTTTCCTATAGAATTAACGGATCTGTTGATTTTGGTAATTAAATTTTTAACATGAACATTAAATTTAAAATTTTTAGTAAAGGTGACTCCGAGATACTTAATTGATTTACGAGCCGTTAGCTTAATATTGTTAATTCTAATATTTTGTTTGGTTTTAAAGTCTCTAATAAGCGATCTGGGGCAGCAAGCAGATCCGGTGAAATTGATTAGTTTGGTTTTGCTTGTATTTAATCTCAATTTCCAGTCAGAATAATATTCCATCAGCTCTGTAAGGTAATTATTGAACATTTTATTGGATAATGAAACACTGCTGTGTACGAGATAAAGTATGATGTCATCTGCGAATTGTAGGATTTTGACAAACCGATTGGTAGGTACGTCGGCTAGAAAAATATTGAACAGTTTTGGGCCTAGTACAGACCCTTGGGGTACACCGGATGCAATTGGTCTAGCCGAAGAAAAACGCTTACGACCTACAATGAAAGAACGATCAGTCAAAAAGTTTCTGACAATTTTGATGATTACAGGTTGAACACCAAATTTTATCATTTTAAACAGGAGGCCGTCATGCCAGACAGTGTCGAACGCACTCTCAATATCAAGTGTCAAGGCAGTGGTAGCAAGGCCACGGTTAAATCCGCTCGTAATGTCAGTTGCAACTCTAATCAGAGGGTGAACTGTAGATTTTTTGCTTGAGAACCCAAATTGAAAATTTGGAATGAATTTTTTCATTTGAGCAGAGAGCCTAGCTTCGACAACTTTTTCATACAATTTGGCAATGACGTTAAGCTGGTGAATGGATCGCCAGTTATTAACGAACCTGGGATCACGACCTGCTTTAGGGATCGGAGTTGATCTCGCTTCTCTCCAACATTTCGGGAAATAGCCGGTCGATAGGAGCTGGTTGAAAAAAATGGAGAAGAATAGAATAATCGGAGAAGAGAAGAAAAAAAAAAATGATTTGATATGAAGACCAATTTGCACCCATACAAAGTTCAAAAAATGTTATGGGTTCCAAAGCCAAACTGCATAGAAAAATGGCCTTGCCAAAAAAAGATGATTTTTTTTGTGTAGAGCAGGTACAACAAATTTGTTGGCTATTGTTACAAGCATCAGAAGAAAATTTTGTTTTGAATACAGTTAGACTTTCGAAAGTGTTTTGAAAAGCATGAGAGCTTGACACGTTCAAGCTTTGAAGGAAACCGTACGGTGCTGTGTATCAACAAATCTTGTTTTTTCTAATAAACTGAGAAAAGTTTTGATATTTTTTGATATTTTGTCAGTTTATGCATGAAATCCTTGAACAAAAAAGTTTGATAGATATGGTCATGATCAACGAACAATTACTTTATTTATGTATTTATTCGGATATTCGGTTTAAGCAGTTTAACGAATAAAAGTAAATTGTTACACGGCACCATACTTTACTTACTCTCTGTTATTGATTGTGTCCAACAAAAAATAAATCCAATTATCATTCACCATTATTACATTCTATCATTTAAGCGTATAGAATGTGTTCATTTTAAAGCGTACTTACAAGCCAATTATTTAGTACGATTGATGTTAATTGCACCATTGAAGTCTTAGGATCTTGAGTCGAATGTGCTACGAAATATTTATTTAAAATTTTCAGAAATGTGATTCGTTCACATGAGTATCTAAATACTTCATTCATAAATAAATAATTTTCTTGTTTCGTGTAATAGTTTGGTCGCCCGTAGACTTTTGCTTAGAATTGTTCTTACTTTACTCACTTACTTTTTCGGCGCTACAGCCACTTGTGGGACTTGGCGTGCTAGAGGATTCTGATCCAATTGCGTTTGTTCCTTGCCGCGTATTGCCAATTTATTATTCCGAGCGTCCGAAGATCTTGATCCCCACCATCGATCCATCTAATTTTTGGGCGACCAACTCCTCTTCAGCCTTCTGGATCGTTAAGGAATAATTTTGAGGGGCTCTGTTTTCATCCATGCGTGCTAAATGCCCCGCCCACCTCACCATTGTTGATGTGATCGCTCGTGTTAGTTTCTGTTTTCTCCTAAGTCTACCCAACATTTCAATGTCCTTGTCAATTTATAGCGATTTCGCGAGATCATCGTAAGATCTTTAGAATAGTGATGCCAGAGTTTGAGACAACTATTGTCCATTCGATTAGTTGTACTATGGAACTATTACCTTGGAGATGTTACGTCAAGTCTCATTCAAGCTACGAAATCCTGCAAAAAATGATGTATGAATGCCCGAGTGAAAAATATTTGCAAATGAGTCTCAAAAGTCGATTTCTGTTTTATGAAGGTGAGTATACGTTTTTCGAACCTTTGAGACCTGTTTTGGTCTCAAAATTCATCCGAATTTTCATTGGCCTCATAAAAATATTTTTACTCATTGATCTCATAGAAGAGACTAGAGGTGTGCGCCGGTCAAATTTTCTCGGCGGCGCACTATGGGTAAAATGTTTCGAAAATTTTCCAAAATTAATATCTCGTAAATTGTTGAAAATTTTGGAGAACAATGTTCTACAAAGTTGTGGAGAATATATTACTGCATATTGAGCCCAACTCGAATTTCAAAATGGCGGCTTCCTCAACCGGAAGTAGCAAATATCTTCGGAAGTAAGCCACTTAGAAACATATTTTCTTCAAGAAAGTCTCGGAATGTGCTTCCTCTTAATTTTAGGATATTGCAAGTAACGTAGGTCCTATAAGTTTACTACAAAACACTTCATTCTAACATGGGGTAGATCGAGTGAAGGGATGAATTTAATATCCGTCCGTCCGTCCGTCTGTGCGATCTTTTTTTTTCTCTGAAAAGTGCATGTATCCCATTCAAGTTCAAAAATGAGCGAAATCACTCAAGATATGGTCGAAAAGTTGTCCAAAAACGTGGTTTTTCGTGAGTCAGTGAAACTTTTTGTTATATGCTCCGCAAGTAAACTGTTCAATTCGTTGACAAATGGAAGACTTTCATCTTAAGAAAGTATGGAAATTTTTTTTGTAAAAATCGGTTGATTGGCTCGGTCATTACAGCAGATGGAATGGATGAAACTCAGTCATATACGATAGAAAGTGGTTTTTCGTCAATATTTAGTCAAACAAAATTTATAACATGGTGTAGAGATTCAATTTCACTTACGAAGTTGTAAAAGATAAAAATTCAGCGAAAACGTGTTTTGGGGATTTAGCCACTCCTAGAATTGGGAGTTACTTCCGAAGGCAAAATTATGGGTTTCAGAGGCCTTAAGACATACTTCGATAGGGGTTTCGACATTACCTTGGGTGCGTCGATGTAATAATAGTTCTAAAAGAACCTGAATGTATTCTGCCAATAACATATGTCTCCATACCAGAGGCACATTCCTCGGTCTCAGAGCATCACCTTCGCCATGTGACTTCTGAGTTCATAATCGCCAGTAGTCGCTCTCACCAGCCTGCCGATATGTCAACTTTCCATCCCTCGCAGACTCTGAGTCCTCCACGGTTTCGATTTGGGAAAGAAGCTCCTCCTGGCTGCGTCTCACCCATTCACTTAACTCCCTCTACAGGAGGATTGGGGCACTAAGGAACGGATCGAGACCACTCACATGTGCTGCAGAGCGTATAATCAGCCATTGGGCAGAAAATAATGTTTATCTTTATGATGAGATTAGTTTTTGACAAAGAGTCGAAAAGAGATAAAAATCTTTGATGCGAGAAGCGGAACAATTTCTAATTCAAAATAAATGTTTCCAATGTTTTCATGCGAAATTTTATTGATCTTTATGAAATTCTACGAAAGTTTCGGTAGTCTGCGCCGAAATTTTACAAAAAAAAAGAACCGGCGGCTGGCGTCGGCGCAGTGTTTTTATTTTTTCGGCGGCGGCGTGATCCGCTGAACAATTTTCAATCGGCGGCGGCGATAGCTGAGATTTTACCTAAATTTTCGGCGGCGATCGGCGCGGCTGCAGCCGGCGCACACCTCTAGAAGAGACTACTCATCCAGTCTCCTTCATTTATAGTTCATCCACAAGCTTGACGATCGAAAAAAATAAATTTGAGACCAAATTCGCCAAAAAAGTCATCAGACTGAACCGAGGCCCTCTCAAACGTTTTTAAGTCAGAATTTTTACTCGGGTAGGTACATTGCTGGAAAATCAACAAAAATCGAACATTTTCGTATATTTTTTCTATAATTTGCATAGACCTTTGCATCAATTTTCCAACATTTTTCACACCACTTTCAACAAAAACTTCCTTGTTCAAGGTTTTTTGAAGTGAGGAAGACTTAAAAGAGATCAGAAACCTGTTACATCCGTTTCCAGCGTAATTCATCGATTCATTGCTTTTTTTCATTTAAAATTCGATTAAACATTGTGCGAACAATGATTTCCTAACGCAATTATTGGGATATCGCAACAGAGTATACACTGCATGTTTCAATATTTGCAATGTTTTTAAGAATCCAAATATACACCTTTCGATGAATTCTACAAAATATTTATAAAGAAAGTGAAACTTACCGATTTGTGAACACATCAGAGCCGTACATGGACCATTTTTCTGAAGTGAGTTCATGCAGTTGCTGTGTATTCAACCTTCTTTTATCATACACACTTTAGCAATCATTTTCTTATGTCATTTCAAAGTGTGGGACGAATGTAACTAATTTCGCACCAAAACATGAAAAATTACATTTACTCATCACTTTTCCACTCTCGGAGGATAGGTTTTCCTAACATATTAATATAAAAGTGTTACCTCAAAAAAGAGTACAGGGAATAGAGATGAGCGGGTCGCTCGAAACTATGAAAAACCCGACCCGAACCCGGGATGTTTTTATCGGGTTCACGGGTTTCGAAAATTTTAATCGGGTCGGGTTCGGTCCGGGTCGGGTTTTGAAAAAAGATCGACTCGCTCATCTCCAACCAGGAACATAAAGAATGTTGCATAAAACGTTGTTTACCGCTCAGTCACTAGATGTGTAATTCTGACCCGCAGTGACCTGGCAGTGATAAAGACTGTATGAAATTCCATCTTGTGACGAAAATTTCCTCTTTTCGCAACTTGTTGCATAAATTAATGTTCAATTTAAAGATTTTCACGGGATGTGGTAGGGAGATGTAATCGCTTTCCCATTTTCCTGAAAATTTGTTAAATTGATAAAAACTGGGAAAACAAATTCTCTAAAATAGTCGCTGGACGATGCACCTGCGAAAGGGTTAACAGTTCAAATGGAAGATGTATGGAATTTAAAACATCATCGTAATGTATTGTAATCGACCGTCGTTAAAATATTGTCATATTGGTCTTCATTCGATCGAAGCTCTTATTTAACTGCCGGAGAATTTTCAGATTCACCCAAGAAGTCTCAAACTAAACTCAGTCCAACTCTGTCGTATGCGGCTCTGTCTTTTATAGACAATGTACGACAAATAAAAAGTTAATGTCATCAATTTCCAGCCAGTTGTAAGTGAAGAATTAGTAAGATTTTAAAAATGTTGTGTAAAATTAATTTGCAAATGAGAAATATAAAATATTGCGGCCAAGTTAGTGTAGGCGAAGTGGAATTTACCTTAATCGGATCGGTGACAGTATATTCTTTGCTTGTTTAATAATTTGAGTGTTACCTATGAGTCGACTGTGGTAACTAGCATTGCAAGACATTGCTAAATGAATATATCAAATGTATCAAAATTGTGAATAATTTTCTCAGTACTTTTTTTTCACAAGTAAATAATGTCACTTGTACAGCTATGGAAAGATAAATATTGTTACGAGTTGCTAAATCTCAACTAAGTCTAAAATAAAAAGTTGAAATGTAAATGAACTTTGAGTTTCTTATAGGAAAACATAATTTATTTAAAATTCTGATGGATCGTCAGCGTTTGTGATTACTGTTTTGGCACAAAGAGAAAATAAAAGTAGCGACCGTCCGATGTTTCTATTGAATAGAAATTAGAAAAATAGAATGTCATAAGATGTTAGAAGATAACATCTGATCGCACGTCGAAAAACTTTTTTTCCCAACCGGAGAGTTCACCACACTCTGAAATGATTTATCTCGAACCGATCTCTAACTGTTTTATTATTTAAAAAATATCAATAAACAACCGTCCAAGCTGTTATTTAAATGATTTGAAATCACATCATAATTTATGGGATTTAAGGATAATTTTCTCGCAGTAAAATATTAAGCCGATGCATTTAACTTATTGTGCAAGCGAATACAAAATGGATTTTGATTTACTCGTCTGAATGTTATTGAGTCTAGTTCTAGAAATAATACAACAAATATTAACTATTGGAAAACCGCTGCGTTGTACAAAGTGATATTTTACGCCCTCAACCTCAACTGATTCATGGCATTTTTTGCATTTCAAATTGAGCTTTTAAGGTCGTTTGGTGAATGAAGATGGAGTGAAAATTAATAAAACGTGATGACCATCGTACACCCACTAAATGTTGTTTGTAAGTTACTTGAGTTTTATTTTTATTAAGAAAAAACATTTTGTGTCGAGTGGCTCATTTTTTCGGCTAACATTTACACTTTCTTTAGCAAAAATCAGTGGGACGGATATGGGAACAATATGCAATCTTTTCAATCTTGAGCTCAACAATTCAATAAAATTTACATGCAAAGAGGAGGAAATTTTTTGAAGTTCTTTTTATTTTGCCCCTTTGCATGTAAAGTTGTATGAGTACAGGTATGGCAAAATCAATATGAGTTTGTACTATGGGCAGGTTTTTAAAACCGCGAAAACCTGCGCAGAAGTACAAAACTCACATTTATTTTACGACACCTTTCGGGATGCCTAAGGGGAACAGCGACGTTTTTGTCAGGCGAGAGGGCGAGAGGACAGACCCTTCACAAATAAGTTCTACTTATTAACTTATTATTCTGGTCCTAAGTCCCAAACTTCTATCGACAAATATGTTCTACTCAATTTTCTCTACAAAATACAAAAAAAAAAAAAAAAAATTGCCCAGTGGCTCAAAGTAGAGGCCTTGGATCCAAATTTTTTCTTGAGTACTATTCGCTTACCTCTCAAAAAAAGAAACCATGAAAATCGAATGTAATTTTGCTGCATTACACATGAAAAACATATAGGACCGTACTCGACGTCTTTTTTTGGGATTAGCTAAGTTCAAACTGAAAAAAATATTACTTCCATCAAATGTATGACATTCATTAACCTTTACAACAAAAAAAAAATTATTAAAATCGGTTAAGATTTGCTCGAGTAATTAACGAAAAAATGAAAATTTTGCTTTTTTATCAATTTGTACTCGGCGCCCCGACTACTTTGAATGTTGGGAACTTTACCATTAGCCAGCACAAATTGAGCGCTAATTCGGGAAACCAATTTGAGTTCGGAAAAATTTAAATTAAAGGGACTCCCCATACAAAAATGACGAAAAATGGAAAATTCAATTTTCGATCGAGTCGTTTTCAGCTCCCAGACGAGGGGTGGCGCACTTCATTTATTCCATTTATTCTTTTATTCCATTTATTCCCAAATTTTTTTTTTTTTGTTTTTGCGAAATATCTGAACCAAACACATCACAAGTTAGACAAATAAGTTCAAAAAAAGGTTTACACAAATTATAAAGTATTTAAACCGTCTTGAGATTAAATTTTATTTTTTTTTTTGGGAATAAATGGAATAAATTTATTTATTCCATTTATTCCATTTTTCAACAAAAATTCTTCTAAGTTTTCAAAGGTGGGTTTTTTCACTTTTCGACACATTAGTATGGTTTTTTGTGTACGTTGCCATCAAAATCAAGTCTACTTGAGGTTTTGACGAATTTGAAAAAATTATCATTTATTCCAATATTTATTCCATTTATTACATTTATTCCCATTTATTCCATTTATTCCCATTTATTCCCATTTATTCCATTTACTCCATAAACCGCAGAAGTGCGTTCCCCTCGCTCCCAGAGCAGCACAAATTCTAGGACTGGTACCATTCGACAGCACAAATTCAGGCGCAAATTATAGACCCAATTTCCATGCTAGCACAAATTTGGGGGGGTGCTGACAACATACACCTCCTTACTTCCCTACTCTAATCAAAAGGTTACAAACTTCATGATAAACGCATAGGATTCATAATTAAGATGTACTAAGGTGTTGTGTAGTGTAGTGAGATGTACTAAGGTGTAGTGAGATGCAGTGTAGTGTAGTGTAGTAAGATGTAGTCAGGTGTAGTGTAGTGAAATGTAGTGAGATGTAATAAGGTGTAGTGATGTGTAGTGAGGTGCAGTGACATGTAGTGTAGTGAGGTGCAGTGATGTTGTGTTTTATATTATAGATTATAGAAGAAAAACGCGGCTCGGAGAACGTGTATTTTTGTATACTTTCTTGTACAAAGTTGTTCTAGATGATCTTATGAATCGAATAAAAGATTTGCGCCACGCCAATTCGAACATTCTCTTTCGCCTGAATTGGCCTAAGTAGATTATGTTCTGAGGAGTTTTGGAAGAAAGAAAATTACTTGTCTGATGCTACTGGATTACATGAAAGCTTTTTACACAGTAGACCATAACCTGCTGAGGGGAACACCATTACGAAATTTTTATTTTAAGTACCCGCGTTGAATCTTATCAGCAGTTATCAGCTTATCGCGCGCATTGTATGGACATAAGGGACCTCTCAGTTTCTTCCGGTGGCTGGAGGACTGCCGCAAGGATCGGTGTTATCGCCTTTACTTTTTCAACTTTTCATAAACGAATCTCCACATGCTTTGGAACACTCTACTCCGCACATGTGTGCTGACGATACACAAGCGTATGTGAATGCGAAAAGAGACCAGGTGTCGGTGGCGGAGAGTATTGGCCGGCTGAATTCGGACTTTAGTAGAACTAAATTTTGGTCTGAAGATAACCACCTTGCATAAAATCATAGTAAGACTAAGGTGTTTCAGCCATTCGGAGTTGTCATCTTCATTACCAGAATTCATTGTCGGGGGAAGGGCTTTAGACTGGAATGAAGCTGTAGAGAATCTTGTGCTGTTGTTGGATAAAAGTTTGTCTTGGCGAGGGCAATGTAATCGCATCTCCTCTAGAGTGTTTGGAAGTCTTCGCACCATGGATATATCTCTTCTCGGAGACTGCGTATTAATCTTGTCAAATCTTTGTTGATTCCTGCACAAGATATGCCTTCGGACTCCACCGAAGAGATCACATCTGGGACTATAGTGATCTCATTATGGAATGTCACATACCGTGCTCTTTCGTTCCTCAATAAAATAATTAGAAGTGGTTCCATAGACTATCTCTTTGCGAAATTGCGATTAGCACATTCGAAACCGGTGTTACTTGTTATACCGACGAGGACCTCAGTGGCGAAAACACACAACTCACTTCTATTTAAAAGAAATCACAAGTCAATTTCGCCGTGCGGTTACGCATGGCGAATTCAGGGGAATTCTTACCAAGTTTTACTGTCGGTCGACACAACCTATCCATTATCATTTTTGTAACTATACAACTACTGATAATATGTGAAGCTAGGCATCCCGTTTTATTTATTTAATAAATGTGAATGAATGTAATTGGAGCAGTTTAGAGGAATATTTCTGCCGAACGGATTGACTGATTTATTTATTGCTAATTCCCTTCACATAGAAGCTTAATATAAGTATAAGCACTTAATTCAGAGAATTTGTTGTTGAGTAAACCCAACTATGAAAAGTCATTCGACACTTTTCACTAAGCACTTAGACAATCGACTTCGAGCTGCTCTACTGCTCTCCATTTGTTATATGTTTTATGAGAAATACTTTATCCATGACGCCCCAGTGACAAGTCTACCATACGATTAAACAATTCGCAGGCTTCGTTACCACTCTGAGAATCACTTGTATTTGAAGACGAATTTCCCTTCTGTCGTCCTGGCAACATACAAAAATGAAATCCTCCTCATGTGAGATGCTTTTTCTCTGCTATTAATACGAAAAACAACATAAACAGATTTTTCCTCGAAAACTGGAGGTCAGATTTTGTTTGTCGGTATTGACGACTTCTTTCTGCATAAGCTGCATCTATCACAAATCCAAATTTAACGTTTGCCTTCATATTTATTTAGTAATTAGCCAAAATCTCTAAAATCTCTCACCCAAATCGGACACCACTTGTCCTTTAGCGTTAATAAAATTAAGAAAAATAAACATGACTTTACGACCAAGTAGACCTCTTGTTCCTTTAATGGCAGAAACACATAATAATAACGCCACATCATTAATCAATCATTGAGGCACATCATATATTACAAGAAACGGACTTCAAAGTTAATAGAGCCAATGATCGGCTGTATACAACAACATTAATTGAAATTGAATCGACTTTAATTGTTTGTGTAATAAAGTTCTTCCAGTAAGAGAGTCAATGAACATTTTCATTAAATAAAAAAGTGTGGGAGTTTCAACGGCCTCAGATTTTTTGCAGCTTAAAATGTTTTGTGAGTAGCGCGGTATTCCTGTTTTATGCATGTAAGTAAATAAATTGAATTGAGCTTCTATAAGTGGTGTGTGTTTTTCAAAAGTTGATTGCTACGCGATGATTTCCGGCAGATTTGAGATTTGTGTCAAAGTTGTTTTTGTTTTCTATCGCAATTAGGGCATTAATACTTTTACGATAGATTGGCTAATGGATTGATGTTATCGAAAACCTGATTTCAGTGAATCTAAGTTAATTCTAACCTTAAGAGATTATCTAAGAAGCTGAATTGGTGTCAATTAATTAGTGGAACCATTGAATTAAAAGGCCCCAAAAAATGTTCCAACATAAAACGCACCGTGGACGTCATACAATTTTTTTTGTCATGTGAATTTTCTTCAGAATATTTGATTTCGAATTTTCCCAAAAGAAAACTCATGCTTACATCCATGTGGAAAATCAATCGAAATAAATTCATTTCTCCATCAAATTTGTCCTGTGGGGTATCGTTGGAAAGGTAGAAAACCTTTACGGGAAAAATAAATTTTGAAACATTGGGTAAAATAGGTGGCGCTGACGACGTTTCAAAGTACAAAAATTGAAAAAGTGAATTTTGATTTTTCCAAACGACAATTTTCGTTAAAAAAATTCAAAAAAATATTTTTTGTGAGGTTACGGAATCGATAGTGAAAAGTTTTTATTTTAAAATGACTAGGATAACAAATTTCTTAAAATCTCACGTATTTCTACAAATTAAATTAGATTAAATGTCCACACTTAGATTGGCCAGCCACACTAGTGCATCAGCTGAAACATCGTGTATTTCTTGCACGCTCCCGTGGAACCGGTGGATGCTACATTTTTCTACCAAATGTTTCATCGTTTGCTCGTCCCCACATTGGCAGAGTGGTGACTCGATGATGTTCCATCTGTGTAGTAGGAACGCGCAACATCCTTGTCCCGTACGAATTCGATTTAATCGAAGCCAAATGCGCCGGGACAATTCAAAACCGTTCACTTTCGCTGTCGGGTCGGCTATCAGGTTTTGGTTGTGTACTGCTGCTGCGTTCCACCAATCTTTCCAACGCGACTTCCGATCGTTCAAATCGTCAATATTGCGGTAAAAGTTCCAGAATGGCGATCGTGATTTTAGCCTTGGGATTGTTGGGGCTTCTGACAGGTCGTTGTGGATCGGCAGTTCGGAATCGGCAATAATTTTTTTGGATTCCCTCAAAGCCGACTCTTCCCGTAGTATGAACGCTGGCGCAATGTTGCTAAGTACGTTTAGCCACTCTACTTCGGTTGACTGGACGGCACCGCAAATCAATGTCAATGCGCGTTAATCTGTGTATCGATGCGTTTTGTGTGGCAACTTCCCATCCACACGGGATAGCAATAATCAGCTGTTGACAGTATTAACGATTGGGTGGTGATGCTTAGAGTTTTCGCTGAACATCCCCAAGTTGTTCCGGTTAATCTTTGCACGATGTTTATTTTTGATTTCAGTTTCCTTTGGGTATTTTCCAAATGTGGCCGATACGTTAAACTGCGATCCAGAATTACACCCAAATACTTCGGAAATTTGTCGTGCCTTATTTTTTTGCCATTCAGTTTCAGTTTCAGTTTCCGGTTCGCTTGGCTATTGTTCAAATGGAACGTGATTGATACTGTTTTAGCTGCATTGGGTTTCAGCCTCCACTTTGCGAAGTAAAACGACATTTTCTGCAGATCGGCTCTTTTTTCGATGTCCTCGAATCGTTTGGCTTGAGCAGCAACGGCGATATCATCCGCATAGATGAATCTTCGTGATTGGGTGTTCGGCAGATCGTTGGTGTAGAGGCAATACAAAATGCACGACAAAACGGATCCTTGGGGAAGACCATCGTTCAATATGCGTTTACGGCTGGTTTTACCATTGAGTTCCACTCTTAGGCACCTATCACTGAGCATATTCGTGATCAAAATTAGGGTTTTTTTGCATTTGATCACTCGGCTTAATTTCATTAAGAGTCCTCTCTTCCAAACGGTGTCGTACGCTGCTGTCAGATCCAAAAATATCACGCCTGTCTTGAGTCCTTTTTCGAAGCCAAGCTCGATGTGACTGGTCAGAGCAAGGACTTGATCGCAGCAACTTTGATTTTCGGAAACCTGCCTCATCCTTCGTTATCGTGATTTTGATGGTTTCTCCGATTCGGCCCAAAATTGTTCTTTCGAAGAGCTTTAGACCACAGCTCAAGAGAGAAATCGGACGATAGCTAGCCGGATCGGTTTGCGGTTTGTTCGGCTTCGAGAATGCTATAACTTTGACCCTTTTCCATGCTCGTGGTAACTGACCGCTTGTGTAAATGTGAGTGAAAAACTTACTCAGCCACCTGATGACGTTTGTGCCGAGATGTTTCAGGAAATCGGGAAATATGCTATCCGCTCCCGGGGCTTTCCCAGACTTGATTTCCGCAATGTCCTTACTTATTTCTTCCGCAGTGAAAGGGGCCGCAAACGTTGATGTTAGAACACTGTTTCGAAAGTTGCTCTTGAATTCTCGGTTGACTTTCCTCTTTTGGCCTGATGATACGACACCTCTCGAATTCCGAACAATTTACGTCGCTATTTGTTCGGCTGTAATCGGGTAGACGAGTTTCGAGTTCGTCGACTTGCCGCTCAAACGATTAATTAAGCTTTTTTGCTGGACTTGGCGAAATCCACATCAGCCATTTTCAACTCCCACTCGGCCCTTCGATTTTCATCCAATTTTTTCAGGAGTGATTTTCCGGTATCGGGATTTCCAGTAGTTTGGAACTCATCAAACATTGCTCTACAATCATCCGACCAGCCGGGTGTGATCGAGGGCCGATGCCCTGGTGGTATTGGTTTTGCTGCTGCCGATCTTATTAAGCCGACAAAACGGTCGTACGACTGTGCAATTGCCGGGATACGCAGAACTGTTTTGTCAATGATTTGCGCATATTTTGTCCAGTTCGCTTTATTAAAATTCCATCGGTTTATTCTGTCTGCACGGATGAGCGGCACTTTCAGTCCAATTTCGATGACCACTGGACGGTGTTGGCTGTTCGGAAAGCCACGGAGGATTCTTCGCGTTGCTGGTTGGTTGCTGCCATCGACATTTTTTGAGACGAAACTCAAATCCGGCGGGTACGATCTGTTCCATCGAGCAGAGCGAAATTTGCCCGGATCGGTAGTATTGAAGAGCAACGTGTAGTCTTCGCGCATCATACAGTTAGCGACATTTAATCCGTCTCGGTCCGTGTCGTTATATCCCCATAGCGAGTTGTGGCTGTTGAAATCGCCGCCCACGAACGATGGTTTATCAAAAATCGGCATCAATTCCGTAGCGAAATCTTTAGACGGCGGGCGGCTTATATACATTGACGATTGTTTGTTCATCGACTTTGTTGATCGTATAAAAATCATTTTCCGGTATCATTACTTGCACGCTAGGTAGCAAATCATCTTTGACGTAGGTTGCGATACCGAATTGTTTGTGATGGTTGGACGCCACCATTGTAAAACCGGTGATTTTTGAGCGCTCCCCTTCATCTGAGAGATGTGTCTCTTGTAACAAAATGACATCGACCTTCATTTCACTGCACTGTTTCTCCAAGTATTTACACTTGTCAGCTGATATGCCTTCAATATTCAACTGGTAAATAATAAAGTTTCCACCCATATCGGGACTCATAGCCGTAGTGTTGTTAAAGTATGCCGTTGTGTTGTTACTGTAAATATCGTTGATTGAGTGCGACGTGGAATCCATTGTGTTGTATTAGATGTTGTGTAGATAATTTGCGTTGTAATTTGATGTTTGTTATACGTTGACTGGGAGTTTTTCGGTAGAAAAAGTTCAGTCGTCGGTGTGATGGCATTTAATTTAGATAAATTCTCGAAGACCAGATTCATTCAAATGTTTGTTCTGGTTGTCATCTCCTTCAAGTATAATGTCCAATTGCTGCCTATTTGTTCCATTGCTTACGATTGAGGTTAGGTTTTCAGTTCACTTTTTTGGTGCTAAATTTTTTAAATAATTTCCGTATCCAATCGATGTATTCCACACGAATGGAGTGTGATACTACCTTCTATTTAGTTATAGATATCACTTGGTGATTATTTGTCAATCTAACACAGTGAAAAGAAACTTTTTGCTCAGACCGGTTAAAAAGCGCCTGCAAACAGATTGACAGCCTGACGTGACTATAGTGAAAAGTAAAATGGGGGGAGGAAAGTATCTACAAGAGACGAAGGAATTGTGTTTACAACGACGTGCGGATTCGCTCCTAAATTTAACTGCGACAAAGTGCGCCATGAGTTTCTACCTGTCGCAATTATTGGCGCGGTCGAATTTTAGAGTGAAACGTCCAATACATGCAATGAATGTATTGTGAACCACGTAACGAACGTGTTATGAGCTCACATAATACGTGCACGACGTCCGTAATACATGCACGGCGTTCGTAATAGATGCACTGTGGATAAAATACGTCGGCGACGTATATTATAAACCCAATTCCTACGTCGGTTATAGATATTTTCCTCAGTTTAAGGACAACTGAGGAGGTGTAGAAGGCATTGTAAGTTGTAGAAGACCGAGCTGACATCAATCGTTCACAAACAATGCCACTGTCACACTTCTATCCACTCAGCTTTCAAATCCCAAAAAAATGTATTTCTTATCATACAATTACAAATATAACAAATGTTTTGGTCCGTGGAGGTACGCGTTACTTGCGCATCAAAGTTGCGAATGTTTTCAATTACGTTGTTGCCTTCTTCAAAGATTGTCGTCTGACGAATACCTTTGACATTTGAGTTAACTGGGTAAGAATCGCTGTGCTCGTAAGGAGATATGTGAAAACAACCGTCTGAGTTAAAGACATTCGACAGCTTCAAATATAAATCTGTTTGGCTCAAAATTTCAGGGAACATCTAAAATGTATATCGCGAAAGCACGACTGTAATATAAATCCTTTTTGATTTTGTGACCTCACACATAAATCGACATAAATTACGGAGGCTTTATATTAATGTGTTAAAAAGATTTGTTGAAATTAATACGCCAGTAAATCAACCGAAAATTTGAATAAAACGAAAAAATGTGAAATAAGAAGAGAATGAAAAAGGTCTGTTTTAGACCCTGTTACCAATTGATTGTCATTGGAGCCCTGGTGTACATTGGAATAAATATAAATTTTGCAATTTACATACGATGCCAATATTCAATTACAAATTCAGATGAAATTCATTAAATAGCATGTAGGATGTCGGTAACTGCTATACATTGACTCAACACTTTCGGAACTGTGATTTTTAATAAAGTTTTGTTCGCCATTTGAAAGCGAGGGCGTCAAATAATTATGCGTGGTACGCAGAGTATCAACAGCACATACCGAGCTCGTTATATGAACAATAACTTTATAACTCTTTAGGAGGTTCTTGCCATTGTAAGTATGTAAGCACTGGTGGACTATGTGTATGCAGTAATAAATAAGTTTCGTTTTCTTCGTTTGATATGTGAGAAGAGACAACTACAGCAATTATTATTGTTTAATACAAACAGGTAGCTCAAAATTGATGGTTAGTTGCATGGGAGCAATTGTTTACAACTGCCTACGTTACGTATATTTAAGACAATGATAATAGTTTCAACTAATGAATTGAAAGGGTGGATGATTATTTTGATGGCAAGCTAAAAGTGTGTTGATTTGCCCATTTCGGTAAAGGTTAAATCAGTACGTCCCCTCTGCTCTTCTCTCCCACACTTTGTTAAATATTCGCAAGAAACCATTTGCACAGCAGGAGCAGGCAAAAAAGTCACACAAGAAGTCTTGTCTTGTGCATTACCATAACATAATTTACCGAAGGGGAAAACTACTGAAAATTGTTCTTAACTTTCTGAAAGCTAGCAAATTTTTCGGAAATCACATGGAATTTTGATTGAGGGCTTTAGTTCAGTTACGAATGATGCATTTAGTTTGAAAATTATTTCCGTTAGAGTGACCACTTCTAGAATTGGGAGAAATGACTCGAATTTCTTGAATTATGAGAGTTAGAAAGTTATTAAAGTTAGGGGCCGGCCATCCATATAGTACGTTCCTTCTTTGGGGTGAGGGGGGCTTCGACGAAAGCGTGTTTATTTCAATATTTTTTCCCATACATTTGCGCGTTTGGGTTTAAAAATTGTCATTCATACTACGTACTTTATGGAAGGCCCCTTAACCAATAGTAGTTTGATACAAGTTACGTATGAAGGCCGAGGGCGAGTTCGGCAACACATCATGTGCGTTAACCTACCATCATACGTAACATGTATCAAACAAAGTTTTTTGCAATTCGCCGGCAAAAGACGAGCTTTTCCCTGCGTGTTTCCACTTGCGAAAATGTGTCGAAATTTCAATTATTTTACTTGCAGCACCCCGCGAAAATGTGTCATTACCTGATGACAGTTGCGGTAATTTTCACTTTCGAGGGAGCAAGTAAAATAACTTACAATATGGTTTGCAAATTTTTATTTTGACCCGTGTGGATGCAAACATCCCACTCGTGAAAATAAAAATGTCCAGTAATATACTATTTTCGCACTAGTGCGTAAAAAAGGCTTTTACGCACTAGTGCGATAATATTTTATCACACTAGTGCGTGACAGCGGTTTTTACACACCAATAAGAAAAAATTTATCGCACTAGTGCGGTAAAAAAGTTTTGGTGCACTAGTGCGAAAAGAGATATCATGGGACACTGAAATGACGCACAAAAAAGCGAGTTTTTTGTCGGTGAATCGCAAAAACTTTACTTAATTGAAAATTTTAACGTACGTAACGAATGTTAAAGATCGCTAGTAGGCATATGTTCACTATTTTTGTTATTGTTGTTTTTGTGTTGTTTTTAGTGCATTTTCTAAAAATATTTTTCATGCTTCGGAGCCAAAATCGAGGGCAATTTTTTAAATTGTCTCTCGATTTTAGACCTCTGCATGGAAAACTTTTTGTGTATCTGTTTATGACGACTGATCTTAGGCATTTGCGCATGTACACCTCGCTTTGCTCGATCTACAACTCGCGAAATCAATCGTCCAAAAAAGACACACAAATAACTATTGATAATGCGAAAACTATGGTGGGCAATATTTTTTAAATAGTTGTTGTATTATACGAAGAGATGGTGTCAAAGATTTTTTTCTGTAATTCCATTCAACAGAAAACAGTAAGTCACTAAATTTAAACGTTCTTATTGTATTCAAGTAACTTTAGTTTCAAACTTAAGTGGCTATAACCTATCTGAATTTAACGTGCAAAGAAGGTGGTGCAGCAGCTGATTTGGCAGTGCGTGACAAACACAACAACTATATTGACGTGAATAGTTGTCGCGTTTGTCGCGTACCTCTAAATCAGCTGCTGCACTACCTTTTTTGCATGTTAAATTCAGATAACTTGGGGCCACGGTTGCGTCGGTCCCATATTAGCGACTTTTTATAACTTCATTGGTAGATAGTCGCGTAGAAAAAGTATTACGTTGGTGGGTCCGGCATTTGTGACGCATTTTTCTAATCAAAAATTAAAACATTCGAAAAGAATTTTTTGCGTTTCAAAGCTTTAAGTGTCTGCAACACGTCGGGGTCACCAATGTTGCGGGCTGACCGGGGATGTAATGTAGAAATAATAAAGTCCGGTCTCCGCAACGTTATAATATATATTTTATTTCTTTAACTTTAAACAAAACTGAGTCGACTTGATCAATCGAGATCGTGATGCAGAATCAATCTTGGTTAGACGACAACTGATTGACTCGCTGTCAATCAGCTGTGTGTAAATGTACTAGATTTGTGTCGGTCCCATTAACTATTTATTTCCTATTAGTTAGGTCCCTACAGATATCAGTTGTTTTCGAAGAAGGGACGAAGCCTTGTGTTGTGAAGTTGTGATGTCTGTAGTTTTGGAAGCAAAAATTTGCGGACAAAAAAAAATTTTCGGCGTAAAAAAGCTGCAAAAAAAATTTCCTTTGACACGAAACATCTATCTGCAACAAAAAAAATTTTATTTCCCCCCTGACAGACTATACACTTTTCCTTTGACACCAAACATCTATCTCCATCCTAACACAGTCCAAAAATTTTGCTCTTATTTCACCCATACTTTGAATACACTCACACACACATACAAAACATTATTTTATATGGGCTTTATATAGCGCCCAAACGAGGTCGGTACTCCTACTTCCTACAAAGTTTCAAGAAAAGTTATCGAGCCGTTTTCGAGCACGAGCCAAAAAAGTCGGTTTTCATACAAATGGTTCTGGAACTAACTAATTAACCCAACCGCTAACTAACGTAGGATGTTTCCAATAACTTTGGCTTCTATGAAATCACAACAAAAAGGTAAAAGTGTGACGCAGTCCAAAAGTCCGCTTCCAAAATTAATGATATCGCTTGAGGTGACGCTGTCGCTCATAATAAGGAGAAGTTTGTTTGAATGGAATCTTGTGTTCAAAGTTTTAATTTCCTGAAAAAATTACAGCGCTTTTTTCAAAACAAAATTACGTTGTACTAAAAAAATTGCGCCATTGGGGAAAAAACTCAAAAATTCGCCTATACATCGTGTCTTGTCCCAAAGGTTTTTGTATGGAGTTTTTTGGGTTTGTGGACGTTTTTTTTGGGGAGTCCGCTACCGCTCCGACCATGATAGCTCATTTTGTATGGAAAATGACGATTTTCTAAATGAGTAAAATACCAATTTCAATTAAAATTTTACGTAGAATCCGAAAAACTAGGTCTCAGAAGGGTACAACGCAAGGGAAAAGTCAAAATTTATCTGTATATGGTTCCGCAGTCTACGAAAAAAAAATTTCCTAATTTTTTGTTCGTGTGTGGACTTGCGTCTCAGGCGCATTGCTACCGCGCGCCCATGATGGGTATTTTTTTTCGATTTGAAAGGGGTGTAAGGTAAGAGGAAATTTTATGTATTTGTGAATATTCTTTCCGGGAAATTTCGTGATGTTCTGCCAAAGCATCGTAACTTTAACCTGTTTTGTTTTAGGGGCACAGTTTTGAATTTATAGTCTGCTCGTTTTCGAAATGAATGATTATTATACTGCCCTAAAACTTAGCGACATTGTCAGATGAGAGATTTTCATATAATTTTCTCTCACAAATTCTCATCTCTAAGTTTTTTATGAATTTTATGACAATATGTACCCTCTCGTGCTCAGCTCAGTCTCATGCCACAAGAAAATTCTTATAATGAATTTTCTGGGGAGTGACTTTTTAGGACTGGGAGTTAAGTCTTAGCCGTTCGGACCACAAATACCAATGAACAAGAATTTTTGGACCACATTCGTAGGCATTGGTTTCCCCCCTCATAATTTATCCCGAACAAATTTTAAGTTTTTTTTAGCTATTTTGTCTCATCTCAGACGTTTCCTCAGAACGAAATTTCACAGAAACATAAAATCATTCTTTTGGTCTTTTGTGCATTGGATCGAGAAGAATTATTCTGCATCTGGGGCCATATAACATTCTATAAATTACATTAATCTTTTAAGCATACATTTGTATGAAATATTGTTCTTGAATTTCAAGTAAAAAAAGACAAGAAATAAACGCTTAGTGTTTCATAGATGTCTTCTCTTTGGAGTAAATTGTAAATTGCATGGGCGTTTATCTCCATTGCTATTGTCTATTGCACTTTTAGGTGCACATCAAACGCTTTCTTAGCTGTACATAGGAAAGGCATAGAGACAGCCGTACGAATTGGCAAAGAAAACAAAATGTTTTATTAATTCAATACCAGTGCACAATGGAGATAAACGATTCAACCTAATCAGATGAGAAATTGTTATTATTGGTACTTTAGGTACTGAAAACTCAACAGCAACATATGTCGGCGAATAGTAAATTCGAGAAATGCTACAATGATTTGCAATATCGAATGTTAATATTTACGCTACTAGTTTTGCTTTTTTATTTTTGGATTTTATAGTAAACACAAGTTGGTCTTTGAATATTATTTTGTGCAAGATAAATTGTTTGCTGTTATCTTTCGTTCATACAAAATAAAGCCAGCCATCGATCTTTTGCGCGGAAATAGTCGGAACTTACTTTCATCTGAGGTAATTACTTCAGTTAATAGTTTTCCTTAAAAGTTAGTTCCATATATACAACGAGAACATGGGCCTAAGCGAATTACCGCAATTTTTTTTTTCAAAATTCCTGAACCAACTATTTCTGTGCGTCTGTGAGGTAGTTTTTGGGTTTTTTCGTATGATGCAAACGCAACTAAAGACCCGTACGTGTCAGAATAGATGTGGCAAAAAGACTTGAGCGAATCTAAATATCGAAATGAGCGAACAATCCAATCTTTTTTGCTCTTTTATAACTAAGAATTTCAAAGATCCACAGAAGTTACTAACCCTGTCACAGCACATCACATCAATCTAGCCCTGTCAAGGACCTAAAAATTGTCTTCAACATAACTTCCGAACGAATCTCCCCGGTCCTTCAACACCGAAAACGGGAAACCGTTTCAAGAAGGAGAGTAAGAGATGTCGGTTTCCGGGAGATTTGTATTTCATTCTAGGAAGAAAATAATTTTTCATACATTTAGAGGGGGTTGGTTAACAAATGCGTCCACATTAGGGGGGTATGTAACGTGACAATCTGTGATGCCACGTTCCATGAGAAATAAAATTCCAATTTATTAAATGATCGATACCGGATAAAAACTACATCGAACTTACTGACGCTGGAAAATACGCTATACATTATCACGACATCTACTTGTCAAAAACGCACCTTAATAGATCGTCATACCGGATTTGTTCCAACCCCGCATTATCACGTTTCATTTGAACTTTAAAATAAAACAATTCTATCGCTTCGAGTTGTTTGTTGAGCTTGAACGAATATTTTGAAGATAATAAATATTATAACGTTGCACGATATTGATGTTTTATAATTAAATAAATACGAAGATTGGAGGACGAAACTGCATTGGCCAGAGTGATCACGAACCTTAGAAGCACCAGGTCGACATACGCATTTGTCCTTGTTCTTTCGATTGCAATAGACAATCTTTGTGATGTTTCCGAACTATTTTATTTCGATTATTCGGGTCCTATGGATCACGAATGCAAAATTTTTTTGCCCAGTTCATAGAATTAGTATTTTTAATTAGCGATCAAAATTATCTCGAGTCCGGTGACGTCATCGTTTTTCTTCATCCGTAGTTGTTTTTGTTTGAAAGTGTTAGCGGAAAAAGAATCATTTTGATGTTTGATCGGTGTGCTAGCGTATATATTACATATAAATGCCTGCACTCGTGTGACGTCACACCCTCCTCATTGAGGAATCTTTATAATTAATTTGAAAGAAATAGAAGCAAAATTTTGATTATGTGTAATGGTGAATTTTGTTTATTTCTATATCAAATTTGTTCTAAAAATGGTTTTAAGTGATTCCGTAAATATTACGCTTGTCTATTACCAAGAGTGGCGAGAAGACGTCGAAGGAATCGAAAGGAAACTCTCGGTATTGTGAGTAGTGAGTACGATAAATCGGTGATTTTTAAAGAAATTCGTTTGTTCCTTTGTGAAAGCGTATCGAGATTGTAAGGTCGAAGTAACTTCAAAGAACATTTTCCCATATTTGTTTCGATAAAAGATCTGGTTTAGTTAACCGAGTGTGGTTTTGTTCATTTAGTTTTCATTTATGATGTTCTACTTTTCCTCCGTCGAGCCAAGAGGAAAGGGACATTATAGGTAGAAAGAAAAGGACATTATCGAGTCAAAAATACGAGTAAGTGGGCGGCATTAATGCACCAGTGCTTCATGTGATATGGAGTACAGGGTGATTTTCAAGCATTTTTTGTACAATGGCGTTACAGATTGGGCTCCAATCTAAATTTATTTTATACAACGTAACTGTCAGCTCTGCCTGCTTCAGTCACTATCCGCCGTTCTCATATGATTCTTTCCTTGGTGCTTTTGCCTATAAGGTAAATCGAAGCGCATGTATTCAACAAAGTATTTTTTTTTTGAAGATTATCGACGTGTAGTAAACTTACATTTTCAGAACCGAAGAACGGGTTCTAAAAAAGCTTTAGTACCAGTTCCTAAAGAACCGGTTTTGCATTCTCTAATTAGAAGCGAATTTCAATTTCTATTAGAAGCCATAGTTCTATCTCCTCACAATTCTATAAGTTGCCTTATCCCGGGATTTGATAATTTTTCCCTAAAACCCTGAAACACGTCTTCTCTAAAATTTTATTCTCTACAACTTTGCCTTTGACAGTAATTCTCCATATTGCATAGTTGAGTAAATATAGACGAAAAACCATCTGCTTTCGTATATGTTCAAGAAACTCAATTTCGTCCATTCCATTGGTCCCAGGGCCCAGACCACTGACCCTATTTCCAAATTTGAGATCAAATGCTTTGACACTAGCAATAACAATTACCGTGCTATAATTGCTGAGATATTTGCGAAAACGTTTCACCTTCCCACCCTCGAAAAAACATGTTTTTGGTCATTTTTTCGACCATATCTTTGGAACCACTTGACCGATTTTGCTCATCTTTGTGTAATACCTTTCAGTGTAAAAGTTCGGGGCGGATCGGTGCAGTCGTTTAGAAAAAAATGACGGAACTTACAGACGGACAAACGGACATTTCTTTCGCTTATTTGTCACTTCTAGACGATATTAAAAGCATCCCCGTCACTAGGCATGCCCGAAAAAAATGAAATGTCACAGATTGATCTCTTAACCCGACATAAATTCTAGGAGTCCAAAACCCCCAAAAATATTTTTTTTAATTTTTTTGAGTGAAAATTGGCCGATATAAAATTCAAAAATGTGATTTTTCCGCCATTTTTCAAATTTGAAGCGCTTGCAGCGCCATCGTATCACCTGTCAAGCATATCTTATATTATATCTTATAACCTCTCAAACGCCACCTCTCCCTGCACCCTACCCGTCACGCCCGCCTCGATCTACCCAATGTTACAATGAAGTTGTTTGTAGTAAACGTATAATACCTTTGTACTTCATACGGGTCCAAAAAGGCCTATATTTTTCATGTTATAGGCCGAAAACCTTAGATAAATTCAGAAAAACACCTGTTCTCGGCCCCGACACATAAAAACGTACATTTCGTGATTAAATGAGCGCAAATTTGTATAACAAATAATTTACTCACATTTTCATATAAATGAAAAAGATTTTATCACTGCGGGAAAACAACACGAACAACAAAACATACCTAGAATTCCGTGTATAATTATTAGACGTCATTCAACAAGAAAAATCATAGAACTAATTCTCATTGGTACATTTTTGTGGTCAACTTTTGTTAATTTGACCACGAATTTTAGTAAAGTGCCATCATTATACCCAACAACATTATGAATTAGATGGAACATAGTCGTTATAGAGAGCATTAACATGATTGACGAAGTCAATTAACCATCTGACTGACACAAGCATCAAAGTGAAGCTTTTCAAATTTTAAAGTTTTTAAATTATTTTCGATAATAAATCATTTCCAAATGAGATTTTATAAAAACAAACAGCACAAAACAAATTGGTACGATATTCGCTTAGCATCTATTTGCTAAACGTTTATTGGCATCATCCATTATCCGAGGCATCAGCATCATCAATAAACTTATGAATAAATTTTATTACTTTACAAATAAGAATTATTTTTAAGAGCTGCAAAGTACACCCATGAATTTGAAGTTCTAATGGTTTTCCTAATCGATGTGTGAGTATTTATGGCCTTCAATTAATAAATTGTTTATGAAAAGTTTACAAAACGATTTCGGTGATCGATCAACAAAATACGTATAAGGAGTCGCAAGTGCCGATTGATTCATGGACTAACAATATTGGCAAAAATAATCTCTTAATAATAATTGGATTTGATAAATTACTTCGAATTCTATTAATGAAGCCGATATTTCGGCAAGTTCAACCTAATGCTTTGTTTATTTTGCGACATGATTCATAATAAACCATTGAAATGTGTATAGGAAAGTAGCAATAGAGTGTACTCAAATTCCAATTACCGATTACAAATCACCTACGACCAAAGTGAATCATCTGTGATTCCCCGGTAAGTCATGGGTGATTTCCCTGTGAATCATGAGTGATTCTTCTGTGAATCATGAGTGATTCTTCTGTGAATCATGAGTGATTCCCAGGTGAATCATGAGTGACTTCCCTGCGAATCATGAGTGATTCCCCTGTGAATCATGTGTGATTCCCCTGTGAATCATGAGTGATTCCCCTGTGAATCATGAGTGATTCACCTGTGAATCATTAGTGATTCACCTGTGAATCATTAGTGATTCAACTGTGAGTCATGAGTGATTCACCTGTGAATCATGAGTGATTTACCTGTGAATGATGAGTGATTGACCTGTGAATCATGAGTGATTCACGTGTGAATCATGAGTGATTCACTTGTGAATAATCTGCGATTCACCTGTGAATCATTTGTGATTCCCCAGTGAATCATGGGTGATTAATTGATGAATCGTCGATGACTACTCGGTGAATCATCTTTGATTCCACTGTGAATCATCTGTCCACTATAAACCATCGGTGATTTTCCGGTAAATCATCGACTTCTACCTCATCTGTGAGTCCCCGGTGAACGCGCACAGACGGACGGATTGACTGACAGTAAGGGTAAAAACATAAAGTAGTTATCGCTACTCAATAACTGAGGAGGGCGGAATTCATAAACAAATTTACTGCACCTGATTTTCACATTCGATTCATTTTCCCATTTCAGAACCGTTTAAAATCGACAAAATCTAATTTTGTTTGAATGCCTGACAATCCATTAGTGCGTCGTCGAATTATATAAAAATACCAAGCTCTCAAAAAGTCGCTGTACATAGAATAATAAAAGCTTAAAAGCTTCTTTGTTCTTTTTAAAGCTTCTATTGTTCTATTTACAGTGACTCTTTGAGAGCTTGGTGTACAAAATAACAAAATGCATTTCATACTCTGTAAAGCGTATTTGTACTTGTATTTAGACATAAGCCGATGTCGCACAAATCACGTGGATAAGTACGCTGTTCTGTTTTTCACATCGCACATATTAAGTCGAAAATTCTTCTATCCTTAATGTCTCCAAAATTGCAAAAAAACAAACAAAGAAAACTAACTATACTGTTTATAACGTGACCATAAGAAATGACAGGAATGAACATGATTGCCAAAGTTAATTTACGTTAAGGATCTGTTCATAATGACGTCAAGCTCTGGGGTGAAAATGCGAGCATTTTTAAAGCGAAATTATGAGACGAGTAACGCTTCATATAATTTACGAAATTCTCATCTGGGAAATAAAAGACAATTTTAGTCGAGCAGTTTGACTTAATTGAAAATTCAGGTGAATCGGGTCAGATTTAGCTAATTACCTGAATAGTTTTAGGTTAATTCAGATCAAGTCAAAATCGATCAATTCAGGTTCAGATCGAAACAGGAACGGGTTTTTTTCAGGTAATTTCAGGTTGACCTGACATGTTACGAGAACTACAATTCCGAAAGTTCCAATGGTAGGAAAAGAACTTTTTCTCGTGAACAATTACCGCCACTTGACAAAGTGATCGGACTATCTACGAAAAGTTGTATAATATTCCTTGTTAGTGTTGAAGAAGAGAAAATTACTTGTTAGCTCCACTGAGCGAATAACCTGTTTTTCCTGTAAACTAAAGTGAGTACAGACAATGGATCAGTCATTATTTCACCCGCAAATAGTTATTCATATGAGACCATTTAATTTCGTTAGGTCACCTATGGGCCCATTATTAAAATCCGATATTGTCATGGATACGGTCAGAGTTGATGGTTAAAAATTTCTTCAGGACGCCGGAAATGAAATGAACTAGATATTTGCTCGGCAAATTGTTCTTTGAAAAACTCTCTACGGAAAAGTTGTCGTCTTCAATGCGACTTCAACAAAAATACTATTGTGTTAGGTTTTGTTATTTTCGAGTATTGGAAAACCCTATTGGATTATTAGATTATTTCGTTATGTTCAATTTGGTCCTATGTTTTGTTGTGCTTTAGTATTTTGTAATCAGTAATTTTTAACTATGCATGTATTCCTCCTGTATTTTCCTTTACTCAGCCCGCACGGCTTTCCAAACTTTTGGTTTCCATCTCCGTCCATCTTTAGCAATTGATTTTTGTGTATGAAAAGGTAGCAATAGAGAGCTTACGTTACGAGCTATGAGTTATAATTTATAAGTAATAAGTTACAGGCTTACGGTATAAGTTATAAGTTTATAGCCCTGATCAGTACTGATCAGTTCCGAAACTGATCCGGATCAGTACTGATCAGTTCCGAAACTGATCCGGATCAGTACTGATCAGTTTCGAAACTGATCCGGATCAGTACTGATCACTTTCAAAACTGATCCGGATCAGTAATGATCACTTTTAAAATTATCCGGATCAGTACTGATCACTTTTAAAATTATCCGGATCAGTACTGATCAGTCTGAAAACTGATATGAATCAATACTCATTAGTCTTAGAACTGATCCGAATAAGTATTGATCAGTTTTAAAACTGATACGGATCAGTACTGATGAGTTTCAAAACTGTTAATATAAATAAGTTTTTGAACTGATCAGTACTGGTCTGGATCAGTTGCAATACTGATCTGGGCTATAAACTTATAATGTTAACTTATAACGTAAACACATATCTCAAAACAAGTAGCTATATGTATATGTTATGAATTTGGCTAAAAGTGGCTTTGCCCAAACTATTTGGTGCCAGCGTTTTCACACTGAAGTGATGAGATGAATACAACAAATCACACAGGAAATAGCAATTTTAAAGCAAAAACACTTCACTTTCTTAAATATTTTGCATATTTTTTTTGCAGCAGAAAAAGTTTTTGTGTCCATTCTCTTTGCCTGCCTACTTTTTCCCCCTGCTTAATACAAGGCTTTGCTTATTACCAGTTGCATTCACTCTTAAGGAAAGACACATTTCTATGAAGAAAAACTACGGCCATGTGCTTTTAAATTAACGAGTTTTGCTGTTTTGAAGATTATCTCTTTTTTCAATTTTTTTTTTTTTTTTTTATTAATCGTTCATTTTTCAATACAATAAGATCTTAAAAAAGACAAAACAATATTAATGCGGACTCAGGATAAACAATATAAACTAAACGCTTTTTAATTGTGCGGGGGTAGTGATAGGTAAGGAACTGTAGGTCGCAATGGGTGGTAGGAAAAAGGGGATCAGCAAAAAATAACAAAAAACAATGTACTAGGATGATAATATTAACAACTAAAAACTAAAAACTAAAAACTAAAACTCAGATTTAATATTTAATATTTAATAATAGGAGATGTCCTTGTTATATACTAGAGCAAGGGGGTTAAAGTAACCGACATGATACAGAAGGAACTTATCGTTAACCATCATTTCGTTCCGATTTCTAAGATGGTAGATAAAAGCAGACGGCCAATGTGTTTTATGTCAAATGGTTCAACCAAGCTTCTGATGAATTCGTTCTCTGAGTCATGACACCGATCGAAAACTTTTGCATTTAGCAATGAACAATGAAGGTCGAATCTCACAATTCCGGATTCACTGTACAAAGTTCGATTTGATACGTGCTTAAAGCTACCCCTACTCCTATAAAACCGCCCGGCTCTCCGTATCACCTTACGCTCAGTGACTCTGATTTTTTCGACTTGAGCCGAAGTGATGTTCTTTGGATTTAGCCAGATACATGAAGCATATTGCATAATAGGTCTTATATAACACTTATAAATAAAAAATTTAAATGAACTTGCAAGAAAACAAGGATCTTGCCAATAGAGTTTACGGCCTTATTAATCTTAGCAATCACATTTTTAACGTGCAAGTTAAACTTAAAATTTTTACTAAAAGTAATTCCAAGATACTTCATAGTGGTACGGGCGATCAGTTTGGAACCATTGACCCTAACATCTTGCTTCAAGTTAAGCTTCCTGATAAGGGATTTGCGACAGCAATCCGATCCGGTGAAATTGATAAGCTCTGTTTTGTTAAAATTCAATCGCAATTTCCAGTCAGCGTAAAAGCTCATCAGCTTTGCTAAGTAACCATTGAAAACTCTGTTACAAAAAGAGACATTGTTGTGGACAAGATAAAGAATGATATCATCAGCGAACTGAAGCAACCTGATAAAGCGACTGGTGGGTATATCGGCAAGAAAAACATTGAACAGCTTTGGACCTAGAACTGAACCTTGTGGAACACCGGCTACGAGTGGTCTGATCGAGGACAACCTCTTTTTTCCGACAACAAATGTGCGATCGCTCAAAAAATTTTTGACTATTTTAGTGATGTGCGGATTAATACCGAATTTTATTATTTTGCACAATAGCCCGTCATGCCAAACTGTATTAAAAACACTTTCTACATCGAGCGTGACAGCAGTAGTGACATGACCTCGATTTAAGGCATTCCCAACATCAGATGCAAAACGAATAAGCGGATGAACAGTAGACCTTTTACTAGAGAAGCCAAATTGGAAATCTGGTAAGAATTTTTCCATCTGTTTAGAAAGCCTGGCTTCAACAACTTTTTCGTAGAGCTTGGCTACGGTATTCAATTGACTAATGGGTCGCCAGTTATTAATAAAATTGGAATCACGTCCAGTCTTAGGGATTGGAGTTATTTTCGCATTTCTCCAGCACTTGGGAAAATATCCAGAAGATAGAAGTTGATTAAAGAAAATCGTGAGGAAAAGAATAATGGAGAAGAGAATTGTTTGAAAAGGAAAATAGGCATCCCATCCAGGCCAGAGCTCTTCTTACTGATCCTGGAACATATTATTTTTTGAATCTCCTCAGCACAGGTGAATATGCCTCTATGGTGAGGAGAAAGTAAGCTATCGGCTTCAAAAAGTTCGTCAGAATTCGAAATACTGTTTGAGAAACCTCTTGGAAGGGGAACATTAGGTATCTGATCAATAAGTTTCACCGCGTCAACAACCATATTATCACATCGAGACGGATGACAGAACGTTAATTCATGTTGCGCCTGGAAACGTTTGGCAAAAGCATCTGGAATCCTCGACGGATCATTAATTACGGTGACGTCATCGGTGTCAATAATTGATTCAAGCGAGTCAATAGACGAACCCTTGGGCTTGACGGCTTTAACAACCTCATATACCCTTCTATTATGAGAAGTATTCGCGATGATGTTAGCATAAAAGTTATGAAAGTCGTTCTGAATTGAAGATAGGTACATGGAACGAAGCATGGATTGATGCTTCCTGGAGGAAGACAAAAGGTCGGTAAATCGATTCGCTGCCACTGCTTTACGCAAAGCGATGGTGGTAGATGACAAGAGTATACGATTGGACTGCAAGGACACGGTTGGTACAAATTTTTTGACTGCGCTGGAAAAAATGTCACCTAGCGTCACGGCGGCGGCCTCTAGGTCGTCATCTAACAGTTGAATATCATCAGGCACTCTAACGCTGGATAGCTTAGTTTCAATAAAATTGTTCATGTTCGCAACGTGAGTGTAGTTAAACCGGGGAATTTTAAGAATTCGTGATTTACGGCCAGCCTGCCGAAATGAGATGTTCAAAGTGACGTAATTGTGATCAGAGAACGAAAAGTCCTGAGTGACGAAGGGTATTTTATCAAGAAAATAATTGGAAATGATAAAGAAATCTAGATAGCTGCCGGAGTCATTGGTGTAGTAGGTAGGAAATTGGGTGGTAAACAACGAAAACTCAGTTTGTGATAGTATAGCGTCATTCAGTGAGATACCAGCAGAATTAGTACTTTTATACCCCACATTGGGAAGGCGACAGTTGAAATCCCCCCCAATTATTGTGGGAATGTTGGCAGTAAATAGAAATGAAAAATCATCAATTGTTGTACCAACTAACCTTGATTGAAAGTAGACAGATACCAACAAAATCCAGATACCATCGAGATGAACCTCAACAAAAGTGAATTGGCCAATATTGCTTGACAGGGAACGGTAGTTCCTGAAGCGAACACTATCCCGAACAATAATCGCAGATCCACCACCATTGCAATGGAGACGGTCAGATCGAAAAACATTGAAACCGACAACCGAGAATCTGGCACTGGGTTTAAGATGCGTTTCGGATATAAAATAAAAATCGGACTGGGAATCGCACATAAAATCATTAAACAATTGCTTTCGTACGGCAGAGGAGACGGAGTAGACATTGAGTGCTGTAATGTTCTTTAACATGATGAGAATACAGCCGATTCAAGTAATGATATCTTGTGAGACAACTGTCCCAAAACATTCAAAATCTTGTCCAAAGCAGCCTCATTACTGTTATTGTTCTTGACCACAGAAGCATATAGAGTAGATGAGCTGGTACACGACTGATTATTCTTATTATTCTTCTGTGATAATGGATTTGGTATTTCACGAGCAACCTTTCTGTTTTTATCAATTTCAACGTTCGACTTACCTCCAGTATCAAAAACAGATTTCTTCTGAATTATCGGAGCTATCTTATTCTTGTAATAATCACAATTAATCTGGTTATTAGCCGAATGGAAGCCGTTGCAGTTAACGCATTGCGGCTGAGCATCGGGACTACTGTTTTTAGGGCATTGACCACGAGGGTGATTCACAGTACATTTGACACAACGATACTGACGATTACATGCAGCCGCAGTGTGAAAGTAAAGTTGACAATTATTACATTGAGTAGTTGACTTGGAAACAAACTTCGAAAAACTAATAATGATCCCAAAAATTGATTTGATGTTGTCTAGCTTTTTGGCGTCGAAGGAAAAAGGCAGCAGGATGCGAAATCGATGAGGTAATTTTGGATTGGCACGATTGAAGCCGGTAACGTGCGGAGCGACGACTATATCCGCAGGCAGACCAGCTCTCAAAAACTCGTTTTTAATGTCCGATGCACTGAATCCAAATGACGAATTGATGCCGTTAATGATGAAGCATTTTTTCTTTACTTTATTCGAAAGAAAAGAGTGGAAGCTGTAGCCGTGTGCGATGAGTGATTCGCGTATTTTTACGCTCGCTTCATTGGATGCCGAGAAAATCTTAGCGCCGGTACCATTACGTTTTGTGTCGACTGTAAATTGATTTACACCTGTTGCATTCTTGATTGTACGGAGTAAAGCTGATGATCCATTAGCTGAAAAATCCACCAAAATTGGTGGAATTTTCTCTTTAGCGATTTTCTTATTCTTGTGCGATACAAAATTCCATTCGCCAGATATAATGCTGTCATCGTTATTTGGAAGACCGACAATGCTAACGTTTCTGCTGACTTTCGATCCTTTAAGTTGTGAATCGTAACCGATTGCAGTAGATTGTGATGACAGGGTGATGTTGGTTGATGGATCATGTGAGTTAAAATTGTATTGTAAGGTTATGTCTTGAGGAACCACATTTTGAATACTAGATGTTGATGATCCATTTTGGAGATTTAGCGATTGAGTTTTTCGACGTTTTTTCATTTGCTGATCGAAAACTGGTGCAATTTTGGAATTAGTCCGTTCAGTTAGCAGCAAATCATTTTGCTTTGTCAAAATATCAATTTGAGAGCGCAGTGAGGTGTTCTCATCGTCAAAATGTTGAAAATGTTGAAAAAACTCAATTTCGTCATTATGCTTGGACAACATATCGTCCAGACGTTTGGTTAACAATTCAATATCATCCGCCATGAAGGCGAAAGGAAAAAAAACAGCTTGTGTGTAGACCGTGAACAAAATTAATTCACGATATTGAACAACAGAAAATAAGAGAAAAACGTGCGTGTGCAACCACGGCTCTCATACGACTGACAATTTCGATCCCAATCACTCAACAAAATTCTTTTTTCAATGTATTTGTATTGGTACAACTGCAAAACAGCTGATATTTGACAGCAAGTAAATTTAAAAGCACACAACCGTATCATGAAGTGAAACTAACCAGCACTGACACATGCTGTGCTTTTCCAAAAATATTTTAATTTATAAACCTCCTCCCCGCCTAAGACGACCTAAGCTAAGGTCTTAGCCAGTACTAATGCCATAATGTCAAAATATGTGATTTTATTTAGCGCAGTAAATTGCAACCGATGCTTTCGAATCATTGAATAATCTGATTGACATACGTATTGAGTCGTGAAGTCAGAAATAATGAAACCTTAACAGCTACCCAGAATGATCCTTTAATCATTTGATGTTCACAAGCGTGAACAAACGTCTACAGTAAATAATAGATCTATTGACTTGCCTGTAAAAATACAACAATTGAATTCTGCTCACGCAATATTCACGTTGATGTTATGTATGGTGTTGGTCTATCAAAAATAAATAAAAAAAAAATAATAAAACACACGATTATTATAACTTCCATTCTATGTAATGTGTACTTTTGGATGATGCTGTAGAAAATTACAATTCTTTAAAAACACTGAGAGTCAATGGTAAGTATAATGCAATTGTAAATAATAGTTGAGCACTAATGTCTTAAGAATGGATATCTGACTATATAAAGATGGTGTTTGTGGATTAGATGGACGGGCAATTATTTTAACGATGGACAGTTTGAATGAATGAATGAATAATGGTCGACTTTTGTTTTCAATTAAATGATTTGTACTGAACTAAGATGCAGAAAACATTTTTACTATGAGATTGAGAGTCTCCTTAAAGCATGGTGTTAAAATCGTGACTTTCGAAGGCTGATTCAGAAAACTTTAAGGGGCGAGATGAAAAATATCTATC
Source organism: Pseudolycoriella hygida (assembly GCA_029228625.1). Lineage (NCBI taxonomy): Eukaryota > Metazoa > Arthropoda > Insecta > Diptera > Sciaridae > Pseudolycoriella > Pseudolycoriella hygida. Next base: position 67,327,001 of record CM055403.1, read on the forward strand.
AAACCGGAAGCAACCCGAATTAGAAGATTCCCAAACACGAAATAGTAAAGAAAAATCGTAAAAATCCATTGCACAAAAATTACCTTCTATCTAATACGTACGGGTAGAAAATCGTTCTTTTCACAGAATTTCAATCACTTCCGATTACCTCATGATGCGTTACATAACTCAGGATGGAACTGAAAACTCACGTTTTCGTGCGTTTCCCGCTTTGTTACTAATTGATTTAAAAAACCCCTTACCAGCACAAAAATATGGACGAATATGGAGAATATGCACCTCAAAATTTTAAAAATCGCTTCCATGTATTTGTAACGCCTCGAAATCGTATCGCAGTTTTTGTAAAACAATTTATTTAAAATTACCGACTCCTAAAATCAAAGCGCAATTTTGAGTGTTACTGGTCTTACTCAACAGATGGATCTGAGCAGCTTAACGACAAACTACGATATCAACTTCTCTACCACATACCTTTGACAAAAACGACTCCCATCTCTGAACAGCTGATTGTCAACAACAATTTATTTATTGATTTTTATAACATACCTAAAAGCTTCGCGGTAGGAAATTGTTTTTCTTTACTTTTATTTGATTTAATTTGGAAAATGAAAGTGCATTTCCGTGAACAATATGGAACTCGCGGAGATGAAGTGTTGTATGTTGTGCCAGTCGGTAAGTTTCTATCAATCGCAACATACGTGCCAGTATTTGACCATTTCAATTGTTACATTTTAAGATCAAGAAGGAATAGTTAGAGTACCTTTATCCGCCGACAAAAGTGTTCAAAAAGAGAACTTTACATTGTACCGCATATTCAAACAAATATTCCTGCCAGCTGGATATCCTGACAGTGTGAGCCACGACTATATTCATTATCAAATCTGGGATACAATTCAAGCATTCTGTAGTACAATCACGGGTGAGTGAAATTCAACCCTTCGTTTCTCTGTTGTTCTTCTTCGTTTTATCAATAAATAACTTAAAGCTTTGCCACGTAACCTAGTTACACTACGCCTTTGAATAAATAATGAACTTTCGTTTTTTTGTTTCTCTTTTCGATAAATTAAGGAACGTTGACCACACACGCAATACTAAAAGGTGTTGGAGTTGGAAATGATTATGTCAGTCCTTTATCTGCCACAGTGACATGGGTGTTAAAAGATGGTGCGGGCCACTTCGGGAAAATATTGTTTGCATGGGCGAAAGGGTAAATATTTTGTACAAATAGTTATTTGATTCACAGGGCAATGAAATTGGTGAATGAGTTTCGTAACGGGTACTCAAAACCAATATACGAAGTGGTTTATGGTGCTTCTTCCTATTATGCGAAACATATCGATTCATTTCAGATAATTCGGAAATGTTCAAACGAATAGGGCGGTTTTCGAATTTACGGTACCATTGTTTTTCTATTGCTGTGTCTGTACGGCAAGATTATCGAAAATTTCGAAAACTGTTCGAAATTCTCTCTCTGAATCAGAGCCTATTTTCGAGAAAATGTTTTCTCGATTTTCTCCAAATTTTCTTGAAATTTTCTCGGTTTTCTTGAAAAATTTTCTCGAAAATAGGCTCTGCTCTGAATCACTCTATTGCAGGGGCGTGACGGTCTTTTGTTTTGATCTTTACAAGTAATATTCAACGTAAGGTTAATTGCGGTTAAGACCGAAGCTAACTCCATTGCAAATCAAAATCAGCTATTTTATCAATAAATTACACAAAATCAGAAGAGTCGTACATATGATTTGGACGACTTCCGTCCCATTAGCATATTACCACTTTTCTCAAAGGTCTTTGAGTTATTGCTGAAGAGCCAAATCCAGGAGTTCATTTATTCAAACAGATACATGGTGCCCTGCCAGTCAGGCTTTAGATCAGGTCACAGTACCGCTACAGCGCTCTTGAAGATCACCCATGAAGCACGTGTTGCTATGGATCGGAAGCTTATTTCAGTCCTTCTCCTGTTGGATTTTTCCAAGACGTTTGAGAGGGTGAGTCATCCGATTCTGCTTGAAGTTATGATTCTCTTCATCTGCTATCGCGCTCATCACCAGCTACCTGTCTGAGAGGTCTCAAGCGGTTAGTATTGATGGGGTGATGTCCGACATTCTTCCTATCAAAAGTGGTGTTCCGCAGGGTTCCATTCTTGGTCCTCTTCTATTCGCTCTCTTTGTCAACGATCTCCCCAATGAAGTGAGATACATGTTTCCCCATTTGTTTGCGGATGATGTTCAGCTATATAAATTATTCTCAACCACCGATGTCTCAAGATGTGCCGCAGAGATCAATGATGACCTAAAGGCCGTAAGTGAGTGGGCTGTAGCAAATCGTCTTCACCTGAACGCGGGTAAGACGCAGGCGCTTGTTATGGGTTCTAACAGCAACATTAGGATAGAGCCTGTTTCTGCTGAAGATGGAACTGTAGCGTTTAGAGTCGTAGTGGCTACGGGTACCAAGGAGTTCGTTGAATTCCCACAGATTACTTTGAATGGGTCTGTAATTGAGTTCTCGCAAAAAGTTAAGAACTTGGGAGTTTTAGTGAACTACCGATTGTCCTGGAATGACCATGTGGAGTATGTTTGCCAAAGGGTTTTTGCTGGGCTGAGGAGTCTGTGGCCCTTTGCAAGGTCGACACCACGGAAGACACTACATCTACTGGCATTGTCGTTGCTTATGCCCTACTTCAAGTATTGTTCAGAAGTCTATTCGTACGGCTTGGATGTGGCAGCGATGAAGATGCTTGGTAGGGCTCTTAACTCCATTGTCAGGTATGTTTATGGACTGAGGAAGTTTGACAGAGTTTCGTCTTATGTCACTCGATTTTTGGGTTCAGGGCTGGAAGAACATTTCAGACATAGAGCAATGAGCTTTCTCTACAAGCTTATGGTGACAGGCACGCCCTCGTACTTGTTCGAGTTATTGGTGAAAGGGAACTCGGCTACGACCTGCCATTTGATCGTGCCTAAAGTAAATAAAATTAGCAGTAGTCAATCGTTATTTGTTCGCGGGGTCATTGATTGGAACGCCCTGCCGGCTGCGGTGAGAAATTCTGGCTCGTATAATATCTTTCGGCATAGACTTTCGAATTACTGAGCATTGATTTCTAGAACGTGGTTATGGCTGACTTGCATGTGTCGGTTTGGCAGGGTTTATGCGGTGAAAGCCCGCCATAATTCTGGCTATAGTTCTATCGGGAGTACTTTAAATTTTGTTTCTTTTTTTCATATCTTGGAGGAGAGCACATAGCTCCAGTAGTTTTAGTTTGATGTAGTGAGGCTAACTGTCTCCTGTCCTAAGATAGACCATTGCGCTCATTTGTATTATTGGTCTTCAATTGAGTAGTCTTGTTAACTGTTCTTGTTTCTTGAAAAATTGTTTTTTTTTGAAATACGTCGTAAATATTTGCTTTCTGTCAGTGTTGAAAATTATTGTATAACTATTTACTTTAACATGCCCAACATTATGTTGCATAAGGGTAACCTTGGCATGTTTTATGGAATAAATGAAATGAAAATGAAAATCAGCCGAATTTATTAAAAAGTTCAAATATCAGCTGATTTTCTCGCAATGAAGTTAGATAGATAGAATAATAGGGTGGAGTTTGTCCTGCACTTAAGCCTCAAATGGGCCTGTTGTGCGTTCCCACCCACGGTGCCCAAAATTACTTAAATTCTATTTGACTTATTTAAGAATTTAAAGATGTCAGAAGGAGCTATGCTCGAAATTGATTTGTAATTTATTTTGTATGAGCCCAGATATCTTGATCTTAGTTTGATGTACGCGGGGCAGTAACAAAGAAAATGTTCGTCTGCGCACTGATCACAGTGTGGATCTACTGAAACGTCAATCGTGTTGAGATGTTTCTTTAAAGGATCATGACCTGTTAGAGTGGCAGCGAGTCGTTTTAGATTAGATCTGCGGAGCGTTAAACAATTTATTGTTAATTTTTATCGCAATTCTCTCTTGTCTCGCAGTTTGTAGCGAATTCCAGTGTTCATTGAATTTTTGTGTTTTCCAATTTGGGCCCATTCACAAATGACGTCACGTTTGCTATAAAAAATTAGTATCCATAAAAAGGTCATAACTCCTGCGGTACAGCAAATTTTGTTTATAGGATCTGGCTACCTCCCTCCCCCCAAACAGGGGGTGTGTTTGGGGGGGTAGCCGGAGTACTATAAACAAAATTTCTGACTAGTTTGGAATTATGAACTTTTTATAGCAAGCGTGACGTCATTTATGAACAGCCCCTTTGTAATAATTCTTTGGAGGTATGACAAAGGTATCGCCATAACTGATTCCGGACCGGTAAATTGACTGCTGGATGCTTGTCTTGCCATATCATCACTCCTTACATTAGTGTAACTTTCCAAGTGCAAATGGCATTCTCAGTGAGTACTAAAATTGAGTGTAACCACATCCTCACATCAGTCTCAATTTTGGCAGAAGTCTCAAAAGTACTCAATTTCGCTTTAATTTATAAAATCATCATTAATGAGACTGGTGAGTACATTCATTGCAAAATTTTTTTTATATATAGACTGATTGACGCTGGTGAGTATGTTCATTTTGAGACTATTTGAGACCGTTGAGCATGCTCAATAGGGTGGTCCAAAAATGTGTGGAAAAATTAAAGTGTCGAAAAGTTTGGGGCACCAGCGTTAAAACGAATCTAAATGGGTCCCCGATAAAAAGTATCTATGGAGGCAACTCAATCTGGAGTGATCTAGGGGTTCCGCAAAATCAAAATAGTCAAAAAATCCCAAAAACAGTGAAAAACGTAGACTTTTGCGAAATTGCATGAAACTAGTATAAGGGTAGGAGTCATATTCAGGCAAGTTTAATGAAATCCGTTCAGAATTGTCCGCAGAGAACGTTTTTTGACTTACTTCGAGTTTCCGCACGCTGTTGGAATCATGGGAGCCCATTGAAGAACAAAGTGTACCCAAGTTTTCCTAGCGCCAGACCGCGATGACGACATCAGGTAGTGGCAAACTAATTTAAGGGAAATGTTAGGAATGAATAGTACTTTTAATATAAAAATTAACACTTGGGTTCAATTCACAAACTTGAAGTTTCCTGTGTCTTAAAAATTGACCCATATTTCTTCACGATAATGTTAGAACCGCAAGAAGTCATTTGTTTCTACGTTTGAAATTTTTCTACTCCGAATCTTTTTATTCCCTAAAAGATAATCGAAAATAGAAGGTAAAGTTCGAAGATGAGCAGAATCGGTCTACGGAAACCGAAGTTATGACCAAAAAAGTGGTCAAAATCGGTGTTTTTTGAGGGTATCTGAAACTTTTTCGCACTTATCTCTGCGAAACAAGCACGGTAAGTTGTTTCCATGGTTTTAAATGAAAGTTATGTACCTAAGGAAAGCAACCAAATAAATTTAGTGAAAATAGGTTGAGTGGTTTTAGTTGTAGGGTAAATAGAGTGGACCATACTCGGTCTACTCGACCGTACATGATACTTTGTGGATTTTCATTGTTATTTTTTGATTTTTGTTTAAATTGTTTTTTAAACTTTTTTTTGAACTTTTTTCTATTGAGGGGACTTCGAGCGGGATTTCCTATATTGCCATATGCAATTTCTCATTGTTACATCTAGGCTTTCGCTACATTCGTATATTTTCGTATGTTTTTTTTTTTTTCATTTATTTTTAACGAACAAAAATTAAAGGTAAGACTCAACTATATTGTTTTTCGTACAAAAGATAGGTTAAGACGGGCACGTATGCAGAGAAATCCTAGATGTAGCAATTAGAAATTGCATATGGCAATATCGGAAATCCCCCTCGAAGTCCCCTTAAGTGCACGATACAAAAATGTGAACTGTCAAATTTGCGATGTTTTTTTAGAGCAGAATCCTTCACAAATAACAAATTATTCAAAATTATAACTCATGTACTGTGAGAGAATGACTCTTAGGCGAATAATAGATGAATCAGAATTCAAAAAGTTTAAGTAAGAAGGTCGAAAGTTGCTCTGAAAAATCATCGCATTCTAAGCGGATTTGCGATGTTATTTTAGAGCAAATTTGTACCTTCATACTTAAAGTTTTTGAATTCTACTTCATCTATTATTTGGATAAGAGTCATCCTCTCACAGTACATTTTGAATAATTTTTTATTTACGCAGGAATCTGTTCTGAAAAAAACATCGCAAATTTGACAGTTCAAAAACAAATCAAAAAGAATGGAAATCCATCCATGAAAATCCACAAAGTGTCATGTGCGGTCGAGTAGCCCGAGTTTGGTCCACTCTATTTACCCTACAGCTAAAACCACTCAATCTATTTTCACTAAATTTATTTGGTTGCTTTCCTTAGGTATAAAAATTTCATTTAAAACCATGGAAACCAATTACCATGCTTGTTTCGCAGAGATATATGCGAAAAAGTTTCAGATACCCTCAAAAAACACCGATTTTGACTACTTTTTTGGTCATAACTTCGGTTTCCGTAGACCGATTTTGCTCATCTTCGAACTTGACCTTCCATTTTCGATTATCTTTTAGGGAATAAAAAGATTCGGAGTAGAAAAATTTCAAACGTAGAAACAAATGACTTCTTGCGGTTCTAACATTATCGTGAAGAAATATGGGTCAACTTTTAAGACACAGGAAACTTCAAGTTTGTGAATTGAACCCAAGTGTTATTTTTTATATTAAAAGTACTATTCATTCCTAACATTTCCCTTAAATTAGTTTGCCACTACCTGATGTCGTCGTCGCGGTCTGGCGCTAGGAAAAGTTGGGTACACTTTGTTCTTCAATGGGCTCTCATGATTCCGACAGCGTGTGGAAACTCGAAGTAAGTCAAAAAACGTTCTCTGCGGACTATTCTGAACGGGTTTCATTAAACTTGCCTGAACATGACTCCCACCCTTATACTAGTTTCGTGCAATTTCGCAAAAGTCTACGTTTTTCATTGTTTTTGGGATTTTTTGACTATTTTGATTTTGCGGAACCCCTAGATCACTCCGGATTGAGTTGAGTCCATAGAAACTTTTTATAAGGGACCCATTTAGATTCGTTTTAACGCTGGTGCCCCAAACTTCTCGACACTTTAATTTTTTGGACCACCCTAATGCTCAAATATGAAAAATATTTTGCTTATTTGGACTTTGGAGACTGTTGAGACCCTTGAGCATGCTCAAATATGAAATTCTTTTTGCCACTTGTTTATTTAGACTTTTGAGGCTGTTGAGCATGCTCAATTGTGAAAAATATGTTTTGTGGTCTGTGAGACTGTTGAGTGTACTCACTTTTGACAAAGATATTATTCACTTACTTTTGAGACTGTTGAGCATGCTCAATGAGGAAAATGTTTTTTTAGCCCATGAGACTGTTGAGTGTACTCATTTTCGACTAAAATGGTATTTTCTTAATTTTTGAGGTTTTTTAGACTGGTGTGCATGCTCAATTGTGAAAAATATTTTTTACTCCATGAGACTCACTGTCTCTCGACTGAAGCAACTACCAGAGAGCATTCTTACTTTGTTAGGAGTTATATTTATGTCCTCCATCTGCAGTAATTTGAATAATTCTCTGAGGGTTAATGATTATTGTTAGTGTCATTTGCTCAGGCGACATGTAGATGGCGCGATTTCCTTATGTCTACTTAATTAAATCTCATTCATTGATATTATTTTAATTTTTTTATTATTTTAAATGTACACTGAACAGTCTCACCGGTGAAAATAAAAGTCTCAAAAGTTTGAAAAACGTATACTCACTGTCTCAAAATACATGGGTTGGTTGGTTGGTTGGTTTAATGTTGTCTGTTTAATGTCCTGAATTAAAGCCATCTTTGTTGGGCCTATTGTGCTGCATCTCCTTCCCTATTAAGTTTCAGCTTCCCACTACCACAAGTTTGCTTAATTCACTCCTGTTGAGGTTCAACAGAAATTTTGTGTTTTCGGCATTACATCCAATCAAAAATTCTTTAGATTGCCTACAGGTTGGGAGCGTTTCCCATCTATCCTTGTGGCATCGATTTATTTTCGCCTTCACTAAGAACCTAATTGAGCCTGCATGTCTGCATGTCTGCTGACAGCAGGTTTTGGCCTAATGAATGTGGAAGTGCTACCCTCTCTGGCCAACCGATCAGCTTTTTCGTTCCCCTGCACTCCTGAGTGACTTGGTAACCATGTCAATGTGACTTTAAAGTCTCTTGACAGAGTTTCCAGAGTCTCGAAGCACTGATGAACCAGTTTCGACGAAATCTTGACCGATGACAGCGCCTCTATGGACGATTCACTGTCTGTACAGATCAAGATTTTCTTATTTCTAATGCCATCTCGCTGCATCATATCTGAACTTTCACAGATGGCAACTATCTCTGACTGAAAAACTGTGGTGTATGAACCCAGAGCCATGGATACATCGTATTCCAAGTCTACTGAGTGCACACCTGCGCCCGTTCCTTCATCTGTCTTCGATCCATGTGTGTAAACCACGACATCCGCTTTTGCTTTTGGTGTCCATATATCCCATTCAGACCTCTTTGGCATGTGCGTTTTGGAACTTCTTTCGAAGTTGAAACGCGCTCTCATAGAGTCTGCTGGCATATCTACCTCGCTGAACTCCTCCCTGAGTTGCGAGAGCATGCTTGCATGACCAAAATTTCGATCATGTGCAATCCAATTTCCACCTTTGTACAGTCTATACACTATCATCTCGGCCTCCTGTTTTAAAAGCAGGTGCAGCGGCAGCAGTGACAGTACTTTCTCCTTCGCCGCTGTTGGCGTCGATGTCATAACTCCAGTTATGCTCAGGGATGCTAGCCTCTGTATGCTATCGACTTTCTTTTTTGTAGCGCCTAATTCAGCACGTGGTGCCCTTACCATACATACGTAAGTTAGTGTAGGCCTTACTATAGCTTTATACATCCAAAACAGAACGGATGGCCTGAAACTCCACTTTTTGCCAAACGTGGCGCGACACGTCCAGAAAATTCTCAGCGCTTTCCTGACTCTCTCTTCCACATGCTCTTTCCAATCCAGTACACTGTCTAGAACGACTCCAAGGTACTTGACCTTGTCTGTCAGCTTGAGAACAGTTCCGAAAAGTATTGGCATTCGCATTGGAACTCACTTCCGTTTCCTAGTAAAGAGAATGAGTCCGGTCTTGTCTGGGTTTACGGACAGCCCTAACGTTCTACACCACTACTACACGAAACGCATTATTCATCAGTGAACACAAAACTCGAAAGCGCCCGATATTAGGATAGCGATATCGTCGGCAAAGCCAACTGCTAAATATCCTAATTCGTTCAGTGTAGTTTCACTGTGCTTAAATCTGTGATAATTTCAATTTGAATAATGTTTGTCCACTACACATTGCTCAACATAGCCATAATCCTTATTATCAGTGTCCTTTCTACTCCGAATTTTCTCATAGCAGCCAAAAGTAACTTTGTTAAAAGCTCCTTCTAGGTCCAAAAAGGTTGCCAGAGTTTTTTCACCGAGTCTACTTATTTGCCTGATTGATAGGCATGCTGGTTCTTGTGTAATGGCTTTGACTTCAAAATGACGTCTCGCACGTATCTATCGAATATTCTTTCGAGAGTTTTCATCACTAAAGACGTGAGGCTTATCGGTCTATACGAACTCGCTTTGTCGTACGTAGCACGACCTGGCTTCGGTATAAACTTAACTAAAACCTCCTTCCAAATACATGGGAGTTGAGACTTTTATTTTCACCACACTGGCAGCAAAGTATATATTTTATAACTGAGCATGCTCGACAGTGTCAAAAGTCTCAATTCGATTGTGAAACGTATTTTTGTCGAAAATGAATCCACCCAACAGTCTCATGGACTAAAAAAATATTTTCACAATTGAGCATGCTCAACAGTCTCAAAAATTAAGTGAATAATATTTTTGCCGAAATTGAGTACTCTTACCAGTCTCACATACCACAAAACATATTTTTCACAATTTAGCATGCTCAACAGTCTCAAAAGCCTCAAAAAGTAAATGATAATATTTTTGTCAAAATTGAGTAGACTCAACAGTCTCACAGACTGTAAGAAAAATAATAGGTGGCGCCATATAGGAACAGAATTAAAAAGTTGCGACAACAAGTTCAATAAATCTAAGAAACCTCAATGAAAATGTTTCAAAGTTGAGAGGTCTCAATAAAAATATGCCTCAACAGTATGAAATTGTCTAAAAATTAGCATACTCAGCTGTCTAAGATAGTCTCAAATTGAGCATACTCAACAGTCTCAAATTTAACATGCTCAACAGTCTCAAACAACCCAAAAATGAACATTCTCAATGTCTACAATAGTTTCAAATTGAGCATACTCACCGGTTTCAAATGCATAAACAAAAATAAAAGTTCCTTTTTTGATAAATTGAGTACACTCAACAGTCTCAGAATTCTAAGTAAAAATATACTTCAAACTGAGTATACTCAAAGGTCTAAAATTGTTTCAAACTGAGCATACTCAACAGTCTCAAATTTAGCATTCTCAACTGTCTGAAATAGTATCCAATTGAGCATGCTCAACAGTCTCAAATTTAGCCTACTCATCAGTCTCAACAGACTCAAACGCCAGAAAAATGTCTTTTAATTGAGGCAAAAATGAGGATACTCATCATTTTTGATGATGATGTCTGTCTCAAAATAGTCTAAAATGTTCGAAAATACAATATTCAGTGCCATACACAAAAAGAGTCTCAATTTCAATCTCAAAACGCATGGTTTTTTTACTGGGGTTGAGTAGTTTCTGCCAATTCCTGAAGGGAGTCGCGACATTCCAAGATTATTGAGGATGAAAATTTATATTTACTAATGGCTTTAATTGCCCCCTGACTGTCGGTACATGACCCAGTCAAAATATCCCCGGACGAAATATCCCCGGACAAAATGTCCCAAGACAAAATATCCCTAAAAAAACGGATAAAATATCCCCAGATGTAATGTCTACTCAGAAATGGTGAAAATAGGTAGGTATTTGTAAGCCTTGCAGGCGGCCTTACGTCAATGTGGCGCTGCCCCAAACCCCGCTAGGGGCTCCGCCCCCTAAAAACCACAAGGAGGGATATTTCCCCTTGATACCCCTTTTCGCGGGCTGCCGCCCCTCGACCCCGCTTTTTTGTTTTTGGTTGTTTATTTCAGGCCTGCGGCGCTAAGTACACTTCACATTGAATATTCTTAATTTTTGAGTGTGGATATTTTGTCTGAGGGGATATTTTGTCCTTTTTTTTAATGGAAAAATTGTGGTTATTATGTCCGGTTATTTTGCCTGGGGATATTTTGTCCACGGGGATATTTTGGTTAGGGAATTTTTTTTTTTTTGACATTCGGACTGCAGCATTCCATGATTCCATTTATTGTTGATATGAACACCGTTATATATCTCCCTAGAGGTGTGGAGATTTCTTTCCCGATTGCGGGACAGAGTTCCTGAGCCGGCCTGCTTATTGTGCAGAGACCCATCCGCATACCAACATATCTTGTCTCGATTAAGGTCGACGTCATGCCAATGCTCCCGTTTGAGAAAGAGAAAGTGAAAGAGAGCAAGAAAGACTTAACGAACCTGCAGGTCGGATTGAGTAAGTCGCAAAGCATATTGAGTTCAGATGTTTGTTTCGTCATTATTTCCACAACTTCGATGTTTAGTAGTGCTTCAAGTGCTGCTGTAGGAAGTTAGCCTCTGTCGCGATTGCAGCTAACTTCACTTTGAGTATTACTTGCAAAGATCAAAACAAAAGACTGTCACGTCTCCGGTCTAGTGTCTCGAACTAATCATCGGAGAGTGGTAGGTTAAAACTAACGTTTTCTAACAAACAAAATGATCAAAGTGAACAGATTGTTGATATCGTTCAATTGCAGATCCGAGTTGGATATTGATTCTAAAAAGTGGCGCCTTAGAGCTGATTTTTTGAATGATGTAGCAATGGGAATTGAAATCTTTACGCTACCGCGATTTCCTGAAATGTCTACGTACATTCTATGCGCTACCTCTACAATGAAAGCAATAGTCGGTGTCGCTGGAGGTACTTTGTGTTTCGAATTAGTTGAGGAGCTTTGAAGAAATTTCGTTTTTTTTTTTAGGAGCCACAAGGTCTGCACTCACACAACACCACGGTAAATAGTTTGAGATTTTATATTTATAAAAACGATTTGACTCGGTTTCTTGCAGCGGTTAGAGGAAATTTAGCAGACGTGGCGTCGAAGGATAGTGCTCAAGAAACGTGTGTCAATTTGATTGCCTCATTAGTTGGGCTTCTAATTTTATCACAAATCAAAGGTCAATTGTAAGTAGAAAACGATAAAAAATTTGGTTTAAAAACTGAATCATAACAACTGTCACCAGAGTGCTGTACGCTTTATACTTCATTATCACGTGTTTCCATTTATTCGCCAATATGAAAGCCGTTCGATCAATTTGCCTTCGATCGTTCAACGAATCACGTTTCCTCATCGCAATGGAAGAGTTCTTTCAAACGGGCCGGGTGCCATCGGTTGTAGCTGTGAACCAACGAGAAAGAGTCACCGTCGGCCAAACCGTGTCGCTGTCGTTAAGAGTAAAAATCGGTTTATCGGCCAAAAATTTAACCGATCACTTTCGCACATCCCAAGACATTGAGAATGTCCTAGCGTCATTCGATCCTCACGAGAAATTCATTTTCGCTGAAAGTCGTCGCTATTTGGGAATTTATTTACACTTTGAAGCGCGACCGACAGATGTCCTCAAGGCATACTTTTATGCTGTGTCGTATTTACAAGATCGAAATCAGTTCCGTGATCGTTACTGGGAAGTACATAGCAAATGGAATGATTTTGTGGGAATGGCCCAGAAAGAAGGTTGGTTGGTGGCTTCGCATTTGATGTATGTGGACGAATATCGATTGGATTGGAAAATTTAGAAAGGACGGCATGTGAGAATATCAAATGTTGGTGTTCTTTGCCACTGAAAGAGAAAGTTTTTTGGTTGAGACATAGTTTCCAGACTGATTCGACACTTTTAACGACATTTCTTTTAAAATTCTGCATAACTTTGAACGTAGGTTAAGGTACGAGGCAGTCATCTATTATGTCATATCAGCCAAAAATGTGAAGGAAAAAACGTTTAACCGAAGCTTTAAATTGCGGCGTCTTTAAAAAAAACGAACAAAAAATCGTGTCAAAAGTTCAATGTCTTTTTAAGAAACGAAGTGATTTCTTTAAAAAGTACCATTGACGATCCTGCATTCGTACGTCAGCACCACACGGAAGTTGTTTTTCTAGTCAATTTCACGAGTGAATTTTTAAATCTTTTTCACAGTTGTAGGAACTTACTGCGGATTGATTTATCGCATTCCATGAAAACCAAATTATCAAAGCTATAAAATATCGTCAATTTCACGCGTTGATACTAGATTACTAAATTTATAGTTAATTGTAGAGATCTAAGTTAAAAAATTAAAAAATAATTATCATGCGACTAGTAGATATTTTACTCCCAACTTTAAGTGGGAAATTTTAAGCTTGAATTTTTAGCATTTTAAAATCTAGTCTATAAGCTTACATCTCTTAAGAAAAGCATTTATTTTTCTGTCCAAAAATGCAATATTTTACGAAATACATTTGAAAGTCTTATCGAAAATTGTTTCATTTATAAAATTGACTGCATAGAGATAACGTGATCGCCAATTAGAGCGAAGTAGGACATAAACACCTTCGACACGAAAAGTCGTAAAATCGGCCACAATATTGCGTCAATATCTTCAAGCCTCAACATCTTAGATATATAATGAAGAAAATATCCCACAGCGCCACATCTAGGGGGAGTGTTGAAGATTTTTTTTTCTTTATTTTTATCAACAGCTTACAAACCAACTGATAAATGAGATGTGAATTAAACAAATTAAGATAAGAAAGTGAATGATTAAGTGAATGTGAGAGTGAATGAGTGAATGTGAGACAAATACCTAAAATGAATAACAATAGAGTTAGGAACTAAATGATAAGCAAAAGTTAGAATTTAAAATTAGAGTTGAGAGAGGTGTGGCAAGTGATATTTCACTATAAGTAGAGAAAGAAAAACAAATAAATCGCACGAACGGTGAAAGCAATAGTGAGCCAAGATAACGCTCGAGTCCTTCAGAGACCAAATCACAGCTGAGACTCAACAAAGGCTGAATGAGCGGTTGATGATGATCGAACACGTTTACGACCCACACATTCTTGGTACATGAATTGTCAAGCAAAAAAGCGAACCTGTTGAATTCGATCGATATATTGTTGACGGGTTCATAATAGCCATATGCGGTAGGGTGCCTTCTTATCAACAAATAATCAGGGTATCGTAGCACTCGCACAGGAGTCTTACCAACGAACAAGTCTCTGAGATCAGGGGCATCCACATATCCGCGCAAAAGATCATAGGCGAAAAAGGCGCATGTATTAATGCGTCTCCTAACCAGAGTTTCAATACCTACAGAGGCACATCTACTCAGATAACGTGGTAACCGATAGTTAGAATCCCTCTTAACCGACCTACGTAGAGCGTATATCAAAAACTGTTTCTGAGCGGATTCGATTTTAGTTACGTATGTGGAACAGTAGGGGAACCAAACCGTAGAGGCAAACTCAAGATGTGATCTGACGCGAGCAAAGAATATGCTTTTAAGTGAACGAACGTCGCGAAATTCGTAGCAAATACGTTTCATGAAACCTAACATGGAAAACGATTTAGAAACTATAAAATCAATGTGGTAGTTGAAACTCAAGCTTTCATCCAAGTAAACACCAAGGTCACGGATCCGTTTGACGCGATCCAAGGGAGTACCATCAATAGCGTAATCGTAAATGATAGGTCTTTTTATTCGATAAAAAGATATCACTGAACATTTTCCCACGTTCAGATCTAGACAGTTGTATTCGCACCACTCGTAGAGGGCATTCAGGTCACGTTGCAACGCGTTCGAGTCTCAGATAGTTTGAATCTTTTTGAAGAGCTTAAGGTCGTCAGGGTAAAGCAGACGCCTTGATGACTTGAAAATCTTAGTCATATCGTAGATAAAGAGAAGAAAAAGAAGAGGGCCCAAATGGCTGCCTTGTGGGACACCTGACCCTACCGAAAACAAACGCAACCCTAGAACCTTCACGTATTGCTCTCTTCCACGCAAATACAATTCCAACCAACCAAGCATATCTGAGTGTATTCCCATTCCGTTCAGCTTTTTTAGCAGTATGCCGTGACGAACTCTATCAAAAGCCTTACGAATATCAGTGTAAACAGCATCTAGTTGGGACTTGGACTCAACGACATTGATGGCATGACTAGTAAACTCGATCAAATTAGTTGAAGTCGATCGACCCTTGAGAAAGCCATGTTGGCTAACAGAGATCTTCCTCTTGAAGCACACAGTCAAATAATCGCAAACGATAGATTCAAATAACTTTCCAAAGGTCGGCAAAAATGCTATTCCTCGATAGTTTTCGACATCGTTGCATGCACCTGATTTGAAAAGAGGTTTTACATATGAGACCTTCCAGCGACTTGGAAAGACACGTGATGATAAATTGAAGATTAAATGAAGTGGTTCTAACAATGCCTGGGAACAGTTTTGCACGAGCAAAGGGGAAATATTATCCGGTCCATCACCTTTGCTTGTGTTGATACACCGTAACGCCTTTCGTACCGTATTTTTATATAATGTCAATTCACCAATTTGAAATGTCAATTTCTGCGTCCCCTGAGATTTGTTCCTTCTCATCTGATATTAAGGGATGTCACACACTAAATCCGGACGATTTCAATAATGGATAACTTTCTGTTGAGCTGCAGATCAATGACACAAATGTAAACTTGCCTGGAAATAATGTTTTTTCCCCGTTAACCGAGTCAAAATTTCCCGGGAACCAGCTTGCGATTTCCCTAAATCTTATTTGGATCTTTGAAGATTTGAAATCTTAAAGAGGATCTCCATCGTATTTCTAGTTGAGACAGTTTCATTCAAAATAAATATTTTAATGACCTTGACAAATTCCAGTGAAAATAAACGATTGAAATGAGTATAGGAAAGTAGCGATGGAGTGAAGTCAAAGAAGTTCATTCCCTTGGTGCAGCTAGGTGCAGTAAGGTGTAAAGCAAAGACGGACAGGAAGAATGAAAACAGAACGCAGCTATCGCTACTTAATAACTGGGAAAATATTCAAAATCTTGATGATTTGGAAGCGCAATGTCCAACTGGTTAAAGTTGTTAGTCACTCCGGGTCGTAGTAAAACCTATCGCTTACCAATAATATCGATAAAATACTTTTATAAACTTTTAATGTTATTCTATAGCAGAGACAAATTGTTTACACTACATTTATACTAAGTTACTCTTCGTCAATCGAACACTGCAGCTTAAAAAACCACTTAAGTGGACGAGTGACGGCTAATTCGAAATTCTACAAAACGAGATGAACATACTGGATCCTTCAGAATTTCACCGAATCGAATTCTATCGGTTAGGACTTTATAGAATATGAGGTTTTATGACTTACTCACTTAAAGTGCAGAAAAATTATTACGTTTGGAGAGTCCGGCATTTGTGACACATGTTTTCAATCAAAAGAATTTTTTGTTTCAAAAGAATTTTGTGCGTTCCGAAGCTGCAAGCGTCACCCAAATTGATATCAGTTGTTTTGGAAGAAGGAAAGAGGACTTGCGTCACACTTCCCTTTTTAAAACAGTTTTTGTTGTGATATCAGTTCTTTTGGAAGTAGGTGCCGTGATTAAAAAATGAACTACAAATGCCTTCAGAATCCATCACGCAGTGAACTCAAGTGATGCATCATCTGTCACTAAAAATGTATGCTGGGAATAGATTCGAAATGCATTCGAAATCCATTTATTCGCTTAATTGTGAGGCATTAGACAAATTTTCGCAGGGGGAAAATTCTTGGTAGATGCTATTTGCCCGCGCGGGCAAATAGCCATTCCTAGCAGTGACGACTATTTACCCGCGCGGGCAAATAGCCATTTCTAAGAGTTACGACTATTTACCCGCGCGGGCAAATAGCCATTCCTAGCAGTTATGACTATTTACCCGCGCGGGTAAACAGCCAGTTCTATGAGGATAGACTATTTGACCGTGCGGGGAAATAGTCAATCCTATTAGTATAGACTATTTGAACGCTCAAAAAATGGTGGAATAAAATTTCGCACGCGCGAAATTTTATTCCACCATTTTTTGAGCGTTCAAATAGTCTATACTGATAGGATTAGCTCTTTTATCACATATTGACACTATATCTTCTTTCATTAACTGACACATTTGAAATGCTCATTGAAGTAAATTGAACTTGCGCGCCCATTGAAAACTCTTCGTTGTAAACACTACCGGACAGACAACCACAGCTAACTTTACTTAAGCGGTCCTCGTGTGTGTAAAGTTGGAGAAAAGTTCGTTTTTGTTTTCGTCAACTATGGATTTTTTCTATTTAAACAAAGAATTTAATACTTTCGAGGAAGTTTTATCCGCTAACACGGTGCGGTTGGACAAAAGTTATATGAAATGGTCTGGCAAATTAGTTTTCTCTTCTGAATATTCATTTCGGGACCCTAAGGAGCTAAAATCACCAAAAAACAAAAAAATTGAATGGGCGCATTTCAAAAAAAGTCAAAAAACGTCAAAAAAAAAAAAAAAACGATTTTTTGAGTGATTTTTCGTCGCCCGGTAACATTTTAACTACCTTATTTGGTTTTCTCTTCTGACAATTCATTAGGAGCTAAAATAACCAAAAAACCAAAAAAATTGAGTGAACGCGTTTCAAAAAACGTCAAAAAAACTAAAAAAAATTGATTTTTCAGGGTAAGTCAAAATAAATCCATTTTTTATTGAACTCTCAGTCGTTTTTACAACAATTAAATTTTATTTTAGGAGGAACAATTCAAAATTTAAAGTCCATTAATATTTCTTAAATGTGAAGACCGTTGTAGTCACATATTGAGCGGAGGAGACGTTTCACCACGTCCATGACTTTTGTTCGATAAATCCAATCGGCTTGGGTAACTTTAGCGAACAAGCTATGGAATCAGTCCATTTTGATTTTGCAAAAATTTGGAGCTAATATGAAGTTTCGATGGAAAATCCGATATATGGAGAACGTCTCCTCCAAGATCTGTTATGCGCGTTCCGAGGATATCTACGACAGACTTTATGATAAACTGACCAAATTAAATTTGCCGAAAGTGATGGATTACTTTAACGAAAATTGGCATAGCATTAGGGACGAGTGTGTACTCTACGGTCGAAACGATCATTCGAATTATTTCAATAACACAAATAATAGAAGTGAGAGAATGAACAAAAATCTGAAGTCGATTGGTACCCGTCATTCAAATTTGTTAACATTTTTCGAGAATGTGTCAACATCGATACGAGTGATGGCATCAGAAAAAGACGCAAAGGCTGTGCGACAGGAAATGCGAACCATCAGAGTGATATTCGACGACTCAGCATTAAAAAATTACAATGATTTGCTAACGCCATTCGTTTTCACAAAGTTAAAAGATGAATATGGAAATCGAGATGACGTTGAGTTTGTACCGTTTGTACTAGCTGATTCAGAAGCGGCGATGACCAATTATGGCCTTTTAGTTACGCGATCTACATGTTCTTGTACTTTTCACAAAAGTATGGTCCTTCCGTACCGGCACACTTTCAAATTTCGCGTACAAAACGAAATCGACTTATTCGGACCAGAGCTCTGCGACCAAAGGTGGACCAAACAGTATTACCGTAAATCCCGCCCAGCGCTAACAATGAATGAAGAGATCCCAACTGTGAGCCCAATTCATGTTCAACAAATACAAACTCCCGCAGAGAAGGACAAATATAAAGCTTCAGTTTCCATCACAAAAGACATAAATTCTTTATTGTCATCGATGCCAGCCAGTGAATTCAATTTCCACTTGCCAACATTGAAGAAATTCAGAGATAACCTCAAAGGCGATGGCGGCCAGTTTCGACAAGATGAAAGGAATCAAAATTCAGTTCAAGGTAAAGGAATTAGCATTAGCAAATTTATATTTTGGATTGTTGAAGAAAAAAAAATTATAGAAGAGGCAATCGTAGGAAACGATGTTGAATGTCCTGACGGGAACGAAGAGCTTCCTTTGGACTTATCTGTTACAAACTCAAGTTCGATGTCAAACGTAGCAGAATCCCCTTTTCTCGAATGGCATCATCAGGAGCAAGAAATTCGATCGGTTGATCTTGCTGTTAATGATCAACATCTTAGTTTGCAGGAAATACGAAGCTTGAAATTATCGACTCAGCGCCGAACGGCGGGACGCCCGAAGGGATCGGTAAATAACGTAATCGGGCTGAAACGAAAAAGTGCATCAAAAGTTCAAGAAAACAAAAAAATTAAGGTAACATCTACAATCCTACCCCTCCAGAAGCGGCCCTTCTTTCATCTAACATTCTTTCAAAACAGGTCGCACTGATGATTCAACAATCCGTTCAAAGCGGCCGTGTTTTGAGAAAACGGAAAAATTAGATATAATTTTTAAACGAAGTCGTATAGATCGATAAATCCTTTTTTATGTTAACGTCATGCGATCGAAAATTTATCAGTCAAATAGTCTACGGATTGTTCAATGACACAATTTAAAATAAAACAAAGTTTTCATTTTGACTAGAAAATAGAAGTTATTTCAAAAAAAAGGGAAGAAGAATCGGCTGTTTGACGGCGCGGGTAAATAGTCGTAACTGTTAGAAATGGCTATTTGCCCGCGCGGGTAAATAGTCATAACTGCTAGGAATGGCTATTTGCCCGCGCGGGTAAATAGTCGTAACTGTTAGAAATGGCTATTTGCCCGCGCGGGTAAATAGTCGTAACTGCTAGGAATGGCTATTTGCCCGCGCGGGCAAATAGTCACTTCGAAAATTTCTTTTTGACGAATTACATATAGAATTTTTTTCGAGTGGCCGCCAAATCGAAGCGCGGCGGCTGCTACTCCCATGGTCGGAAATGATACCCAAAACTTCCTCTATAACATATCGAAAGTTTTTTTTTTTGAGCCCCCGCCTATTTTTCGTTATTTTCGCGGCCACCCCAATACACTGAATACCCAGCCGAACAACTTTTCCTTTGACACCAAACCACTATCTCAAACACCGCACCTTGCCTCATACAAAATGTGCTACCATACATATTACACACACAGGCTTTATATGGCGCCCTCTAAGAGCCCCGGCGCCCAAACGAGACCGGTACCCCCCTTTTTTAAAATCTCAGATGTCGTAGAATCCCCAGCTGAAGCTCCCTGTAAAATTTCAAGAAAAGCTGTGGAGCCGTTTTCAAGTGGGAGCCAAAAAAGTAGTTTTTCATACAAGTACCAGTCGAAACCATTGACAATCAGTAACTAACTAACTATTTTTATTTATTTTTTTTTAGTAGTTCTATCTAATGATAGAACGCGCACGGAGGCCACCTTTGGGCCCATTGTGCTTACTATAATATTGTTTAGACATTTGCTGTTGTATCGAACCTTCCTGTACTAGCAATGTAGTTCAGGATGTCTTTTGGTTGCAAAGATCTAATTAGGCTATACCTAATGGTGTAACCGCCTAGATGCTTTCTTCTTGCTAACTAACGCCAGACACGCCGAAATAAACAAAATTATGTCGATGGCCTTTGCCTCTGCTGGCTTTCCGAACAACCTCGAACCTCCGGGCTTGTCTCGACTGGACGGTAAACGACCTGATGAGAGTTGAGAGTTGTTGAAGCGATAGGACGCGTTTTTACCAGCTGCTGGTATGTGACTTAAATTTTTGTGTGCCGATGTGTTTACGGCTAAGGTTTAGTGAGGATAAATTCTAATCGGCCAAATTTTAAGTGAAATCAGTTTGGCAAAATGGTTTGAATATTCTAAAAATATTAAAATTAGAGATTACCTTGTTCTAACTGAAATCTGTGTTTAATTATCGGTTTTGTTTTCAGTTGAGTTTAGTGAGATTTTAGTGTTGAGGGGTGCGTCGTTTTTCATTGTAACAAATTTTTGTCATATAGTGACTGTGATTTTGTCAATCAATTGTTTACAGACCACCCAAATTCAGTTTTCATGTATTCAGATTTGCGTTTGTTGGAATTTCTGAATTTTGATTCCTTGTTTTTGTTTCAATACGTAATTTTGGCGCGCAAGAATAATCTAATCTCTCATATCAACGACGAAAAACCGAACTTGCACGTTTCAGTACGTAACGTACGGTAATCATCTCAGTTTTGGCTTCCCGTGTATATTTTGTTCGGATCTACGTGCATATGATTACTCTCTTTATTGTGTAGGGTACCGACGGTATCGCCATAATAAAGTAGAAATATCAATATGATTTCGACGTCTTTATACTCTCGGGCTATTTAGTCAAAAATCTTTTAATAATAAAATTTTTATTGAACCATTAGAACACTTAACGGAATTCTTTATACAGCCGTTATTTCACTTTGTTTCCGCACATTTTGTGCTGCGAATTAAGTGTAAATTGCTTATAATGCCGTCAAGTGTCTTCAAAACTCTCACAATTGAATTAAATCTTCTGAAATTTATGGTGGAATCAAATATGATATGATCAAGTAATCAAAGGAACTCAGTCTGACCCATCAGTACTGCCCTTGAATTTATACAGATCAATCTGCACCACTGTAACTGATAAGCCATTCAATTTTTGTTTTGATCTGAAAAAGATCACACAAACGTCTCTTTCATTTTGGGCTTTTGGGTTTGCAAACATTTGAATTGCAATCGAATATTATTACCGCTAAATCCCGACATACGGTCAAATTTAAGCAGGCTTTCTTAATAAATATATCGATAATTCAAACATCCCCACCCCAAAGATTTCAGACGCATCAGAAAAAATACTAAAACAACCATCTTCTAAGTCAAATTTGAGAGTCATGGATTTTCACCCTAGAGGGCTCATCTTTGAGACGGGTCCCGGCTTTCAGATCACAGAATATCGCGTTGTGTACCAGCAGCAGGGGAGGAGAGCAGTTGCATATCCATTTGAAACGAATCGCATATTACCCTAGCTAATTACCGTTATACGGTTATGTTTTAGCAGGTTTTCTTATTATAGCATTAGTTCAAATGCCTACCACTACAGAGGACTAAAACAACCATCTTCCAAGTCAAACTTTGGAAATATTATGGACATATCACTGCAAAGGGCCTATCCCTGAGACGGATCCCGGCCGTAATAGGATTTTCCCATTCATTCATCGCAATTTGGTCAATTCAAATGTCGAGTCAACATCTTCTTCTTCTTCTTCTTCCTTAGCCTTTTATATCCACTGCTGGATGTAGGCCTCCCCCATAGATCCATTGCCACTTGCTGCCACGTCGTGCCTGCCGTTCTTTTGATATCGTTGGTCCATCTTTCCGGTGGACGTCCCATCGGTCGTTTCGTTGGTGGCCGCCATTGCATTATAGTTTTCGTCCATCGATCGTCGGTCATTCTGGCAATATGACCAGCCCAATTCCACTTGAGCGACGCTATTCGTGTCATGACATCGATGACTCTTGTTTGTCGCCGGATCCACTCATTTGTCATTTTGCCCCTGAGTGTGATTCCTAGCATTGCCCTTTCCATTGCCCTCTGTGCAACTCTCAATTTGTTCGCTGATGCTTTGGTGATCGTGAGAGTCTCGGCTCCGTATGTCAGGACCGGCAGCACACACATATCGAACACTTTCCTCTTCAGACTGTTGCTCATGTTGCTCTTGAAGATGTACCGTAACTTGCCGAACGCCGCCCAACCGAGACCGATCCTTCTCTTTATTTCAGCCGTTTGGTTGTCGAGACCGCGCTTCATGACGTGGCCGAGATACTTGTACGAATTCACGATTTCAATTTCCTCGTCTCCGATCTTGATTGGTGTAGCACCATCGATGTTTGTCATCACTTTCGTTTTCGACATGTTCATCTTCAAACCGATTTTTTGGGCTTCCTCGTTGAGCTGCAACAGCATCGCTTCAATCTGTGCCAGAGTCGTTGATGTCAGGGCAATGTCGTCGGCGAATCGAAGGTTGTTCAGAAACTTCCCATTTATGTTGATTCCCAGTTCACTCCAATCAAGCTTTTTAAAAACCGTTTCCAGAGCTGACGTGAACAATTTCGGTGAAATGGTATCTCCTTGACGGACTCCTCTTCCAATTCGAAATTTATCGGTGGTTTTATGCAGTTTGACGCACGACGTTGCGTGCTCGTAGATATGTTTTATCATCCGGGTATATCTCGAGTCAATCCGACAATTGTCCAAGGAGTCTAAAATCGACCATAATTCGACCGAATCGAACGCTTTTTCGAAGTCTATGAAGCATATCGCGATGAGTCAACATGATCCCAGGAAATTTTTGGAAATGTGTATACTTGCACACCTCGGGACCATTGCATTACTAGTTTAAAGTTTATTTACTACGGTTTCGTTTCTCTTTTGTATATTTTTGACGTTTGTGTTTTTTTTTGTGTTTTATGTTTCAATAAAGGAAGAGTCGGCGGGGGTGGTACAAAGGGTCCTAGACTCAGGTGCCTATACCCCAAAAATTCTAATCTAAAAAAAAAAAAACAGCTACTAAATGGAGTGCTGCGGTTGATTTAGCAGAGTGCGACAAGCACAATCATTACACTGCCCTTAAGTGCTGATACCACTTCACGCCTATTGCCTTCGAATCATTGGGGTTAGTCGTACCAGAAACCGAATTATTCCTATCAAAATTGGGCAAACTAATGAAACGCAAGACTGGCGAACCGCGAAGCTTGGATTTCTTGCTCCAACGTATTTCCATTGCCATCCAGAGGGGCAATGCAATAAGCATCCGCAATACTTTTAGTGACAGTAGCCACCAGTAGCCACTCTTTAATGAGAGAAAAGAAACTTCGCTTTAGAATTTCCCATAGAAAAATATTTTCCGGGTGGTACGTCGCAAACTTAGCTGTGCATATGGTTCCGCAATCTACGAGAAAAATTTTTCCTAATTTTTTGTTCGGATGTTCAGATCGTTACCGCGCGCCCATGATTTATTCGTCGGAACCGAAATTTTTGGTATTTTACCATATGCAAAATCCAATATAAAAAGCTGATGCATCTTACATCCTTTCTTTCTTTTGCGACCATAATTTCTCAACGGATTTTCATAGGACGTCAAAACAATCGCATCAAATCTGTGTTTTAAAGTCCTTGGCTGAGATTTCCATTAGAAAAGTGGAATATTTGGCCAGAATACAAAAGAAGCGAAAGAAGCTCAAGGCTCTCGAAAGTTTTTCTTTGGCAAACACACGTAGTGGTTAACACGTCTGCTTCCTACTATGAAATCGAGTTTGCCAGTGCGTTGGTTCGAAACTCAACCGCAGATCTCAATTGCGGCGAAGATTTTTATGCTTACAGCCATGAAGCCACATCATTCTTTAATGTTATTCATTTAGCCAATTTATTAACTTCGTGTATTAACCTTTTCGTACAGAAAATCACAATATTCAAGAAAAAAAGAACATTAGGAGCATAAGCACGAATAACCAGATGAACACCAAGAGCTGATATCCTTTGCTCCTTTCACACATTTACCACTTTTCTTGTTCAATTTTTTGACACAGTACGATTTACAATCTGTAACGCCATATCGCAACCGGTTGTATTGTTGCCAAACCCAACGTTCTGCTTTGCCGTCGCAGCCATAAAAGAAATACTTTTTCAACCATGCACAAGCTGTTGCAACCGTTTCATAGACGCCTCTACTTTCCGCTGCTGCTTCTGTTTCAGGCAGAGACACACATACCACCAAAACCATGGCTAGAAATAATATTGACACTTTCATCTTGTGGCACGTGTTGTATTACTTAAATCCCTTGAAACTCAAATGTTTTTCTTTGAGGAACTTTCTTTAACTGTGATCACAATGGCACGGCGCTTGAATTTATATCAAAAATTTGGATGTAACTTTTTCGAACAATTAAACAATAAATTTAATTTGAATTGTATCATAGCGATAATATATTATTGCTCGGCTTTAATTTATGTCGATGGTAATAAATTCCATCGAACCTTGAATCTGCGGGGAAATACCATTTATCTTTCATATCATAAATGTTTCCCTTGTGTATTGGTGACAGTTTCGCCTGTGTGCAGGCCCAGTTTAGAGTTATTGTATAGTTTGCTTATAGTGTTTCCAGCACTGATGTACTAATTTAGACTCGATTCTGATGGAAGATAGCGATTTTAAGGATAATTCGCTGTCTGTGCAGGTCGAGAACGCTAAGACATTGATGTTTGTCTCCTTTAAGGATGTCATTCATGCGATGATTCCTGACTGAAAAACTGTGATGCTTTCTCCTATAGGCACTAAACTGTCATAGTATAGACTCGGTATCTCCACTACAGCTCCTGTCCCTTCGCTAGAAGTGATCTCCCCATCCAGTCTGACCTCTACGGCAACATTGTTCTTCCTTCAAAACTACCTCTATGAAGTCTCCTGGCATTCCCACTTCTCTGAAGTGACATTTAAAATCAAGTAGCTGGATGGCGGGGGTCTTTCGGTCTCTTGTGGTCTAGTGCCCGACTATTACATCTGCTTCTGTTTTCACAAACAAGTCCACCAGTTATAATGACAAGAGAGTTTCCAGTGGTGCTATAGGTCGAAATTGTCGCTTCTGTGACACACATGCGAACTACTCTCTGCATTCGATTTACCCACTGCGCTTAGTCCAACTTTCGTGGAGTAACCACGGAGACTTAGCACAGAATTGTCTATAACTATAGCCTTGTATGTACATCCCATTGAGGACTGCAGAGCAAATACCTTATTTTTGGACCCGTACGAAGTACAAAGGTCTTATACGTTTACTACAAACAACTTCATTGTAACATGGGGTAGATTGAGGTGGGAGGTGGGCGAATACATTTATTATGGTCTAGTGATGACGAATCAGCAATAAAAAAATGTCCGTCCCTTCATCCCGTTTTAAGCGGCTGCACCGATCACCCTAATCTTTTTTCCCTGAAAGGTACATGCCTTCCATGATTCAGGTTCAAAGATGAGCAAAAAGTGACCGAAAACAAGGTTTTTCGAGGGTCGTGAAACTTTTCCGCAAATATCTCAGCAAGTATAGCATCGTAATTGTTCATTTTGGTGTCAAATGAAATCATTTGATCTCAGAAAACTGGGAAGATTTTTTTTTGTGGAAATTGGGTCAGTGGTCTGGGCGCTGGGACCAATGCAATGGACGAAATTGAGTTTCTTTGGCAGGAATCGATCTTACAAATTTTTACCTGAGAATCCGAAAAAATCTTTTGGTTGAGAAAAAGACTCATTTTCTCACTCGCATGCATAAAAAATGTTAGGTGTTACTCTCGGGGAGAATAGTGAATCCAACCGAGCGAATTTTCTCTTTCGCTCTTGTTGGAATTCACTATTCTCTCCTCTAGTATAACAAATAACCTTTTCGCGAATATTTCTCATTTCAATGAATCAATAGTTCATCGGAACTCTTTATCTACTTTAGTTTTTATTACTTGAGATCATTTTTTTTAACTGTTTAAAATTCGTAGGAAAATCAATTCTTTTTCTAGCCGATAAGACTTAATCGTTCACGACGCATATTCTGATAAAACTTTCTTCAATTGTTGATAATTTTTCGGACAAAGCATAAAATTCAAAACAAAGTTATGAAGCATTTTTACAGCTCCCGTCATTAAGATTGAGTAGAAAGATTTCACAGCTCATTGATGTATTCCAGGCGTGCAAATCAAATATTAAGTAGCCGGGAATTCACTTTTTTCGAAGAATCTGTCAAACTTAAGTCTTTAAAGTCATTGGAGTAGCACTAAGTCATAGTTTCTGACTTTTCTGTGCCTACTGGAATATGTCAATCGTTAACTCGGCCTCTTTTCGGGGATGCTAAGCAGAACTTTATGGAACTGTTTCCCTAGCGAAAGGTTGCTGCCTGGACGCCAGAGCCTAAAATAACATATAACGTTGGGGGAAAAGTGCACCAGCGCCCACCTGAGGTGCTCCAACGCCCCCCTTTCGGTGCTCCAAGTAATCCTTCTACTATTTTGTTCTGTGAAATGTTTTTTCGTTTCTCTAATATTCTACCAGAAAGTAACTTTCTTGAAAAAGTTTTCAAAAGTTAAGTTTTCTTGATTTCATGTTATTTTTCTTGAACGAATATTGGTGAAATCAACATTCGAAAAATCTCTCCAAACAAAATCTTTAAGAAACCAAAAAAAATTAATTCATGACTCTTCAAAATGAAATAGAGTGCAAATGCAATACATTGAGAGAACACAAAAAGCACATTTAGAAGCTCACATTTGTTACCGTAAAATATCAGTACAAGCTAAGTTCACATTGTAAGTTATTGTTTTCATTTATCATGCCCGAACCGGTAGCGGAGGGCGTGACGCAGTCCCCACACCCCAAAAAAAAACGTCAACAAACCCAAAAAACTCCATACAAAAACTTTTGGGACAAGACACGATGTATAGGCGAAGTTTTGAGTTTTTCCCCTCGCCCCCCTTCCCCTCCAAATTATTAAAAAAAAACTACGTCGCAGCAGCTTTCAAACAAGCCTTCATTCATCAAAATCGGTTGAAAATTGGCTGAGATATCGCCAATCAAAGATGACCAATTCCTATGGAAAAATGGTCAAATCTGCTTTGCAAGTAATAACAATTTTATTCCTGTGTGGTGTGTCAACGATCTATCTATCTATGTCTCTATGTATCTATGTATCTATGTACTTTTTTTTTCTCGAGAACCGCTCAAGCGATTTCCTTAAAATTTTCAGGGAACATCAGTCTCGGCCCCAAATGAAAGATTTCATATGCCGCTTTTCCGGGAAAATTCTGAAAAAGCCGTGGCATGTGGAAAAGTGGTCAATTTAGGTAATGCTCGGAGTTTTCGAATTTTAGCTCCGGAGTGACAATAGCTAGAGAGTTGGTTTCTTCGGGAAAGTTATAGAGTTTGGTCTGGAGAATTATTTGGGATCTTAAGAAAATGGCTGCCAGCAGTCAAACCGGCGCCATTTTGAATTTTCCCAACCAATAAATTAGGGTTTTTTTGGTTTTCGAATTTTAGCTTCGGAATGACAATGCTTAGAGAGTTGGTTTCTTCGGGAAAATTATAGAGTTTGATCAGGAGAATTTTATGGGATTTTCAGAAATCTGCCAAAGTGACGCCATCTTGGATTTTTGTTAGGTATAAATTAGGCTTCTTTGGGTTTTCGAATTTTAGCTCCGGAATGATAACACTTAGAGAGTTGGTTTCTTCTAGAAAGTTATAGAGTTTCATCAGGAGAATTTTTTGGTATCATAAGAAAATTTCTGCCATCTGTTATAGCGGCGCCATCTTTTCATTTTTTGCTAAATTCTGTATAATAATACATAGACAGTTGGTTTCTTCAGGAAAGTTATATGAATCAGTGGGAAGAATTCGCGACACGAAGTGTTCCGAAGGTAGCCGAAGCTGACAGGCAGTGTTCCGAACGTAGCCGAAGCTGACAGGCAGTGTTCCGAACGTAGCCGAAGGTGACACGAAGTGTTTCGAAGGTAGCCGAAAGTGACACGAAGTACTCCGAAGGCAGCCGAAGGTGACACGATGTGTTCCGAAGGCAGCCTAGGGTGACACGAAGTGTTGCGAAGGCAGGCGAAAGTGCTACAAAATATTCCGAAGGTAGTCGAAGGTGATACGAAGTGTTCCGATGGTAGCCTAAGGTGTAGGAGAACAATTTTTTTCGGAAAGAAAATTTTTTTCAGAGAAATTTGTTTTTCTTAGAAAATTTTCTTTTCTGAAAATAGCAATAAGAAAATAGAATAGAGAATAGAAATAGAAAATTTTTCACATGAAGTTTGGTTATAACAACTGAAAACTTCCAAAACTACTGATATCGCATACAAAAACCTCTTAAAAGGTAGAGTGTGACGCAGTCCGTAAGTCCGCTTCCAAAATTAATGATATCGCTTGAGGTGACGCTATCGCTGATAATACGCAGAGTTTGTTTGAAGGGAACCTTGTGTTCAAAGTTTTAATTTCCTGAAAAAATTACAGCTCTTTTTTTTAAAACAAAATTACGTTGTGTTAAAAAATTGCGTCATAAATGCCGGACCCACCAGCGGAATAATTTTTCAACACTTCCAGTTTTTACACGCAAAAATTTAAATTTATCTTAAACAATCTACGCAATAGGAAACAAAAGTCAAATTTTTGCAGCGCAAAAACTGAAAGTACAGAAAAATTATTTCGTCGTTGGGTCCGGCATTTATGACGCAATTTTTTAACACAACGTAATTTTGTTTTAAAAAAAGAGCTGTAATTTTTTCAGGAAATTAAAACTTTGAACACAAGGTTCCCTTCAAACAAACTCTGCGTATTATCAGCGATAGCGTCACCTCAAGCGATATCATTAATTTTGGAAGCGGACTTACGGACTGCGTCACACTCTACCTTTTAAGAGGTTTTTGTATTCTAAACAATTTGTACAAATGCATACATCGTATGTATACCACTAACCATTCATGTGAGCCTCAATTTTAAATTAGTCCTCGCGATGAGAATGGAGTAGATTTCTAATGTATTCCTAACAATACTCGTCATCGATTATTCTAATACATTATTCTAATCTGAATTTTTTATTCTTCGGGGGTAGGTTTTAGACTTATTGTGACGTCAACACACACAGATTTAAAGTAGACTAAAATCGTCATTAAATCACAAAAGAACTCATAGGGGTGAGTTGACGATTGAAGAAAGATTTTAATATTTTTTATTTAAATTAACGTAAAAACGTTACAATATGAGCGAAAAAAAATCAATAAACGATTTACCGCCTGAAATTTTGGCAAAAATTTTTAACTACTTGAAACAGCGACCACTTGGATGGGCGACGGCAACATGTCAACAGTAAGTACACACTCGGCCCTTATAAATGTCGTATTCGATAACGCACAGTAACATGCAATTGAGATACGTAAGTCTTATAGGTCGAGGCACATCAACATCTTTATTATCGAATGAATCACACTAAATAAACATTTTTTGTACACAAATAATGTACATTCGCTTTTCCAATCGGAAATAATTGTTAAAAACGTCACTCTGCTGGTGTGAATTTTTCTTTCTGTTCTATACACTTAACGCACACTTAATGTATGTACATTAGTGCGTCTTTGTGTTACGAGTTCTTAGATTGATGAATGTAAATATCTATGATCCTATGAGTCGGCGGACATTGAAGGGACCTTTGATAACACGAACTTTGACACTATCCGCCAGGCGCTGGTTGATAGGGGAGTGGGACGTGTGGTAGTGAGATGGATAAGTAGCATGCTCAGAGATAGAACCGTTGAGGCGAGTGTGTGCGGCCAGTGAATCTCTGGGTAGAGGCTGTATACAGGGTGGAACTCTCTCGCCAATACTATGTATATGGTGTATGGTGGTAGATTCTCTCATTTGGAAGCTGAATGATGAAGGAATCTATGCGCAAGGCTATTCGGACGATCTGACGATTCTAGTCAGAGGCAAATTCGAAAGCACGCTAGGAGACCGACTCAGAGCTGCACTGAGGGTAGTGGAGAAATGGTGCGATGAGAAAGGTCTGAGAGTCAACCCAAACAAAACAGATCTAGTTCTATTCAGTAGAAGGCTATCGGGCTCAGATTTGGTGGGTAAGATGAGGCTCTTTAACAAGACCAAGGAACTGACTTCACAGGTAAAATACCTAGGAGTGACGCTTGATAGCAAGCTAAACTGGATTCCTCATGTCAAGGATAAAGCGCAGAAGGCTCTAGCGGCTTTTTGGCTATGTAGAAACTCTTTCGAGAGGAGCTGGGGTCTGAAGTCGAAGGGCATTCTGTGGTTGTACGAGGCTGTGATTAGGCCCATGCTTAGCAACGGTTGTGTGGTATGGTGGCCTAGGCTGGAGATTGAATGTGCGCTAAGTCGCTAAGTGAAATTCAGAGGCAAATTTGCATCTGCATTACTGGTGCTATGAAAACCCATGGAAGCGCTACTGGCCCTGCCGCCGTTAGAGGTGGTAATCAGAGCTAGAGCTTTTGCTGCCGCAGACAGGCTCGAAGTGGACACGAGAAAATTATTAGAATGATCTCTGACCCGATTTTTTACATGCCAAGAGACGAGATGATGCCAAGAATCGACTTCACAAGGCGATTCGGCGTAAGGATTCCGAGTAGGCGAGAGTAGCTAGATGGCTGGCCTACCCGGCATGGTAGAATTTACAGATGGGTCGAAGATATCTCTAGGAATGGGTGCTGAAGTGTACACCCTGAACTCGGAGGAAGGAAATCAGTTCCATCTGGGAGTCTTTGTGAGGAAAGCAGATCCTTATATGTTCAGACAGTAAGGAGATGATCGGAGCACTGGTTTCACCAGTTACCACTTCCAAGCTTGTGAAAGAGTGTAAGGACTGATAGGTCAAAATATTCAGATCACTCTATGTACCCGGACACTCGGGAGTGGAGGGAAATGAGAGGACGGAGGAGCTAGCCAAGGCGGGTGCTATGGCTCTCGAGAACGGCCCTGAACCGTATCTGCCGATTGCTCTATCAATCTGTTTGAAAGCACTGAGAGATTGGGTGATGCAAAGGCATGCGGATTATTGGAATAGGTACGAAGAAGGCGTACATACAAAGCGCTTCTTCCCGAAACCCAATTTGGAATGAGTAAAAGTTCTGCTAGAGATGGGCAGGAATCGCATAAGGATGGTGGTCGGAGCGATTACAGAACACTGCGCATGAAAAATATGAGGCTTTCGGCAACTTCCAGATGGGCGAATCAGAAGAAAAAACGGGTATTCACGTGATATGCGAACGCTCCAAGTTCTGAGACGCAGGCTGCTGGGAGGCTAAGTCGTGCAACCATCAGATGTTGTCCAACTTAGACCTGGCATTTTGGAAAGGTTCTTGGAGTCAACGGGAAGGTTTGCGTGATTTAAATGATGATTGGGTTGGGAGCAAAGGATCGCAAGATCTGTGTTCCAAGATCATTGACATGATCGCCTGAACTGATATGAGTCAACGATTTAGTCGTTTAGCATGAAGTAGTCAATTCCCTTCCAAAATTCTCCTCTAAATATGGAAGTTAGGCCCACACTGTTGAAGCCTACAGCCCGTACTACTCAACCACTTGACATATTTTCATTTGTTTCTTTAGGTCTGTGTTTTTCATTCAAAATCTTTAAGATCGCTTACCGCCCTCTCCGTTAAGAAATGAGCGAAAAAGTTTTACCGACCCTCAAAAACCACTTTTTCGACCCGACCTAGAGATGAGCGGGATGCCCGAAACTTCGAAAAACCCCACCCGAACCCGAAACCGGATTGTTTTTTTCGGGTTTCGAAAATTTTAATCGGGTCGGGTTCGGTCCGGGCCGGGTTTGGAAACTGTTCGGTCCGGGTCGGGTTCTTGTATCATTTTATTCGGGTCCCGATCCTTTATTGACTTTTTATATTTTACATAACTCGTCTAAATTTTATCGTCTTACATTACACGAATTTCGTTTTAGTCTAAGGTCCGTGACGTCGAACTGTATAGCAGATCAGGTAAGCTCCTGGAAAGTATCACTGACGCCTAGCTTTTCAGACCACAGGTGCATCGAATTTAGTCTGAAAGGCCAAATGCCAAAGGTGGTGATACAGAGATCCCAGGAGAACCAACTGGGAACAGTACAGGAATTTTCTTCGGCAGCATGTTGAAGACAAACTTGCAGCGGCAAATCCTAAGTCGTCGGAAGAGTTGAAAAGTGCCCAGAATTAAAGTCACCCGAAAATAAGGATAGTAAGTTTTGGAGCAGGGAAATAAACGAGTTAAGAGGTAAAGCGAGAAGCGCTTGGAACAGAGCGAACAGAACTTCATTTGAAGTAGACTGGGATGCTTATAGGAAGTCTCAAAAGATATTTCGAAAGGCGGTTAAATGGAAAGCGAAAGAGACGTGGAGGAATTTCTGCGCAGAAATGGAACAAATTCCAGATTATGCCATAATTCATAAAATCCTAGCCAAAGACTCGAAACTGCTGCCAGGTTCATTGCGAAGACCGGATGGCAGTTTCACAAATTCAGGCAAGGAAACCGCCGAGCATCTTCTCGGAACTCATGTTCCCGGTTGTAGTGGTGAGAAAGCAAAGGATAGAACACCGGATCCACCTCCACCAAGTGAGGAGGTCTACGTTCTGGTAAGCCGAATCGTCACGGTGGAAAGGATAAAATGGGCTATTGGAAAGTTCAAGCCCTTCAAGTCAGCGGGCGATGATAGAATATTTCCCGCTCTCCTTAAAGAGAGTGGAGAGATTCTATTAGAACCGTTGTGTAAGGTGCTGCGTAGCTCGCTCATTCTAGGACACATACCATCGTCCTGGGAAACAGTGAAAGTAACTTTCATACCGAAGCCAGGTAAGCCATCACATGTGGAGGCTAAAGACTTTCGACCGATTAGTCTGACGTCATTCTTGTTAAAAACGTTAGAAAGACTGATAGATTTTTACATTAGAGATGAAATTCTGCCAAAGTACCCATTGCATGCAAATCAGCATGCATATCAAGTAGGTAAGTCCACTGACTCAGCACTGCACAGTCTAGTGGCTAGAATAGAAAGATCGTTAGGGGTGAGTGAAATAGCAATTGGATGTTTTATGGACATTCAAGGTGCATTTGACAACACGAACTTCGAGATCATTCGTCTGGCCCTTGAAGACAGAGGTGTAAATTCAGTCGTCGTGAGGTGGATATGCAGCATGCTCAGTAACAGAGCTGTAGAGGCCAACATATGTGGTCACAAGGTAAGTCTATGGGCTGCGAAAGGGTGCCCTCAAGGAGGGATACTCTCACCGCTACTATGGTGTATAGTGGTGGATTCTCTAATTACAGAGTTAAATGACAAAGGGATCTTCGCTCAAGGGTATTCAGATGACCTAACGATACTAATCAGAGGGAAGTTTGAAAGTACGCTTGGGGATCGCATCAGGTTCGCTATCAGAGTGGTAGAGAACTGGTGTCGAAAAATGGGTCTCAGAGTTAATCCAGATAAAACTGACATAATTCTCTTTAGCAGGAGACGCACGGGTCAGGAATTGGTTGGAAAATTTAGGCTGTTTGGCAAAGATGTCGAGCCTGGAAGCCAAGTGAAATACTTGGGTGTCATACTGGACAGTAAATTGAACTGGACAGAGCACGTAACAAACAGAGCGAGGAAAGCTCTGACGGCCTTTTGGATATGTAGGAACGCTTTCGGTAAGAATTGGGGCCTACCATCAAAGGCAATACTGTGGATTTATGAAGCAGTAGTGAGGCCTATGATCTGCCATGGTAGTGTTGTGTGGTGGCCTAGGCTGGAAAAGGAGTGCGCCAAGAAGGAGATGAGCGAGGTTCAGAGGCTGGTATGTATATGTATTACTGGAGCTATGAAGACGACAGCGACGGCAGCTATAGAAGCGCTGTTAGCTATACCACCGATCCATACGATTGTCAAGGCCAGAGCATTTGCGGCAGCAGATAGACTACGGCTCAACGATCTGTGGATGAGGAACTTCTCTCTAGGACATGGAAAGATAGGGAATGCAATAGCTGATCCTATTTTTCACATGCCCAGAGACCGCATAAATGCGGAGATCAACTTTGAGAGGCGCTATGAGGCTATCATACCGAGTAGACAAGAATGGCTAAACAATTGGCCAGATTGCATACCCGTAGATGGACTCATAAGCTTCACTGACGGTTCGAAAAACTCTGAAGGAACGGGGGCTGGGAGTTTCACTCTGGAACTCAGAACGGAAGAGAGTATTTACCTAGGAAAATACTCCAGTGTTTTTCAGGCAGAGACGTTTGCAGCGATGAAAGGACTACGGTGCTCTTTAAGACCAGAAATGGAAAACGAAAGAATCACTGTAATTTCTGATAGTGAAGCTGTTATCAAGGCGATAATGTCGCCCGTTACAACATCCAGAATAATAAAAGAGTTCAAGGAGACCCTGAACGAACTGGGTCTGAGAAATCAGGTTAAGGTCGCTTGGGTGCCTGGACACTGTGGGATAGATGGAAGTGAGAGGGCAGATGAGCTTGCGAAGCTGGGCTCTAAATCTGCTAGCCACGGACCGGAACCTTTCATTCCCATACCACAGTCACTGTGTGATAAGGCGGTGAAGGATTGGACATGGTCAGAGGCTAACAAGCATTGGCAAACTTATAAGGGAGGTTTACACACAAAAGGGTTCTTCCCAGTGGCCGATCGTGGTTGGGCGAAGGAACTGTTGCACATGGACCGGGATAGAATAAGGAGAGTTGTGGGAGCGATCACCGGTCGCTGTGGTTTAAACAGTCACTTAATTCTAAATCAAATGTATTTTGTAAATGAAATACCGTCGACTGCACTAGTCGTACGTTAAATAAATAATAATAAAAATAATAGCCAAAATGGGCATCGTCAATGATCCCAATTGCACCTGTGGCCTGGGTAGAGAAACAGAACACCACATTATTTGTGAATGTCCGAAATTTTCTCTACTGAGACATAGGATTCTGGGTGGTCATGCGATCAGATCGCTCGATGTGCCGAAGCTAGGGCCAATTGTCTTAGACAAGTTCCTAGTGAGCACGGGTAGGTTCTAATGATTTACGTGATGAACGGGAGATGGAACAAAGGATCGATAGATCTGTGTTTCGCGGCCAAAATCCATCCCAACCTGATAAACCTGAAAAAAAAAGGTCCGTGAAGAATGCAGACATCGGGCGTTGAAATAATTATTGTTTCGAAGCAATTTGGGTTATGAGTTTCGAAAAACTTGAGTGTCTGGTTCGGTCCGGGTCGGGTTCGGTCCGGGTCGGGTTTTGAAAAATGGTCGACCCGCTCATCTCTAACCCGACCTATGACCGACATTGCCCAAATCCCATTATAAAATCACTTTTTCATTCACCTTTGGGGGAAAAACAAATTTTGAAAATCGATCCAGTTTTAGTCAAGTTATCGTGCTAACAGACGGACGGACAAGAATTTTTTCGCAAAAATCCACCAACTTCTTTGTCTAAATTCGACTGGTTGCGGTAAAACGCAAGACACGTATATTTCGTGTGAATCTAAAAATAAAGATTTTGATTCGCCTCAATCCAAAAACCTTAGTAAGTACGCTTTAGTAGAAATTAATAAATCCTTCAATTTCAGTTGGAAAGAAATCATCGAAGATACGTGCCTATGGAAGCTTGATCTGAATTGTGACTATTACTGTAGTCCTAACATGATGATTCATTATTTGCAAAGATCGAATCGAAAGTTTCACGAAATCGTGGTTTTTAACCGGAAAAAGAGAGTAAAGCCCAACAAAATGGTAAACTTTTTCCGCATACATGGTTGCAATGTCTCGAAATTAGCACTAATGTGCCAATGATTTGATCGAAATCATCAAATGCATGCCAAATTTGAAACACTTAATTTTGAAAAATGTTTTCACTCCATCCATTAGCTGTTTTTCGTTCTATTTTTTTCGTTCATTACCAGAATTCACAAAATTGGAAATATTGGATGCGAATGATTGTGCACCTAGCGTCATCCAGTGTTTCAAACGATCGCCGAATCTCAGCGAATTAGTGCTGCTGGACAATAATTATGATGGGAAAATTACACATAAACTTATACTTGAATTCCTTCAAAAACGAACGCAACTGAAATCACTAGTTCTCAAAAATATCGGCGAGAATTCGGCAATTTTTCAAACCGACGTCATCAGAAACGGCAGTGTAAAGTGTCCGATCAGTCAATTGAATTTGATGCACTTTGATGAAAAAATACCGCAAAAAATCTGCGATAATATTTTAGAATACTTAAAACATCAGGCAAAGTCTGTAGAAGTTTTGAAATTGGGAGTGCGAGTCCCCGAATCGGTCTATGAACTTGTATTTTCGGAATTCGAAAATTTAAAATCCCTTCAGTTGGTCACCTGTCAACTCCCACGGAATAAGGAATTCTACCTGCGACTAAAGCAAAACAAAAGCATCACTCAATTGTTTTTATGTGATCGTGCAGGAGAAGATCTCGCGTTTTGTCCGGGGATGAAAGAAGTTGTTCGATGTTTACCAAATGTTACCGATTTGACTTTAGGTCATCTTCTCAGCCAACAAATTCTAAGAATTATTACTTTTACAAATCTGAAAAGATTTACATTGAATGCTTACTTGAAAAAAGAATACTCTGATATTCAGTTTTCCAATCTCAAAACATTTCGTATTTTGTATTTTGATGAACTATTCAATTGGCAAGTCTTTACAAGACTCAATCCCCACATCACAGAACTAGTAATAAGGAGAATTTTCGTCATTTCTTATGACCAATATTTCGTCAATAATGTTCTTGAAATTTTACGCAAAAATCTAAGATTACAAATTTTGAGAATTGAAAGATTTTTTTCAACTAATTACCAAACTTTCAACATTCTTCGAGAATTCACCGATTTGAAAATCATCGACTTGAACAAGCACTGTAGGCTTGCGGAGTGTCAGATGAGCAAATTACCTGGCCTGTATTTCCATAAAGTGAAAAGCAAAAAGCATTTCTTTGTGCGGAGAAGTCCTGATGATTTGTTTTCATTTAAAATAACACGTTACATTACGTGCCCATGGCCAATGTCACTTACGAATTACGAATTTCCATTTTAGACCATGAAATTAATGCGACGAGATCACTAATACTTAAATCAAAATGAATGTCAAATGAATTGTGCAAATAAACTAACTTTGTTTTAAAAGTACGATTTTTATGTGTCTTATTTAGACCCGTGCGCCGGTCCACTTTTTTCGGCGGCGGCGCCTAAAATTTTTTAATCTGTCGGCGGCGGCTTACATTGGCTGAAGCTTTTTACCGGCGGCTGACTTCGGCGCGCGTCAAATTTTTTATCGGCGGCGACGGCGCATTTCGGTGCAAAAATCGGCGCCAGTAAACTTTCTGATTAAAAAAATAACAAATTTATGTTGTTTAAATTTATATACGTAGTCCGGTGCGAGTTGTCCTTTCGATCATATTTTGGGATAAAAGCGATTGGATTGCTATGGAATATTTAGGAATGTCATACAATTTTATTAGATCAAAGTCATTGAAAATCGCCGAAATGGCAATTTGAAGAAACCCTCCCGAAGTGGCGCACGCACCGACCTATTAAAGAAAGGCCTTGGACCTATACTTTCATGGACAAACATAGTAAAAAGAACTTCTTTTGGCTTATGGCCGACCGTAAAACCAACCTGGACTCCTGAGAAGAGTCCTTGGGCCTTTGTTTCTCTTGGACACTCATGAGGCTTCGACTACCTCTGCATCGTAGCAAAAATTAAAGGTATTTTAACCTAAAATTCATGGAAAATCTCCAATTATCGTATATAGATCGTGTAGCACGAGTTATGCCAACTCTATGGACCCTCCAGCCTGAACCAGTGAATCGGTTTTCATCAACGTTTTTGATTTGACTCCTGAAGTCCTGAATTCCACATCTTTCATTCAAAACCTTGCAAAGCAAATTTCGTCCGGAAACCGCGAAAATATAAGCTAAAAAATTTCACCGTTCTTCAAAAAACCACCTTTTTTATTACTTTTTAGATCGTAAAGTTCTTTTCCGATTTTTGCACATTTTCAATTCCAACTCCTATTGCGACTACCTTTCAAGGAAAAAAAAGTATTTTGAAAATCAGACAAGATTTACTCGAGTTATCGTGTTGACAGACGGACGGACGGACAATTTTTTTTTTGCAGATTCGGCATCTAAGGACCATGATCGAAGCTCCTTCCCCTCCCCCCTCTTACTCCCCCATTTCAAATCGACTGGTTATAAACGTCGTGGTAAACGTATAAGCTCTGTTACTTCGTGCGGATCTAAAAATATCATGAATCCTTTGAACCT
>CM055403.1:67366375-67424102 GCA_029228625.1 Pseudolycoriella hygida
CAAAGGCGAAGTTGTAGAGAATTAAGTTTTAGCCGTACACGTGTTTCATGGTTTTGGGAAAATGTGGCCTAATCCCGGGATAGCGCCACTTCCATATTCCAGAGGGATGATTCATACCTCTAGAACTATGGCAGCTAGAAAGTTGTTTACAAACTTACAAAAGTACTGATATCCGCAAAAAAACCTCTTACAGAGGAGGTGTGACGCAAGTCTTTATGCCTGCTTACAAAAGCTGTGAAATCAGAAAAGTGTGACGCATTAATCAACTAAGGTAAAACTATTTTCCTCCAGTTACAAAAGTTCTGAAATCAGAGGGGGGTGACGCATTAAGCTTCGATTCGCAACAAAATCTTTTAAACAAAATTATGTTGAGTTCAAAAAATTGCGTCACAAATGCCAGACCCACCAGCGGAATAATTTTTCAACAATTTCAGTTTTTAAACGCATAAAATTAAATTTACCCTAAACGATGCAATAAGAAATAAAAATCAAAGATTTGCAGCGTAAAAACTGAAAGTACAGAAAAATTGTTTCGTCGTTGGGTCTGGCATTTGTGACGCAATTTTTTGAACTCAACATAATTTTGTTTAAAAGATTTTGTTGCGAATCGAAGCTTAATGCGTCACCCCCTCTGATTTCAGAACTTTTGTAGCTGGAAGAAAATAGTTTTACCTTAGTTGATTAATGCGTCACACTTTTCTGATTTCACAGCTTTTGTAAGCAGGCATAAAGACTTGCGTCACACCTCCTCTGTAAGAGGTTTTTTTGCGGTTATGTATTACACTTGCATTCGGCTGATCATATCAACCATCTTCAGGCTGAAATAACATAATTAATTAGTTAGCTTAACAATGACATTTTCTTTAACATTATCTAAATCTCCCCTGCACCATATCACAAAGAGGACCAGCGTAGTTTCTCCAAGAAATCCTGAAACTATTTTCTCTAAAATGTAATTCTCACCAAGTATGCCTTTAGAAGCAAATTTCTAACTGCCATAGTTCTAGAGGCATGCGTCATCCCTCGCAATTCTAGAAGTTGCTTTATACCGGGATTTGGTGATTTTTCCCTAAAACCCTGAAACACGTGTTCTCTAAAATTGTAATCTCTACAACTTTGCCTTTGAAAGCCACTTTCTAACTCTCATAGTTCCAGAAATATGGGTCATCCCTCCCAATTCTAGAAGTGGCCATATCCCCGGATTGGGTCATGTTTCCGAAAACCCTGAGACACGTGTTCCCTTAAATTTGATTCTCCACAACTTCGTCTTTGGAAGTAAATCCCTATCTTTCGTACTTAACGAAATATTGACTGAATTTCGTCCATTCCATGGGTTCCACTGCCCAAACCACTCAACCGATTTCCACCGAAATTTCTTCTCAGCTTTTCGAGATCAAAGCGTTTCATTTGAATCGAAAATGAACAATTTCCGTGCTATACTTGGCGAAATATTTGCAAAAAAGTTTCACTGACCCTCGACCAACCTGGTTTTTGGTAACTTCTTCGACCACACCTCTGTAACCACCTGGCCGATTTTGCTCATCTTCGAAATTAAATCATGGAACTATGTAACCTTTCAGAGGAAAAAAGTTTAGAGTGATTGACCGACGGACAGAATTACATTTCTTATTCGCTGATTCGTCATCTCTAGACGTTAATAAATGTATCCCCCCACCTCCTGCCTCGTTCTACCCCATGTTACAATAAAGTTGTTTGTAGTAAACGTATAGGATCTTTGTACTTGTACAAAAATCCAGCCGGTTGCCATTTCATTTCCCCTTGGATTTGACTTATTAGCTTTGCTAAGTTTTTCTTAGGTGCCGCGCCGTCCATAAATTATGCCACTCAAAAATCGAATTTTTGAGAACCCTCTTCCCCACGCCACAACGGTACCACGTGAATCCCTCCGATTTGTGACAGGAAAAAAATCGAAAATCACAGAAAGTCCAGCTGGTACTATGTAAACCGAAAACTCTATAAAATTGCGCAAAAATGACATCGACAATAAGGTGAAATACGCTTTCACTTGTTGTGTCTGGCGAAGAGTTAGTTTCTCGTTGCAGTGTTGCACATACCAGCGCCTGATGGTCCAAAAGTTTTCAAATATTTTTAGGAATTACACAATTCGATTAATTTCGAGATTAATTTACAAGTACTTAGCGGCCTAAGTACTCCCCGCTGTCACGCTAGCCCTCTGAGCGTGACGTACTTCATGAACGACCCTTTACTGATACGAATGGCAATTTTGAGATTGGCGACATCCTGTGACACTAGCCCAGTGTTTTGTAAATGACTTTTTGTCTATTTCGAGAGTGTGCAGTGCCTATTATTGCGTACTTCAGCCGATTGCCAATTTCCCCCTCTCCTTCCTTTGCATCAAACACATGATTTTCCAGATGGGTTTCCTTGACTGTAGTGACGGCACTAGAGGAGCCGAAGCGAGATCTTGGTGAATTGGAAGCGATTTTCGACCATTCAGTAGCGAGTACTGACTCGCGTCGGATTTCTGATGGTAGGATGTGTGGAGGTACTGTTACAGGCAGTCATGGCAGTGGTGTTGACTTTAGAGTTCCGGTGACGAGAATTCGGCTGAGGTAAGTTTCATTGAGGAAAGAGCCTTTAACTAAGGCTAACTTTATC
This sequence comes from Pseudolycoriella hygida, assembly GCA_029228625.1. Lineage (NCBI taxonomy): Eukaryota > Metazoa > Arthropoda > Insecta > Diptera > Sciaridae > Pseudolycoriella > Pseudolycoriella hygida. The sequence continues at coordinate 67,369,016 of CM055403.1, forward strand.
CATTAACGTGAATGGTACTACGGGTAATACAAATGAGTTCTTCTAGATGAGTTCATAAGCTTAACTTGAATTTGGGGCTCATTACTGAAGGTAAACATCTGGGTTTCATAATGAATTTCCAAACTCTTGTTGACTCACCTCAACTTTGCTTAAACTTTCGCGGATATAAGCGCCGCAGGTAATATTTTTGAAAGCAGAGAAAAAGCTGCACAAATTGGGAGATTCCACAGTTGTAAGAAATTTTGGGAAATTCCAAGTAAGTACGCCTTCTGTACGTTCCGTTGAGTTTTTTTTCATTAAAAACTGCCAATTAACTGCATTTCTGTCCTTCGATTTCCTTCGGCGCAAATAAAATTTTCACGAATTCAAATTGTTTGTTCATGTAATTTCCTGAAATGAAAAGTCCAAAATTCCAAATTATTTCGATCCTCGCCATTGATAGCGTGTGAATAGGATAGGATAATGTGTGTAAGGAAAGCAAACTTTCCTAGGCACCTGAGCCGCCAATGCTGCCGTGCAACGCAGAAAAACCTTGCGATGAAAGAGATACGACATCATACGATATCTCTTCTCTCTTTCATCGCAAGGTTTTTATCCCCCGCAAAACGCAACAACAGAGAATTTTCTTTCTCTTTCACTCTAACACTTATAACATATTGTCGTAACCCTCACACACTTGTCTTGAAACTATTTCAGCGAAAACACGGCTTTTTGTGCATTAATAGCAATTGAATTCAATCCATTATGCATGCATACAATGACTAGTGTGTTATTAACTGTTCATGACGTTCCGAGGTAAATTACTCAAAGTTGCTGTCAATTATGTTTGTGCGTACAGGCGAACTTGTTTTGATTTCGGAATTCGTGAAGACAGTCGTACAACTGAGGAATTGCTGTGCCCAGATGTCGTCCTGCTCAGCTGTTATGTCGGAGCTTCGATACTCAATGGCCTCGTGTTACCAGCCGTTGTATCGTTCAGCACGGTTTGCGGACCAGATTGCTTTTGCCTTGAATGTGGTTCGATAATTGCATTGAGACTATTTCAGTGAGCGAGAGCTCCTGTTGCTACAGGGAGACCGAGATCGTCGGGTGGAGGAGTTCAGACAGACCGCAGGGTAAGGATGATACGTGGCGCGGCTCTTCCACGGCGGACAAAGTGTAAGTGTTTAAACCGCATTGATACACACGTGGCGAACAATGTTGTGGAACAGAGACTTGTTTTCGGACAGGGCTGGCTCGTGTACACACCTCTTATCATTTCGGATAGGATGATGGGACGGCTAGTCGGAAGACGAGTTCTGGGCTACACGGTGAGCTTTGCTACTGCGTGACGTGACAGCTGCGCACCGCTAAGTAGGAGGCGACCTGGCTCGACCGCTTTGTGGTTTCGCCGCTGAGATTACGGTTTCAGGCTTCATCTATCAGGTTCACCCCTGGCTATGAGCCTGTTGTCTTGTGTGGTTTAAGGTGGTGTGGAGGCCTTAACGAAGGCTTCCAACTTTTAATGATGAATCGGGAGAACAAAGGGCCACTATAGTCTGTGTTCGCGATCAGAGATGATCACCCATCTGAAAAATCTATTAAACCCTCACACACAGGCATTTTACCTGCTTTTTTTTTTTTTTTTTGCTCAAGGGTGAGGAAACCTTCAAAAGGCACCTGGTCCTCCTGGACCCAGGTAGTGTTGGATTTTTACCAACTAAAACCTCCTTCCTTGATCGCCACGCTCTCGTCTCCCCGGAACCGCCTCACAGCATTACTTCGGGGAGGGGCTTTCGCACCTACTTTCTCAGATCAACTGCCAGTCTTCGTTGATCGTCTCTCCATGCACTTTGTAGCTTCACCATTATCTTCGCAATTGCGTTGTCCGCTACTTTCCACACTTCTTCGTCGCGACACATTCCCGATATTATGTTGTCGGCGTTTACGTCTGGCCTGCTCGCGGCTATCAGTTCACATCGCTCCTGTTCAAAACGGGGACAGACAAACACAACGTGCTCTGCGGTTTCTTCCTCTTCAACGCATGTCACGCAGAAAGGTGATTCCGCGTGTCCAAACCTATGCAGGTACTTCCTGTAGCACCCATGACCCGACCGGAACTGCGTCAGGTGGAAGCTAACCTCTCCGTGTTCCCTATTTACCCATGTGGTTACGTCCGGGATAAGCCTATGAGTCCATCTTCCATTTTCCGCGGAGTCCCACTCTCGCTGCCATTGACTCAGTGATTCGACTCTTACTTGTGCCCTCACTGTTTTGGTGTTTTCCTTCAGTCTGTGGCATTCACTGTCTTCCATCAGCATTATGCATATAGGCATCGTTCCGGCTATCACACATACCGCTTCCGAGGAAATCGTTCTGTATGCGCTTGCTACCCTTATGCTTGACAACCTCTGGGTTTTTATCAACCTCCTACGGTTCCTCTGTGTGTCTAACGCCCTTATCCACGCTGGTGCCCCGTAGCGCAGTATCGATAGGGTAACACTTGCTAGGAGCCTCCTTTTACTGCTGCGCGGTCCAAACCCATTCGGCATTATCATGGCCAGTGCTGCATTGGCTTTCATTGCCTTTTCGCACGTATAATCTACGTGGGCATTAAAGTTTCCACGATCGTCTAACATGACTCCAAGGTGTTTTAGCTGGCGAGTGGATGTGATCTCGTTCCCCTCGATGTTCATTACAATCCGCTCAGTTTTCCGACAATTGCTCACGAGCATGATCTCGGTTTTCTGATGGGCCAGCTTCAGTTTAGCCATTGTCATCCAACTTTCTACAGTTTCCAACGCCTCTTTCGTGACGACTTCCACCTCCAACTTTGACGTTCCGATAACTATGAAAATTAGGTCGTCGGCAAAAGCAATCGTCGTAACCCATCTTGGCAGCTGCAGCCGCAGCGCTGCGTCGTACATCGTATTCCACAGCGTTGGTCCTAATATGGATCCTTGTGGAACACCAGCTGTGATGTCTACCATCTTTTTCCCTTCCCTGGTATCGTACATTAGCACCCGTCGTTCGAAATAGCTTTTCATTACCCTGCAGAGGAAATCGGGGACTCTCATAGCATTTTACCTGCGATTGTATTGAAGCGTGGGCAACAATAGTTTTTGTCTCATTTCATTATGATTGTTGTGTGTGAGTGAAAAAGATGCAAGATCGAAATGGTAGCGTGGGCAACTAACAATAGTTTAAGTCTTGTTTCCACTCAAATGTAGATGTCGCACTTTGCGGGTGCAATTCTGAATGATTCGTGTTGTGAATTCAGCACCTGACTTGCGAATGTGTGAGTTCAGCGCCCTACCGTCTCAGCTACCTGGATAACGTGTTATTGACCACTGCTTCACATGATGAAGTCTGCTGACGATAACCTCTGTATGATTGAAATGATTCAACAGCTTCCGGACAGACCACCACGAAAGTAATTGGATGACAGCTGGACAGTTCAGACTCGATTTCGAAGTAGATGATCGCAAGAGATAGGTGATTTTGGGTAGTTGGTAAGTTAAATGCAGAGAAAGAAACAATTGCAATTATCATTTACAGAAATTGTATTATATTTCTCAAAAATTAGTTTTTTTTTGTAAATTATTAGTTCTTGTGATAAAGGTATGAACATTTGAAATTGTACAACCATACCGATGATCACAAAGTCATTCAAAACGACATTCAGATATATTCATGTAACATCGACTTAAATATTAATGTTTCGTTGTTATGAGTAACCCTTAAAAACGTTTAAAAAAAATTGAAAAAGTTTGTCCATACATTTACTATAAACACACGGGACAAACGTTGAAAAATCTTATGTGACTAATGACTTTATTACAAAAAATGTTTTATTTGCATTTATTGAATCAAAATGTTTTTTATGATTATGAAAACTTTTTAGACTATGACTCATCTGATTGATTGAACGTGCAGCCACAGGCAATTTCCAGCTCAATCAATTAATCAGAGAATAGCAATACAAAAGCTTTCCAAACAATACTTTGGTCTATCTCCAGCACAGATCAATTTTTCTTTAAATTTATATTTTATTTTTTACATTCGGCTTTCCTGAGACACACATCTGCCAAGATTTTGTGCATTTGCTTAAACGCATATAACACTCGGTTACATGAACAAAGCATTAACTTTCCTAGAATACATCGATTTCTGTATACAATTCGAATATCAAAACCACCGATGCGACATCGCGACACATACAATGTAAAATCCTTTCATACAACTAAGAGATTTGATTCATTCTTAACTTCTACATATTTACAGCGTTCCTTCTTCCATAGGAATAATATCTTACTTTACGATTCTATTATTAACAGAAAATCACGTTACAAAATTTACATAAATAGTTCTTTGTCTATTGGCACTGGCACATTCTATCGCCTGTTCGATCAAACAGCAACAATCTTACTGGGATCGACTTTAACTCGCAAGAAAACTGTATCGTCTTTAATGAACGAACGGCGTGTTAACATTTCATGGGAAATGAATTTCGGGAAGCCGAAACCCAACGAGTCCGGTTCGTGTGATGGTCGTTGGAAATTCGTCCACGATGGATCGGGTACAAACGATTCGGCAACTCCCCCCTGTCCGCCAGAGTTCATCGTTCCCTGTTCGAATAATGTGAATGTAATTGAATGTGAGAATGGCCATTTCAACAGAGCGTCATAATCCCCTGGTAGGACCTTGATGTAGACAGAGACGTGTGTTCCTTCCCCCGGACCGTTGCCATTCAGAAACATTGAAGCTTGTAACTTATATCCATACTGACTGGTGTAAAATGGTGGAGATACCAACTCCAGACCATCCTTAGTTTTAGCTTCTACCATTTTCGACGCCCAATCGGTAACTTTCCATAGAAGTGTGCCAGTGTAATTTGTGCTCAGTTTTGCAACTGCTCCCTTTAACATTTGAATTTGTTGGCCTTGTCGACCGGCTAATGAGACCATTAAAGATAAATGCGCAGCTGTGTTCGCTTCCAAATGAGATTCCAACAAATTACGCGGTCCCTTAAAGCGACAACCAGCTTCCTTGAATGTGCATGGAATGGCCAGTGCTTTACACTCATCGCGTAAATGTGTTTCGATATCCGACCGTGGAATGGGACCAGTGTCACAACGCTGTGGACAGGGTAGAGGACTGCGACTACATGTCGCACCATGTGCAGCCAATGTATCGGCAGAAAATTCCCGACTGCAATGTGGACATCGTCTTAGTCTTTTCGCACAGTCTTTAACACGATGGACTGACATTCGACCACGAAGAATTCGCGCACCGCATTTTGCTTCACAGTAGATTGGTTCCTGTAAAAAGTAATTTCTTTTTGAAAAAATGGAAACTTTACCAGGGAGAATTATGTGTTTTACCTGATTGCATGTGCCGGTGTGATCTTCGAGACCTTGACCCGAAAATTCGGTTTTGCAATATTCACAGTTGGCTCGTCTTTGGTTGCATGTAAATGTAAGGTGATCAGTCATCATAACGCGTGGTATTTGAGATCCACATTTGTTGGGGCAAGGTGCTGTATCATGTTTGCATGCGTTGAGATGAGCCTGGAATAGAAAAAAGTATTTTGTTAGTTTTAGTTTTGTGGTATTTTGTTGAGGACCAAATGCTTAAAATTCTATAAGAATTCCTAAAAAGCGATCATTAATGACCGCTCACAGAATTCCTGACCCCATAGATCTACAACGGTTGGAAACTTTCGGCCAACATGAAGGAGGCAATAATTTCATCGTCCAACTTAAGAACGTGTCAGATATTTTGACAGTTCTATGTTTTGCGATATTTTTTCATTGCATATTTCTAAGGCAGTGATCATCAATTTTAAATTCCGAAACATCTACATCCCTTTATAGATTCTCTGAATCAGAATCAGGGCCTAATATTTGGGAATTAATTCCCAAATATTAGGCCCTGATCAGAATATATAATTATTGAGTCTTAGTGTCAAAATTTGATCTGAAAAAACATCGCAAAGACTCGGCGAATGCGATGTTTTTTCAGATCAAATTTCAAACAGTAGATGTTTCGGAATTTAAAATTGATTGTCACTGCCTTACAAATATGCAATGAAAAAACATCGCAAAACATAGAACTGTCAAAATATCTGACACGTTCTTAAGCCCGACTTTCTTGGTTTTTAAAGACGTCATAACCATGCGGCTCACATATTCTTCCATTGATACACATTCGGATAGTTTCAAATCGAGTAATTGCTTTAGCAGCTCGACTTTACGAGACAAACCGTTATCTTCAAATGCTTTTTCTAGAGCATCCCAAGCGGTCTTGGCAGTTGTAGTATCGACAATATAAGAATACACGGTTTCATCCAACAACAGTTTGCGTTGCGGAATTACTCAACGTAGTCTTCATACACGACCACACCTTTTTGATAACCAAATAAGATTTCGCGGCAATCTTCCAAGTGTCGTAATTTTTCCTGCCTTTAAGTTTGGAAAAACGACTGTTCTTTCAGCTGAGGAAGGGAGTTCCACAGGGATCTATTTTGGGGCCGTTATTGTTCAGTATATTTATTAATGATTTGAAGAATTCTGTTCTCTGTATGCAGATGATGCTCAACTCTATAAAAGTTTTGTCAATGATGAAGCAGACATTTCAATAGATCAAATTAACTTGAATCTACAAGCAGTCTGTGATTGGGCGAATAGGAATTGAATACAGGGAAGACCAAGGTAATTGTCATTGGTGATACCCATCCAATTGGACTCCCGGTTATTCAAATGGATGGAGTCGAATTAGTGTTTTCGAAAACTGTCAAGAATTTGGGCCTAATAATGAATGATAAATTATCTTGGAAAGATCATGTAGATAAAATCTCACAAAGCGTATTCATGGGTCTAAGGAGTCTTTGGCCGCTCTCAAAAACAACGCCAACAAGCAAGGACGCGATACTTGCTGGGCAAAATCATTGCTTCTTCCACATGTTGACTACTGCAGTCCAGTATTCTATTATGGTGTGGACTCAGCTTGAATGAATGTGCTCCAAAAATCTGTTAAATCAATTACACGCTATGTCTATGGGCTTTAAAGGACTGATAATCTGAATTAAGGTTGTATTGCCCGAACTCGACTGATAATGCAGACAGTTATGTTACACGCTTTTTGGGAAGTTCCTTAGACACGTTCCTAAAAGTTCTTTCTATATAAACCTAACTGTTCTCGCGAACCAAAATATCTTAGTGATAGCTAGTGGTTCCGCGTGCAAATTATACAGTTAGAAAAAATCATTGTTTGTGAAAGGGTGAAGAGATTGGAACTTAGTACCAGTAAGGACGAGGAAAGTATACCAAATTCTTTAATGACATGTTAATCCAACCATGTACGAATAACCACAACTTACATAACTAACAAAACGATTCATTTGACGATTATAACTGGCTGTTTGATTGAAGTTTTGCTAAATTGGAAAATTCGTTGAGATGGGCTTTGTTCAAATCTTATTTAGGGTATGATCCGTTCATATTTATGTAGTAGAGATTAGACCATTTTTCGAAACCCGACCCAGACCGAACCCGATCCGATTAAAATTTTCGAAACCCATGAACCCGAAAAAAACAATTCGGGCTCAGGTCGGGTTTTTCGAAGTTTCGGGCAACCCGCTGTAGAGCTGTTGCAATTACAGGAGCGAAATAAAAACGACCGTTCGACTTGGATTTACAAAAGAGAAGAAGTTTTATTTGTAAAACGTCTAACACAGTCATGAAGTTGCGCAACATTATGTCAATTAAACTAGACAGATGACTGAGGGCCATCTCTAAATGAAGTGCTGAATCACATATTTCAACAGTGACATCCACAAATTCATTTGTGTATTTTTCATCAACTTGCTTTTTTACTCGTGCAGTTGTATACCTAGGAATTTATGAGGCTGTGATAAGGCCGATGATTAGCCACGGTTGCGTGGCGTGGTGGCCAAGGCTAGATGTGGAATGCGCTAGGAAACTGTCACGTGAGATTCAAAGGCTAGTGTGTATTTGTACCACGGGCGCTATGATAACCACCTCAACCCTAGCGATGGAGACGCTGCTGGCTCTGCCTCCTATCGGTATTGTGGTTAAAGCAAAAGCTTTTCCCACGGCTGATAGGCTGATGCACAATGGCATGTGGACTCCGAATTTTCACATTGGGAATGGTAACATTGCAACGATAAGATCGATCCCGGTGTTTGAAATGCCGAGAGGCGATATGACTGTGGTAACCTGTTCCGACAGGAATTTTGAAGCGAAAGTTCCCATTAGGCAAGAATGGCTTAGTGGATGGCTAGCGAGCCTTCCCGGGAACTGCGTGGTTAGATTTACAGATGGATCGAAATCTCGTGAAGGGGAGGTTCTAGTGTATACGGCATGGGCTCTGGAGAGGGAAATTGCTTCTATCTGGGAGCTCTTGCCAGTGTGCTCCAAGCGGAGATCTTCGCGGTGCTGTCAGCAGCTCGTGAGACTCTGCCTGTTGGAACGCACGGCAAGAGGGTGCTTATCTGTTCGGACAGTAAGGAAATGATCAAGGCGCTGATGTCGCCTAGAGTGACCTCCAAGCTAGTGAAAGAGTGCAGAGATTACCTGAACGAAATGGGTCTAAGGAATCAGATCACTTTAGTTTGGGTACCTGGGCACTCTGACGTGGAGGGGAATGAAAGAGCTGATGAGCTAGCCAAGGCGGGTGCTGAAGCTCTCGGTCACGGCCCTGAGCCGTTTTTGCCGATTACTCGACCTGCGCGTGTAGAAGCACTGGGAAGCTGGGTGATGAGGAGGCATGTGGAGCGCTGGGAAGGATACTATGGTGGTATCCACACCAAGCGCTTTTTCCCGAGACCTAATGTGAAATGGGCCAAATCTCTGCTAGGGATGGACAGGAATCGCATCAGGAGAGTGGTAGGTGCGATTGCGGGCTGAATGGGCACATGAAAAAGCTTAGGCTCTCGGCGACCTCTATGTGTGCGTGCGGCTTAGAGGAAGAAACGGGATTTCATGTATTATGTGAATGTCCCAGTTTCTTCCAACTGAGGCGCAGGCTGCTGGAAGGGTATGTTGTAAGACCGTCCGAGTTGCTAACCTAGAACCAGCTATTTTGAGCAAGTTCTTGGAGGCGACCGGGAGGTTTAACTAACTTGAGAGGGGAAGCTGATTTAAATGATGAACGGGAAAGGAACAAAGGATCGTCAGATCTGTGTTTCAAGATTGGTAAAACGATCGTCCCAAGCTGATAAATCTAAAATACCTTGGAACACAAGCTCTACACTCGTCAAAAAACAGTTTTGAAAGCTTTTTGCTTAAAAACACCCTCTTGAGTTTGTCTCATTTCACAAAATTGGTCGCTCATGTAATGACTTACTTCCACACACCCCACTGTAATCTACTATTATTGAGTCAACGTTTTTGTCGCCTCAAACCCGACAATTCTTGTTGAAATCTTTTACCGAGCTATAAATCGAAATAGTTTTTCAACAGAATCCTCATCGTATTTTGCGTGTCGAATATCATCCCAGGTCTTATTTCGTAAAATCATTTTTCAGAATACAATGATAAGAATAGGGAAATAACAAAAAGATTTTAGTTATGGAACGACAATCAACAATCTGGGACATGAAAAGGTTGATTTCAATTCAAAATTTATTACTAACCCATACTTATGCGTCCTATCGTTCGGGAATAAAAATCTGTAACATTTCCCAAACCGCAGACGAAAATTGCTTTCTTTATAGCCATATAAGGAAACATGCAACATAAAATCAAAAGACCTTTCTCGTTTTGAATGAAATCATGCACTTCATTTGAACGACTAACAACAACATCTGGTTCCCGTCTTTCCATAATCGTACAGCATCTCTGTTTCAATATTAAAAATGAAAATACCAGCAGCAACATTTATACCAGCATGTAGCAATCACGAAGTGACTATGGGTCTTTCATTTGACATGATATTATTATAACACTCAAACATACCACACTCCGAACGTATCAAATTCCGTGCTCTTCAGATTCAACTATTAAACCAAACACATAAAACGCCAAAATACTCCGGGAAACATTTCCAATTAAACATCATTCAACATATCATCTAACGTTTGATCCAACACTCATTGCGTACACTTAACATATGGCCTAACGTTACCCAAATGGAAATTTTAATTGTTGCTTTTGTACATTAAATTTTCGACCTCTTTTTTTTGGAGACTTTGATTAATAGATGGAAATGCTCATAATAATTTACGAAATGTTCTAACAACGTCTTTTAATCGAAATTAAGTAAAACGAAATCAAAAGTGCTAGTGTTTTATGGAGTTACGCATCGTCAAATCGGATACGCAACATCTAGAACAATAAAACCGCGAAAAATGATTATTCGCTTCAAATAATGAACGTAACGTTTTGTAAGTGTACAGCAACTCGAATTGGGAGCACTATACATCATTCACATACAAAATTTTCTGATCTATAATTAGACGCCAATTAAACAAAAAATTATCATTTCGACACAAACCTAAACCTTCCATTTCATCGGAATAAATTGTGCGGTGCATTTGAACAAATTTTCAATTTCATTATGAAAATCTAGTCGTTGTCGTGACCGACAATATTCTATAAATTCTACCGTAAGCATTTTTCTCATTCAATTTTGTACAAAGACTGACTTTTTTCACATTAAATTGATTCGCGACGAGATCGAATTAATAATTGTTTGACTCACGCTTTCGTATTTTTATGAATTTACTTTGCATTCAATAAACCTAAAAAACGAGGAATTTTGCCAACGAAATGTTTTCTGCTGTGTGGTTGATGGGTTGATGGCTTTCAAAACGAAAAGGTAAAACGTTAAGGAATGCGAATTTATTGCGATAGTCATTTTCGTGCAGGTTTTGTTCACCTTTCGTATAATTCTTCTGAACATAAAGCGAACATCTCGTATGCTTTATGTATAACGTTACGAAAGGAAGGTCTGTCGTCGCTGAAAGAACAAGTGGTTTTCCCTGTATCTAAGAAAAATTGATTCTTTCTATTTTGTCAATTTGATTATTAAAGTATTTGAAGACAGGTGGGCTGAAGGTTTTTCATGTTACATGAAGGGAGGTGTGTATCATTGTGATTGAAATGACTATCGGCTCTTGGGGTACGCCAATGTTGACGCGAGAATAGAAAAGACTCTAATAGCGCTGTGGAGATGTAGCAAAGCTGCCCATAAGCTGGACTTATGGTTCCAAGTGGGGACTCTGGCCTAAGGTCATGTTCTGAGAAAATCCTCATATACATTCGGTCCTCCTGGAACAGGTAGTTTTGGATTCCATTCTTCAATGACCTACCAACTAAAACCTCCTTCCTTACTCTCCATGCTCTCTTCTCCCTTAATCGCTGCGTCCACTGGAAGTTTTATTTCCGCCGTTTGGAGTTCGTCTCTCGTTTTCCTCTTGAGTATCGTCATTGACTCTCGTCACGTATATTACCTTGCTCTTTCAGAGCTTTTCGAAGGTCTTTGCTTGTCGTGATCTCATCCACATATCTACATTCAATCGTGGTCATGTGGGACATCGCTCTCATTTTTGCTGATTCTAGACTAGACTAGATCTTTAAAATCTGCACTTTTAATCTCTGGGCCCTTCTTAAGTTCAAACAACAACGCCACTATCAGAGCATCAGATTTCGGTCTCAGTCTTTTAAGCTTAGGCTTCTCTTTCTTCTCCATCTTTTTGTTTCTTACTTCCTTCCACTCATTAAGACTAAGCTTCGGTGTTTATGTATCTGGTCTCCTTGTGGTCCTTTCGTTAATTTTATCGTCGCTTTTGCTCCTCTTCGCCGCGTTCCTTGGTGTGGGCGTAACATCCGGCGTTTGTTTTCTTTTTGACGAGAGTGGGGTAGCTAGCAATTCGACAGCTTGATCTATTTTCTCCTTCTTGTCAGCTGTTTCTGCTTTCCGCGTCCACGACTTGATTGCAATTCGTTAAAGCAGGCTCGAATGTTAATTGCCATCCTCTTTATGTCCTTATAAACGTTATTCTTGTCTTGAATAAATTCGTGCAGCTCTTTTGTCATTTTTTTGGCTAGCTCCAGCTTTGGTTCGCCGGTATCGTTGGCCTGGAGCAGATTTGCTCTTTTCTCGTTTGTTCTCACGGGCGACTAATAGCGAACACGTCGTAAATCTGTAAATTTAAACCTCCAATTGGTTCCTCCGCTCCGATTTCCCCTGCTGGTTTAAACTTCACTCCCTTATACATTCATATTAAAATGGAAGCTCTAGCACTAGCACTAAACAGACTTGCCAGAGATTGTGAAACGATGAGAGAAACCGATCACACACGAATATGGACCAGGCTGGTGAGGAAGGACCCTTCGTTACTAATGCCCTCGGACAGAATAATACCGACACACAGGTTTGGTAGGCAATTTAAAGTGAGTATCCCTATCAAAGGGCACTGGATGGAGGGTCTTCTACTACCGGAGCGTGGAATATCGTTATATACGGACGGATCACTGGTTGGAGACAGAACTTAACATTGAAAATTCTATATCTCTGGGCAACCACTCATCTATCTTCCATTGGTAGAGAATTACACTTAAGAGGTGAAACCATCTCCATCCTAACTACTTAAGAACGAAAACACGATTAGAAGGAATACGTGAGTTTGTACTTTACTGGAGCAATATAACAGGCTGCCACCAATCTAAAAGTTCCATTGCAATCAACAAGAATTATTCCAAGTAGTTAGTACTTAACGTTAGCAGAACGAGACTTAAAACCGTCATGGGAGTATTGACGGGATACTTTGATTTCAATAGACACCCCACAACCATTGGCAAACGCACGGATCCAAGCTGTGTAGACTACATGAACACAGCTGAGCATTTCTTATGTTACTGTCCTGTTTTCATTAACGCAAGAGGAAAGCATTTGGGTAGTTGCACAATTAGGTACAGCCTAATTATGCCTCTACATCCACGATACATTACATTACAAGTAGATTTGATAAAACAATAAACGTGTAGAGCATATGATATAGTGAGTACAATGGGCCCACACAGAGGCCTCCGTGCTGTCAATTTTTTACTGTTGGAGAATTTTCCAAAAATTTCTGTCTGTCAAAAAAACTCCTGCTACACCCTAAATACGAAGAAAATCTCCTTAAAATTTCCTTAAAATCCTTTAATTTCCCAAATTAAGGTAAATTTTTCCCTAATGATAAGTTTTGTCTGAGTCCTATGATAAAATAATTGTTAAGTAGCTAGAGGCTCGTAATAGTCAAAGCTAAAGAGCAAATATCACGAAGAAAATTTCCTTAAAATTCAACAAAATTTCCTTAAAATCCTTTGATTTCCCAAATTAGGGGAATTTTTTCCCTAATGTTAAGATTTGTCTGAGTCCTATGTGGGAGTTATTTTATGTTTCAGGTTTAATAAAACTCCCGAATTTAGTGAGAAAATTAACAAATTTTAATTGATTGAAAGTAGAACTTTAGAAAATACAAAAGATACTTAGCGTGGTAAATCTTTGCAACAACTGACTCTACGTTACTCGAATGTTAATGAATAAAAAAGAGATCGACAAGTGTCGATATGTTTGATTTGCTCTCGGAAAAATGATAAGAAGCACTTTTGAACGTGCGTCATCCGAAACTAATTCTCGTTACTCTTACATAACCCACACCTATGATAAAATAATTGTTATGTAGCTAGAGGCTCGCAATAGGCAAAGTTAAAGAGCAAATATCACTGGGATATCGCACTCAAAAAAATCCCTTAGGGAAATCTAAAATATCAAGGGAAATTCGAAGAAGACAGCATGGCCATTAAAATCTTAGAAATAAACATATATTTGGAAGGAAATTTTATTGGAAAATACTTTGAGTATGTTGGAGAAAATTCTTCAAGTATTCCTAGCCTTAAAAATATAGAAATGTCGAGAAAAGTTCTTAGGAAATTTTTTTCTAAAGAATTTCCCTTTGGGACGACAACACAAAGTAGAGTAGAGTGGTACAGAGCTACTCTTAAAAAACACAATTGACCTCACAAGTACTTCTGAAAATGAGGCGTTGGAGTGGTAATTTTAAATTTGAAAGCGCACTTCATGTTGTGAATTAATTTTGACATTTTTTCAGTCCTCCAAAGACTTTTTTCTAATAATTCTCAAGTAACCGAAGTTATAGCGTTCCATGCAACTTTCTAATCGCTTAACTTTTTTAGCAGAAATTACCTTTGAAGGACGAAATAAAAATTGCACTTCAAATGCTTTCATAATTCTAAAATAATTCCCCAACGGTTATTCAAAAAGCAAAACGATATTTAAAACAAAACATAATTTCCATAGTGCCACTTCAGGCCAACAATAAACTCTATGGTTATTAATAAATCTTTAAAGCAATGGCCTTCACACATTCATTATTTAAACACCTCATTCTTAACATGACCGATTAACGGTTATCCATCAATAAATACAATTACGAGAGACCATTAAAATACACTGAAAATGAGAAATATTATTAAATGCCAATCAACAATTTAGTAGAAAAAAATAAATGAAATTTATTCAAAAGATCTAACCATCGGCCCACATGAAAATTAATTCAGAATCAACAGGTGACTTTTTCGTAATTAAATCCGAAATAAAAACAAAATTAAGAATTTCAAAAAATGTTTACTGAAAAAAAAATGTTATTACAGCAAGACACAAAACCGTCTCTATGTTTGACTATTATGTTTTCATGTTTAATGTAAACACAAATATAGTTGAACAAGCTTAACAGGAGAGACATTACAATAAAATGCTCGTGGTGCATTCGAACCATATTTCAATTAGAAACATTTTTTTGTGGAATAAAACGAAAATTAAAACTGAAATTATAGTCACACAATGAATTCAAACAGAATGAGAATAAAAGCGAATGAATTTGAATTTTTTTCGAATAATTCTTTTTCGCTGTGGCATTTATTAGATCCAATGGAAATTGTTTCGTTATTTATTCCTGATTTTCATTATTTGAACAAAGTTAATTGGCCGTCAGGAATATTTCATCGGTCAATGTTGTTGAAGATATAAAAATGGTTAACAGAAAACCTTTGACACTAAGAGCCGTAAATTTGTTTTAAATTCGACAATTCGAAGAATAAACTAATAAATATTTATTGAAAGCTCAATGAGTATTTTTTGAAGGCAGGTGCTATTCACACATTCAAAGAAAAATAACCGACGGAGCGCATTCTTACTGAACAATTAAAAAGAACGCTGCAGCTATGAAGAAAAAAATATTGACGCGTTTATTAAGTAGATCGCTACTTTATCTTTTCACCCTTCTTGTCCGTCCGTTCGTGCTCCTCTCCTCGGTCGCTCCCTGGCGCGTCCCCCAGGAGGTCTCCCTAGAGAGACATCTGGAAGGTCTCCCTAGAGAAACCTCTGGAAGGTCTCCCTAGAGAGATTGGTCATCGTAATGCCGAAGATTGGAGTTGGTTGGGGCAACAAACGATTGCCATCCGTAATGCCGAATATTGGAGTTGGTTGGAGCAACAAACGATTGCCATCCGTAATGCCGAAGATTGGAGTTGGTTGGGGCAACAAACGATTGCCATCCGTAATGCCGAATATGGGAGTTGGTTGGAGCAACAAACGATTGCCATCCGTAATGCCGAAGATTAGAGTTGGTTGGAGCAACAAACGATTGCCATCCGTAATGCCGAATATTGGAGTTGGTTGGAGCAACAAAACGATTGCCATCCGTAATGCCGTAGATTAGAGTTGGTTGGAGCAACGAACGGTTGCTATCCGTAATGCCGAAAATGGAGTTGGTAGGAGCACGAATTGATGCCATCCGTAAAACCAGAGAAACGAATAAATCCAATTGATCATCGCTGGAAGTGGTTTTCGACGAAAGAAATTAATTTTACTCTCGTAAAGGATTGATCGTCGAAAATATCAAAATGGTCAGTGGCGAAACATGGTCAGTGGTGGAACATATGGACAAATAGAGAGCCGTTCGAGATTGGAGTATTTTCACTCACATGAAAATAGTGGGAGAATGTTGGATCTCGAACAGGAGTGTTTTCACTGGTCGAAACAAAGCAAATTGAGTGACCGTTTGAATTCGAATATGAATCGAATGAGCAATGATTTATGTGAAAAAAGTAATTTTCATTAGAATAAATACGATCGTTGAAAGGGCAACACGCCCGAAATAAGTGTTTCTTCTCCGCCCAAAAATCCACAATTAAAAGGAATTTAGCCAGAGTCTAGCTGGTAGCTAGCCTGAATCCAACAGTCTCCCTAGAGAAACCTCTCTGGAAGGTCTCCCCAGCGAAACCTCTGGAAGGTCTCTCCAGCGAAATATCTGGGTGATCTCCTCATCGAGATTATTAGGAGGTTTCCCCAGCGAGACCTCTGACATGTGCCTCAAGCAAAACGTCCATATAGTTATGGCTTGATGTTTTGTAAAACACTTATCGTTACTTTCCTATACCCATTTCAATGGTTTGTTAGCGCTGTCCCACCCCAGACATACCGACTTTCATTTGGGGGCTGATTAGGTTCTCGTGAGTGCTAAGCTTCCAACGAATCTATGCGATGCGTTTGGAATTCGACAAGTCTGGTGCTACCACAAACTTTGTTAAAAATACTTTGAATTCTTCACAGGTTTTCGACATCGCAAAAACCTGCTCAGAAGTAAAAAGTTCCCATTTAATTTGACGTACATTGATGCAATGTCATTGACTTGATTTCTTGTTTGTATTGAGACAATTTTCGACAGTGCGATTTATGTGTTTGGTAGATCGCACACATGAGAACAAAAGATGTCACTCACATGCACATTTGTGCAAATTGTCCTGCTTTTCGCACACGCGTGTGAATAGTCACTCGATATTTTTCCCTCAAAGAACTAATATCGATGGACCTTTGGTATTCGTTACGAAACCCTCAGCCTGTCAAATCATTTTTTTAAAATCTAATAACGAAACAATTCTAATTCGTTGAATTTCGTGTAAACACATCAAAATAGCAATTCCTATTATATCAATGAGATGTCTAAAATGCTAGCTCTATGGCATACATTGACGTGTAGCCGCCAACCTATTCAACCAATGTGATTTCAAAAGAAAAAAAAATGTTTTCTTGTTCATTTCTAAATTGATGGAATGATGCTGCGTTGGCGTATTTTTGTTATGATATAATCCTCCGATTGCATTTCATTTGAATTAACAATTAATGTGGCTAGAGAAAATGTTAATTTCTTTGAACGATTTCGAATCAATTTGAATAAAATGTTAAATTATGTGAAGCATTGACAAACATATCAATGTTATTGGTTGTCACATTATTATCATAAAAAGTGCTTCTGGTTTTCAATGTACCTTTTGGTCTCGTGTAATGTGCACACGATGAAGTAAAGGTGGTCAATCAGCTGTTTAGAGAGAATCATTAAAACAGAATACCAGTTTTCGAATGGAAGATGCAAGCAAGTAAAGAATCTTTTTATTTCTGTACCAAAAAACAGTGACATTCTTTGGCGCCGCCGTAAATAAATGAAAAATGTTTTTCAAATAAATTATGGTTACGTTATGATTACGATGCAATTAGAGAAGTGTGCCGTTTGTGGTTCGCCAATCGTTTTCTGAGTCATGCAAATTATGAAGGAATTTCTCCATCTTTTACATTCAATGAAATTCCGTGCCAGAAAATGCATTTGTGACCAAAGTTGGTCATACACTGCCATACAACGCATAAAAAAGCTCTAGGAGAATTTGTGAGAGAAAATATGAAAATCTCTTATCTGATAAAGTCACTAAGTTTTTTATGCGTTCTTGGGCTGTAAAGTTGGCTGTAATTTTGATATTTCTCCCCAATTCCTTAACGAAAAAAGATGGCAGCACACTCTATACACTTGACATTTGAAGAAGACTAACTCATGAGAATTTTGACTTTTGGAGCAGACCAAGGGCGGACAGTCTTTTGTTTTGATCTTTGCAAGTAATACTCAACGTGAAGTTAGCTGCAGTTGCAACCGAAACTAACTTCATTGCAACAAAATCAGCTGATTTCATTCATAAATTTACCAAAATCAGCTGACTTCATTGAAAAGTTAAAAAATCAGCTGATTTTGGGCAACTGCAGCTAACTTCACGTTGAATATTAGTTGCAAAGATTAAAACAAAAGACTGTCACGCACCTGCAAATATTAAAACAAAAGGCTGTCCACGCCTGGAGCAGACTATCTTTAGTTCATGATATCGACGTTACGAGGATAATAGATGTCGCAATTTTTGTTGAGAATGTCCAATGACGAAAAGTTGTAAATAATGTAAGAGAAGTGATAAGTTGGTAGCACTGTGCCAGATATAGAATGCCATGTGAAATGAGAGTTTTGAGCGAAACATCTCTCAATTTTACATATATTTTTGACGCATTGGGTGCATTAAGAGAAATGCTAAGTTGGCAACTTTGTGTCTAGATAGAATGCACATGTCGACAGACATATATCTCATGGGAGAGAATTGTCAACCAAAATGTCATTCAACATGTGCATTCTATCCAGGCATAACGGTGCCAACATAGCATTTCTCTGTTTGCATTCAATCCAAGTTTTTATTGAAGACGCGTATTCTATATCTGGCACAGAGGTGCCAACATATCATTGCTCTATTGGCTACGCACAAAATGTCAAAACTCCTACTGAACTTCACAATTAACGCGCTTAAGGAGTAGTGGTTATATTAGTGTGCCCTCCGAATTGTTTGAAAGCGCAACTTAACTGAAATAAAAATAATTTTGCTAAACTGAGCTTTCGTACAAACTTTACGCGATTTAAGAGCACATTGCAGAAATATGAATTATCGAATTTGCGATGGTTTTTAAAACCGAATCCTGCGTAAATATCTAATTAATTAGATTATAGCTCATGTACTGTGAGAGGATGACTGTTACACACATAATAGATGAATTAAGATTCAAAAAGTTTGAGTATGAATGTCCAAAATTGCTTTGAAAAATCATCGCATTCCAAGTTAGGTTGCGATGTTATTTCACAGCAGATTTGTACATTTATACTTGAACTTATTGAATTCTGACTTATTTATTATTCGTGTAAGAGTCATCCTTTCACAGTACATGAGTCATAATTTTGAAGAATTTGTTATTTACGCAGGATTCTCTTCTAAAAAAGCATCGCAAATTTGACAGTTCACATTTTTGCGGCGTGCTCTTAACATTGAACTACTCTCTTAAGAATACGTCGCAAAAATATGAGCTGTCAAGTTTGCGATGTTTTTTAGAACATAACCCTCCGTAAATATCAATTTATTCAAAATTATGGCTCATGTACTGTGAGATGATGACTCTTACCCAAATAATAGATGAATCAGAATTCAAAAAGTTTAAGTGTAAAGGTACAGATTTGTTCTGAAATAACATCGCAAATGAACTTGGAATGCGATGACTTTTCAAAGCAACTTTCGACCTTCCAACTCAAACTTTTTGAATTCTGACTCATCTAACAGTCATCCTCCCACAGTACATGAGCTAATATTTTGAAAAATTTGCTACTTACGAAGTATTCTGTTCTAAAAAAACATCGCAAATTTGACAGTTCACATTTTTGCAACGTGCTCTTTACGACATGGGATTTTTGTTAGAGTATAGCAAAATACAGCAACTATTTTACGAATAAGGAGTTAATTCGTCTAACCATGAAATGTATTATGCTTTGACACAAGCCTATGCCGCATTAAACGCATATGTGAAATGTTTGAACGCTGATTAAAAGCAACAGTGACAGATTGCGGCGCACATATCTTCAAACAATCCTACTTAAAGTCGCATCGCATATCGAATATCCCATAAGCAAGTTTTGTAATAAGTCTTTTATTCCAAACTATTTCAAATATTTCTGAAAAACGAGTTGTGATGGCTATTTACTTGTATAAATAATGAAACAACTGATTGTAATGTCGCGGTATGTTAAGAAAAACTGTTGTACGGAACAGAAAGTCATTAAAATCAATAAAAATATTCACTTGATGGCCGGAAACAACTTATGTACGGAAATTTTTGAATCGCATCAATGATTGCTGATTAATTTCTTAGCAAAACAAATAAATAATTAAAAAAACATTATATTTACCTTCAATTTTCGCAGTTCATCCGACCATTTACAGCCTTGTTTATGGTGTATACAAAACACAAGTGAACCCATGATGGCTTTTTCTGATTCAGGATCAGGATATATCTGAAACAGAAAGAGAA
Source organism: Pseudolycoriella hygida (assembly GCA_029228625.1). Taxonomy (NCBI): domain Eukaryota; kingdom Metazoa; phylum Arthropoda; class Insecta; order Diptera; family Sciaridae; genus Pseudolycoriella; species Pseudolycoriella hygida. Next base: position 67,389,242 of record CM055403.1, read on the forward strand.
AGTTAGTTGAAATCAATAGATCTAGGACCGGCTTATGTTATTATTTCTATGCAAGTCACTTCTAGAATCGAAAGAGTTACACTTACGGAAATATATTTTTGCATCAAATAGAATTTTGTACTTCTGCGCAGGTTTTTGCAGTGTTAAAAAGCTGCGCAGAAGTACAAAATTCTATTAATGCAAAAATATATTTCCGTGAGTGTAATTTGTGGTTCGTAGCGCTAAGAAGAAAAGCTTAACAGATCTTTTTACTGGGAAAGTAACGCCTCAAAAAAATTAAGGAAATATTATCATTAAGAGTATCAAGCTCTAAACTCTAAGTAATTAGTCTCACCATATACACCATTTATTTCTGACAAATAGATAAATTTTAACTTTACTTTATCTTAAGTAAAAAAAACAACTAACAATAATCTGCAACCAATTACGATTAGAACTACGGTCAAACTGGATATGTGAAATCTGTCTGTTTTTGTGAAACCTTGAAATTTGTCACGACCGACAACGACATTGACTCTTACGAATTGAATGAATAAGACCCCTTGTTTGCAACCGTTACGCATTTTCAATTTATGTTTTTCTTATCGTAAATGAACCATACTTTGCAATATATGCCTCTCTTCTTATCATTTTGATCATACCTTTAGCATTTTTTTTGTGTTATACAGAGAAATATGTTTGAGTGTTATTTGTAACAAATAGCTTGGGGTAAAGTCACAGCTATAATTTATGGCATTTGAATTATGACGCAGGAAAAATAATTGTTGTTTGTAGTGCAAACGTTTAAGCCGGTAAGTTGATTCATTGTTAAGGAATTACTTATGCGTAATTTTACACGTATAGCACTTAGTTTTCCGTTTGACTTTATTAGGGAATGAATTCAGTCAATAATTGTAATAAAATCGACATTCAAAGACGGATTTTGAATTTTTCAAGCGGTTTTTTGTATATAATTGTTTTCTACATTCGCTCGACAGACCATAGAATCCACACAAAGATGCAACTCTACTAGGTCTTTATTAATTTATTGGACCATACGAAAAAACGAAGTAGCTATGAAAGATGACTTGTCAATTTAATATCAGCCGACCTCCTAGATCGTTCCATGAAAACGACTCGGTATGAGTTGAGAAAATTTCATTATGAGACATGGGCCATTTGAGCCCAAAGAGATTTTTAGTAGGAAGCTTTCTTATGTATTTCCATTTCCCATTTACAAAACTCAACAGGCTATGGTTCTAAAATCTAAAGTACTCGCAAGTATCTCAATTTCAGCCCACAGAGTTTTTCGATACTAGTCAGTTGTTAAGGTGCCGTTAAGAGTTTACACTACGTACTAAAGAGCCATCTGGCGGAATTTTTTCAACTAATGAAAGTTTGTATGGGAAATGTGACACTTTTAAGTAACGTTTTCCTGTTAAAGTCTTAATTTACCTATTTCTAAAGAAAACACTTTTCATAAAAACATTTTCATTTGCTAGAAATATGAATTCCAATATTTCACTGCACTGCACAGTTTTTTTAGCTTTTCTAGTTAATAAACACTTCGAAATGTATAATTTTTTCGACCAATGTGTTTGCTCACTTAATCTTTAACTCAGTGATCAATTTGAATGACAGGAAACATTTTCTACGAGTCAGAAATTGATAAAAAACTTTTAAGTTGATGATTCCAAATAAAAATGGGCGGCCATCTTTATTGTGATTTGACGTTTACAAATATTTGCAAATGTATCAACTCAAAAAGTTTTTATCTATTTCTAAATCGTAGAAAATATTTTCTGTGATTTAAATGGATTACTCAGTTAAAGATTAAGTGAGCAAACACACTGGCCGAAAAAATTAAGCATTTCGAAATGTTTATTAACTAGAAAAGCTGAAAAAACTGTCTTTTAAAGGGAATATTGGAAATCACATTTCTAGCAAATGAGAATGTTTTCATGAAAAGTTTTTCCGCAGTTGGTTTGCATTCAAGACTTTAAGAGAAAAACGTTACACAAAAGTGTCACTTTTCCCATACAAATTTTCATTAGTTGAAAAATTTCGGCCAGATGGCTCTTTAGTACGTAGTCTAAACTTTTAAATAGAGAGAAAACATCCGCTCACATTGTATTCAGTATTCACTCCAAAAGGGATCATCCATAAAGGACGTCCTCTTTTTTCAGTGTTGCCGTAAATATTAAATCAGCGATATCTCCTAGTAGAAACATTTTCTAAGTGTCAAATGTATGGCCCCCATTTTATACCCCCTAAAGTATGGCCCGTTTTAGGGGGTATAAAAGGGGGGTCGGCCATACATTTGACACTTAGAAAATGTTTCTACTACGAGAAATCGCTGATTTAATATTTACGGCAACACTGAAAAAAAGGTCGTCTTTTATGGATGATCTCAAAGAGAATATGAATGAAAACAGAAGAAAAGACAATTTTGCTCAATTCGCTTTTGATTATCATCGTTTTGCTCACTTTGTCTATTATGGTGCGAATGGGACAGTTGCGCGCATATTCGCTCATAATGTTGGCGGTTAGTGGATTCTTTCTATTATACGCCTTTAATGCGGCGTCCGCTTATGTCAAGGAACAGACTTACACAATTTCATCACGAAATTCATAATATTAAACGATGAAAAATTGTTTCCTTGTCACCTTGTGCACACAATCATGAAACGAGTGGATAGCAACTGCTACTAAATAAAAATCTGATTCCAAGTAGAAAATTTATAAATCACATGCGTTCATTGCTTCGCATTTATCTAAAACCTTGTTGAGAATCTCAAGAAATGTTCATTTCAACATCATAAATAATAAAAATTGCAATCCTTCGGCTTTTTCGAAAATATAAAATTCATTAAATATTCAAATAATGAAATTCTTCAATTCTACCGTAAGATCCCCTTTCAAATAACTTTTCAATTTAAGTTTCAACTCGCATGGTTATTCGAATGTATGTACAAACATAAAGGGACTGACAGGGGATGTGAGTTATGAATAAATAATTTGTACAATTTTGTGAAGTGAAAAAAAAACATGAAAATTCTTTGACTTCTGAGACATTAATAAAAAATAACATTTCTTTTTATCTACTAAGGACTTAGAAACGTATGATATTTTACATGTTTCTGTTCGGTAAATGTGTTTTCCGCGTCGCTTCATCTACATGTAAAACATTGTACGTAAGTGCTTCCAAATATCTGTTTTGTCCCGTAGGATTACAGGATTCATGTTCGCAGCAAACTTCTTACGAGTCGAATCAATCAAACATGTTCAAAATAGAAGCACACACGTAATGTACTATTAACATACAGGAACACAAACAAATGTACTTTTCATCACTCCAACAATGAAAATCGTAATTTTCACTTGCCAAAAGGAATTCGAAAATGAAAAAATACAGATGTCAGTAAAGGTGTCATTATTTTGAGCGCGTAAGGTTTGTGTGAAAACTCAATTTGGCCAAAAAAATGTTTGTTCTGTCAAGTTGAGCTTGCAAAAATGTGAATTGTCAAATTTGCGATGTTTTTTTAGAACCGAATCCTGTGTAAGTAACAAATTATTCAAAATATATAGCTCATAAACTGTGAGAGGATGACTCAGATGAATGAGAATTCGAAAAGTTTGAGTATGGAGGTCGAAAATTGCTTTGAAAAATCATCGCATTCCAAGTTTGTTTGCGATGTTATGTCAAAGCATATTTGCACCTTCAGACTTAAACTTTTGGAATTCTTATTCATCAATTATTTAGGGAAGAGTCATCCTCACACAGTACATGAGCTATTATTTTGAATAACTTGTTACTTACCCAGGATTCTGTTCTATAAAAACATCGCAAACTTGACAGTCCTCATTTTTGCGATGTGCTCTTAAGCCAAGATATGCGAAAATATTTTCGGTTTAGTAAAAGAGAAAGAATTTTCGGTTCCTAAAAGATAGCCGAAAGTAACTGATGCAAACTGATGCAAATTTGTGTTTGGGAAGTGAACAATTGCGATAATTAATTTTAGAATTGATTTCGCAGAACACGGCACAATTTTGCTGAACAATTGCGATTTCCGTTGTTGTCGTGATGAAAAATTACGTGAATCAGAAGGGATGACGATAAAAATACAACCTGTGCGATTGCAGCCGTTGTCTTCGGCGCGGCCAGCAATTCTCGCACAGGGTTGAATTTTTATAGTTTCATCCCTTGTGATCCAAATAACTATATTTTCTGAACTCAGCAGCAGTTTCTTTGCGGAATGTAAACAGTTCTTTACTGACCACACTCTCGTGGTTTTTCGAGTTTATATTCCATAAGCCGTTGCAAGGATGCTTGGAATACAGGGAGACACCGAAAAGGACTGACTGATCTACAAAAGTATGGTGAAAATGGTGGGTAGTAATAAATCGATGAACAATACGTTTCACAAAATTAAAAGTTTTTCAGCAGCTTTGTTCAATGAAACGTTTTTATAAAAAATGATGAAATTTCTTACATTTTTTGTGTTACACAGTAATATACAAAATAAAATAAATAAATAAATTGACATTCAAACGAGCGGCATTTACATCGATTATAACTTTCTTAAAAAAAAGGTTGATGGTCTTCTCAACTAAAATTGACTTAGTCACCAACTTGTTTTCAAGAAAATTAAGAATATACTTGGCGATTTTTTTGTGGACTTTATTTACAAGCAGCTGATATAATATCCGCCGACATATCGGTACGTTATTGAACATTAAAAAAATAATTTTATGGCGAACCGTTCCTCGAATTTTTGTTCTAAAGTTGAAATGTTATAAAATGTAAAAGATCTACAAAAAAAATTAAATTTAAAACGACGAAACGATATGATCAAATACGCTTTATTGAAAGAATAAACAAAATGCATTGGTCTCATCTTCAAATTGATATTTCGTTCTATAAATAAAATGTATATATTTTTTCTTGCTTTGTTAATTTGAATAACGAATTATTGGTACAGGCGAGTTGAGTTGAGAACTCACAAATATGATTTCAAATGTATCACTAAACTTTATTTCAGTCTTTCTGGTGTCGAAAATTTGAAAATGCCAAAATTAAGGAAATAGCGAGTACATTACAATGTATTGGTTTTAATTTCACAACTGGCTGCGTACATGAGCCATGTACTTCGGATTGAAGAAGGAAGCCTGGTGCTTAGTATCTATTTTCACCAGAGTATAGGTAGTAGTGAGATCTATAGTCACATATATTTCAACTCGGCACTAGGCTGCGTCCTTGAGTTATGACACTTTGAATGCAGGGGACAACAGTAGTCTGGTGCCGAATTGAAACTTATGTGACATACAGAACTCACTACTGCCTCCACTTTGGCAAAAAGCAGATGTTCAGATCCAGGATGCCTACTTTATTCCCGGCTTTAGGTCCCAAATTTTTCCATTTAGGTGTAGTCAGAATTTCAGCACAGGTAAAACCTTGTCAGACCAAGACAGCCTGCTGCTGAAATTCTGAGGTTCTGCGTAGCACCATCGAAGTTGGCATCAGGCTGCGTACTTGAGCCCTGTACCTGAGAATAAAGTAGGCAGCTGGTGCCGAACATCTGTTTTTGCCAAAGTGGAGGCAGTAGTCAGTTCTATACGTCACATAAGTTTCAATTCGACACCAGGCTGCTGATGACCCCTGCGTTCAAAATGTCATAACTCGAGGACGCAGCCTGGTGCTGAGTTGAAACTTATGTGACCTATAGATCTCACTACCTCCCACACTTAAAAAGAGATGTCCAGCACCAGACTGCCTTCTTTATTCCCAGGTACAGGGTGCAAGTACGCAGCCAGGTATCAAATTCTAGACTAATATAATGTAATGGACTCGCTACACCCTTAATTTTAATTGCGGGGTGTAAGGGGCAGAGCTCCTAGTGGGGTTTGGGGCAGAGTCCCATGAACGTAAGGCCATCCGCAGGATGTAAAGATGCACGCAATAGGCGTAAAAAAGCTCGCCGTAGGCGCAAGGGGGAGGGGACAGAGCCCCCTCTGATTACAATTTCTACTAATTTTATCTCAAGTGTATAGATTGACCAAACTCCATTTATTAACAATAATTACAAATTCTACTTTGAAAGATAACCAATTTTTTATTGGAATCGATTTATTGGACCAAATGTTTTAAATTATTGGATGAAAAGTAATTTATTATTGCAATGGATTTATTGGACAAACATTATTTAATTATTTAATGAAAAGTATTTTTTTATTGGAATGGATTTATTGGACAAAATTTATTTAAATATTGGATGAAAATTAATTTTTTATTGGTAAATGTAACATTTTTTATTGGTACAAAATGATTTTATTATTGGACGAAAATAGTTTTTTAATTGGACATTTAATTTTTTTATTGGTATTTTCAATTTTTTATTGGACATTAAATTTTTTAAAAGGACGATATGCATTTATTTATTGGACGGTTTATTGGCATCCAAAAACAAAGCCATCTCAGAAAAGTAGCTCAACTAATAGATGATAAAACAATGAATTAAGGTGAATGAAATACTTGTTCGAATCTGACAATTCTTTTTAACAAAAGTTACTCTAGAAAAACATCGTTTTTATCGGCTGTGCTCTTAACACAATTTGCGCTTTCAGATTTTAGATCCACAGAAATTTCATTTTTCATAGATTTCTGGTGAAGCAGGCGCCGGCGCACGTTTCACAGAACCTACATTATTCGGGCTCTCTGACTAGTGGCTCAGTAAACCCAACAGGGCAACATTTTTGCACTCAAAAAAATCCTCATAAAGGCATTTAAGAAAAAACTCAAATTTTAGGAAATTTCTTCGAAGTCTTTACTTTTATTTTACTTAGAAAAATCCCTTTTAAATTGATAAAAATCTTCCCCTCGTACAAGTGAATGTTGTTATTTTGAGAATTGCTTTCATCACTCATACTCAAGTGGTAGACTGACACCCTTGTGGACTTTTTGAACAGCTTCTTATTTAAAAAGGAAGTAAAACTTCTTCCCTTCTCACTGTGTTTATACAAACAGTGCGCACATCAAATTAGCTGTTCAATTGAGATAACAAAGAATATTCGAACTAATTTATTTACACTCGTTTATCTCTTGGGAATACAAAAAAAGTAATCGGGCAATGCAAAAAAAGAAATGCGTCGTTAAAATAAAGAAACCACACAAAATTTTCAAGTCTTTATCAACGAAACAAACAAACAAACGGAAAAATGTGTTACTGTAGCACACTCGGCATATTTCATATGTGTACGCAACATAAACAGCAAATCAGAAAATGCATTCGGTTTTTTTTCGTGGAGATAAATTCCATAAAGATAAAATTTTCTTCTGTTTGGAAGTAGGCAAGGTTTGAACCAACAAATTGAATATAAACAAACAAATAAGTTATTCAAATATGCAAATAAAGGTTGATCCAAAACACAATGTTTCAAGAGCCTATTACCAGTATGTGTTGTTAAACATGAGCTGTTTAGTGTTTTGGTGCTACTTAAAATTCACATAAAACTGCTTGATTGCTCTATTCAGTTACGGTCTCATGGATACGATAAGTCTTTTTTTTACAAGAAATAAATTATGCAGCTCTTTCTTTGGAAAAATTAAACCCAATAAATTATAAAACTCTTCAGGTTCAAGCAACTAATGTTTCATTTTGTGTCATTATGACACAAAATTCTAAGAAATTGTCAGACAATTTAAATCAAGAAAGACGAAATCACATTCGAGAATTTCTTTTAGAGTTTGGGATTTTGTGGACTACACAACATTAACCATATTGTAGAGTTGTAATAAAAATATCCACTCCTCTATCGAAATAACATACAATTTGTATTTCTCTGTTAAACACAACATTATATTATCCAAAATATGTGGTTCTATTAAGTTGTTTTCTTGTACCAAGTGCTTAGTTCATAAACAAAAATTATGAAAAAGAGATTTTTAATTTTACATGTTTCGTTAAAAAAAACATAAAATGAAATAATGTTGTTACCGCAAGGCACAATGTATACACAATTCAGCTGTCTATAAAGCAATGTTCGAGACATCCGGTCGACCGGCATAAGCAATCATTTCCTGTGACCTTTATATTGACCCTCTTTGTTTCATTATCATTAAACACTATTATTAGAAAGACAACAATTCAGTTCTGTTCGTGTGAAATGATAGATGAAAACTCTTTACTAATGTGTTTATGAGAAGAATATCACAAATTCAATTGAAATTAAAATGTGTGTTGGCGGGGTGTGTGAACAAGGAGAAATCATAAGTTATAGTTCTTTCTATGATCCTTCCTCTAGGGCATGAAAATGCTTGATCTTGAATCTGAAGTACGCAGCCTTCCGAAAGTTGCGAATAGTTGAAGAGTGTTTCGGTCGGGGAGCCTCTGAGGAGCCTGTTAGAAAACCTTGGAGCCAATAGTGCTTTATGGAAAAATACTTGTCAATTCGACACCAGGATGCTTACTTTGTCGCAGTTTCACTGCATAAAGTAGGCAGCCTGGTGTCAAAAATTGAAGGATATCGCCAGTGCCTCAATGCGACACAAGGATGCGTACTTCGTCGTAGTTTCACTGCATAAAGTAGGCAGCCTGGTGTCAAAAATTAAACGATATCGCTAGTGCCTCAATGCGACACAAGGATGCGTACTTTGTCGTAGTTTCACTGCATAAAGTAGGCAGCCTGGTGTCAAAAATTAAAGGATATCGCTAGTGACAGTCCTTTCTTTCGATATTTGCAAGTTATACTCGACGTAAAGTTAGCTGCAATTGCGAACGAAGCTAATTGCATTGAAAAAAATCAGCTGATTTCATTCATAAATTTACCAAAATCTGCTGACTTTATTGAAAAGTTTAAAAACCAGCTGAACTTTTTGCGACTACAGCTAAATTCACGTTGAGTATTAATTGCAAAGGTCAAAACAAAAGACTGGCACGCCCCCGGATATCGCTGTGACTTGGCGAATGCTTAACAATGTACTAATTTTCATCTTGATACCTGGCTACGTTCTTAAGCTATATTTGTTGAAATGAAGATGAAGCAGCAGCCTGCTGTCAAATTGAAAATTAGTAGTGAGTTGGAAATAATTGCCTATGAAAAGTTAGCTCGAATTGATTCTCAAAATTCACTAAAACCATTTGGCGTGTAAATATAGGTTCCGATACGAAAGTTCGTCGTGAACACGGAATCTGTTTTTTATTCTTTTGAAAAACTAGGAGTTATTATGGCAGATGATAATATTTTGAGTGCATTTTGGTTATACATTGACTTCAATATACTTCCACTTTCTATAATCTTGACAAAGCACTTCGCTTTGCTTGAAAGTCTTTTCTTTTTTGTTCTTTTCACAATAATAGACTGATAAGGCTTATAAGAAAAATTACACAATAAAGCTTTGTGAACTTGTGAGTGCTTCTTCATCTTTCAATAAGACTGAAGTTAATTTTTCTTCGAAAGAAAAAATGGAATTGCCATATCAACGTTGCGTAAAATATAAAAAAGGTAAATTTCAACTTACATTTTTCGTTTTATATGATTTATGCATTTCAAAACAATTAAAAAGAAATAAAAATAGCCAAAATGTATGTCATTAATTAATATATGGTTTTGGATATCCAAATAATGAAAACAAAAAAATTTCAATGCTATGGAAGACAAATTTGTAGCGTTAAGCTTGGCCGTTATTCTTTTCATAATGAAATAAAATCTCCATTTAATAACATGAGAAACGCCACACACAGTCGGCACATACAAGAAAAGCATGAGAATTAAATATTGAGTTATTTAATGTGAATTTGGTGAGTATCCAATTCACAAAGTGTCGTCTCTTGGTATTCTGCCTCAACAAAAACAAAAGCGAAATTTGTAGATTCCTATTTCTGAATGACGAGTAAGGTTATTGGAAGGGAATTTTTTCAATGAAATAAAGTTTTGACACTCTACACTCGCCAAGAATCGTTCAAAACAATCCAAAAAATGATCCGTTGTTTGAAGCGCCTCCATTCCATATAGTACGTCACAACGCGTGTGCAAATATCGGTATCCAAAATTCGATTTTGCCATATTGACAGGTATTCGTGAAATTTGGCAAAATTTCCCGGTGAAAAACTATTGATTTCCCGAGGAAAAAATATTGATTTCTCAGTGAAAAATCTTGGTTTAGGCATGTTCTATAAAATATCGATTATTTAATGATAATCGATTGATGATATTTTTCGATAATGAATATCAAACGAATGATTTATCGATTATTGATTTTTATCGATTGTTGATATTTATCGATTGTTGATATTTATCGATTACACTAGTCTACAGGGGTTTTGTATCTTTCCTGTCTGCCATTGCCAAATGTCAGGCTTAGTGGGCTGTTGCAGAAGATGACCTATTTGAGTGTCCATCATCCCCGAAAGTAGAGTAATTGGGGTCCAAAGAAAAATGTAAGGACATTTTCATTTAGTCATTATTATATGTTACTCAAGTTATATGTAACGTTAGTATGTACGGGTTACTAGTGCATAGTCGGGCCTACAAACCTAGACTAATATTGAGATAAATTTTATATATTATGATGGATTCTGTATGGATCAGAAAAGTGAACTTTTTCTGACGTTTTGGCCATGGTTGGAAAAGGGCGTAATGACTAAGTATGGTAATCGAAGTTTCCAATTACAAATATTTTCCGAAAGAGAGAGACCAAATCTCGTCAGAATTAGAAAATTTTTGATGAGGTGCTTGTTTTGTCAGAAGACGAGTATATGAAAAAAGTCGAAAATTATATAGTTTTTGCTATACTGTTTTCATGCACCGTCTTTCGACAAAACAAACACCTCATCAAAAATTTTATAATTCTGACGAGATTTGGTCTCTATCTTTCGAAAAATATTTGAAATGGAAACTTCGATTACCATAGTTAGAAATTACGCCCTTTTCCAACCATGGCCAAAACGTCAGAAAAAGTTCACTTTTCTGATCCATACAGAATCCATCATAATATATAAAATTTATCTCAATATTAGTCTAGGTTTGTAGGCCCGACTATGCACTAGTAACCCGTACATACTAACGTTACATGTAACTTGAGTAACATATAATAATGACTAAATGAAAATGTCCTTACATTTTTCTTTGGACCCCAATTACTCTACTTTCAGGGGTGGTGGACACTCAACTAGGCCATATTCTGCAACAGCACACTATGCCTAACATTGGGTAATGACAGACAGGAAAGATACAAAACCTCTGTAGACTAGTGTTATTGATATTTATCGATTATTGATATTTATCGATTATTGATATTTATCGATTATTGATATTTATCGATTATTGATATTTATCGATTATTGATATTTATCGATTATTGATATTCATCGATTATTGAAGTAGAGAGATAATCAAATTTATTGAGAGAAAACGCTATCAAATTGCAGTAACCTACAATGTCAGCTTTTGTAAAACAAAACTCGATCAAGAGGAAGTAAACAACAGCTTGAACGTCAAAATAGTTATTTACGTATCGAGTTTTTCCTTCCTTTTTGATGATTGTATATAATTGATGATTTTCGATAATTGATGATTTTCGATAATTGATGATTGTCGATAATTGATGATTGTCGATAATTGATGATTGTCGATAATTGATGATTGTCGATAATTGATGATTGTCGATAATTGATGATTGTCGATAATTGATGATTGTCGATTATCGATTGTTATTGATAATCAATGATTATCAATTGTTATTGATGATCGGTGATTATCGATTGTTATTCATAATCGATGATTATCGATTGTTATTGACAATCGATGATTATCGATTGTTATTGATAATCAATGATTATCGATTGTTATTGATAATCGATGATTATCGATTGTTATTGATAATCGATGATTATCGATTGTTACTGATAATCGATAATTATCGATAATTATCGATTGTTATTCATAATCGATGATTAGCGATTGTTATTGACAATCGATGATTATCCATTGTTATTGATAATCGACTATTATCGATTGTTATTGATAATCGATGATTATCGATATATCGATTATCGATCAAATATTCGATCGATTATTTCAGAATTTTATCATCGATTGATGATAATTTTCGGTGAATATGCCTATCTTGGTTTCTGGAAATTCTAGACCCAGGGGACGGGGGATAGAAAAAATTGACCAAAATTGCGATATTGAAATGTGAGACGAACAATTTTGATGTTTTTTCATTTGTTCTTCAAGCGAAATTTTTGAATGTCTTTACACTTGTTCTGTAGGTAAATCGAAGATTTTGCTTAATCACCGCCTGCGACATTTTTGAATTTTAGGGTTCATTATAAGTAGGATTTCAGTTCCTATAGTGCCGCAGGTGAAGATTTTGGTACTTAAGAATCGCGAGCGGAGCAAGCGAATTTTTAAGTCGTCAAAATCTTAATCAAAATTTACAAAGTTGTTAAAATATCGATCAAATTTTGTTAAAATTCTTGAGAGGAGCGAGAGAGATTTTTTAGAATTTTTTGAACATTTCCCTTTTTAGTTAACATTTATTAGCTTGAAGTCATTATCCATTTTCAGGCCATTTCCTATTTTCAAATTATTTCCCACCTTCATCACCACTGACACCGACAATCTACACACACGCCGATGATCGATAGTTTCCGGCCAGTTATATTTCTCGATGAGCTATACTTCCCCGTCAGTTACATCTTTCAATGAGCTGTACTTCCCATTGGGCTAAATTTCCCTGTTAGCTATGTTTCCCGGTGGGCCGCACGATTTCCTGGTGAAATTTACTTCCCGGTGGGCTAAATTTCCTTGTCAGCTATATTTCCCGGTGAGCCGCACGACTTCCAGGCGGGTTAATGTCCCTGTCAGCTATATTTCCCGCGATGAGTCGCACCACTTCCCCATGAGCTGTACTTCCCGGTCAGTTTTATTTCCTGGTGAGCTGAACTTCCCCTTCCCGGTCAGCTATATTTCCCGGTGAGCTTTACTTTAAAACTTTAAATTTAGAAAAAATTTCCATTTTTTCTTCCCACACTTCTTTGTATCCAAATTGTTCGCCAAAAATTTCCCGTTATCCTCAACGCAAAGGACACACACTATTCGCACATGAGCGTCACAACACCTTGACGGCTGTACCGTGTACCTATACCTAGTAGCGCCGAGAAACCCACAGCTTATCCCCAAAACGTCGGTTGAGCTGCCTAAGGACACGGACCCCCACGAAAGAAAGCAGAAAAGATAATGATAGATCTAGCCATCCACTCAATGGGAAGGATTATGAAAGTTCTTGAAAAAAAGTTATTTGGATCTTTTTCCTGCTTTTCCGTATACTTCCGCAAAGGAAACAAACATTTTACTTAAAACAAACTCTGATGCCGACAACCAACGTGATAAATGAATAAATTGAAAGTTTATTTTCATTCCGATAACAAATAAAATGTCAGCATATTTCATTCAGTTCACATAATGCTAAAGGATACAAAATAACATTTGGATATCACCTGATATTCAAAGCAAATAACGTAATTATGTCGTAATATAGTAAATCAATAATGTGAACCGATAATTCTCACTCACATGATGGATTTCGTTCTTTTATTATCCACACGTCATAAAAAATAAGTCAACGATCGCGTAACATGATGTAATTGTTGCTTCGTTAACAATCTGAAAAATTTTTTTTTATTCTTTTCGGATGTTTGAAAATATGTGTATCAATCCGACGTCTTATTAAGAATATATTGTCGGACAACAATAGCTGTAGGTACTACAGTCAAAAGTCCTTTGTTCAATTTGTGTCTTAAGAGGGAAACTTTCTTCACCAACACAACAGCTTTATACACGTACTCTGGCCTCACTATACTACATTATCCGTTTCTAGAAAATGTTATTTAGCTCCCAGGTATTTCTTAAGATGTACATAATTTCCCATCACACTAAGTCTTTAACTTGTTTGAAAAGTTATAAAATTCATTCATGTACGTTACAACCACACGATTTGAGAGTTTCTTTATCCCAAATAGCTATCGGGTCAAAAGCATTTAAAGAATATTTTTTTCAATGAACTGGTGAGCTACACTTATTTGCATACGAAAAGATCAACACAATTAGAATGAACAGAATGTAATAAATTTTTTGTTTCGGTTTTTTTCTCTGTGAATAATATTTTATCGTGACAGGTACACTTTTTAGAACCGCCTGAGATTAATTTTAAACTAATAAACTTGTGTACGCACATTTATTGGTCGATTCACTGATGGGATTCTACGAATATGGAGACATTTATTACTTAATTTTGCCTTTTAGTACGCACCAAGCAAAAACTCGTATTCGTCTAATTCCACCGGGTTTACAATTTCATATTTCATCTCGTTCATTCTTTCTACGTGATCCATAATAGATTGAGACAAAACATACCGTTTCCAGGACTTTGAAAACGAATGTTCGAAAGCAGTCAAAGAAAAAAGGCCGGCACGTATTGATACATTACAGAGAACCACAAGGAGAAAGGAAGCGATTCAAAAGAAAAACACATCGAAGTATACAGACTTCTTAGGAAGAAAAAGAGACAAAAAATGAACGAGGAGACTAGTAGCCTGGAATACATGAATAGGAATGGTAATGTACGTGACTTCTACAAAAATGTGAAACACCAAATGTGAACAACCGCTTACCATTTTGTGGAACCCTTCATCGAAGATACCTCGTACGAGGAAAGGTTAATGAAGCTATAAAAAAACTGAAAAACCAAAAAGCCCCTGGTATGGATAATATACCAGCCGAATTGATAAAAAACAGAGGACAACTATTATGGAACCAAATACACCAAATTATAGTAGAGGTGTGGAAGGACGAAAACCTACCGGAAGACTGGTTGATGGGTCTATTAATTCCAATATACAAAAAGGGCAGCAGGCTGGATTGCGAGAACTACCGAGGAATATGTCTTCTAAATATAGCATACAAAATACTGGCGGTGATTCTTTTCGACCGTCTGGAAGCTTACTCGGAGGAAATAATTGGAGACTACTAAGGTGGGTTCAGAATAGGAAGATCCACCATGGGAATACAACATTGGCATAGCCTACGACTCTATTTGTCGAGAAGTGCTTTTCGACATTATGGAAGAATTCGGCATACCAAGAAAACTCATCCGTCTTATAAAAGCAACGCTCACAGCAACTTAATATAAAGTCCTTATTCAAGGAGCTCTATCGGATCCATTCAACATCGACACAGGTTTGAGACAGAGGGATAGACTATCAACTGTTCTGTTCAATCTAGCACTTGAGAAGGTAGTAAAAGCAATGGCAATAAACTGGAGTGGAACAATTTTCACAACATCAAGACAAATGGCTGCCTTCGCGGATGATGCAGATTTGATAGGACGTGGAACCCTAGCCCGTAAAGGAGAGTTTTGTGTGGATGCAAACAACTGGTGAACGAAAACAAAACCAAGTACCTTACGCTGGATAGACAACATGGATCAGGGATTGGACAAAACGTTACAATGAATGAATTCAACTTCGAAGTTGTTCAGTCGTTCAAGTATCTTGATTCAATAGTTAACATCACTAACGATGTAGAAGAAGAAGTCCAAATGAGAATATCTCAAGGAAATAGATGCTTCTTTGCACTAAGGCACCTGTTCAAAAGCTCTCTGGTGAGCAGGAAGACAAAAGACGATGGTGAGACCATGAGAGATGCGAGACATGGACTAGAGGTGAGCGGGTTGCCCGAAATTCGAAAAAAAACCCGCCCGAACCCGACCCGACCCGAACCCGAACTACTTTTCACGGGTTTGGGTTTCGGGCTTTCGGGTTTAGAAAATCCCGGTCGGTCGGGCTTCGGGTTTTTAAATTTTCGGTCGGGCGGGTTTCAGGTGTACCTTTTATCGGGTTTACGATTCGGGTTTAATTAAAGTCAAATCTCCCAATTCAATTTGGCCTAAAATTTCATTGAGTTCAATTTTGTAACACAAGCGATAAAAATTGGAACACTGCAAATTAGTCAATATCAATTTTGTCAACCTTCCTTTTTTCATACTATAAATATAATATAAAAAGTTTAACTTTATGTCATACTTATATTTATATATATATTTGGGAACGGGTTGGCTCAGTGGTAGCGTACTGGCCTTCCACCAAGAAAACCCGGGTTCAATCCCCGTGAAGGCAAATTCTGTATAGGATTTTTCTTCAATGTCTAGCATGAAAGCAACGTTCCTAAGTGTACCCAAGCTTCCCAACACGGGTAGTTGAGGAATTTAGTGCCCTCAACGAACCGTACACAGAAGAATGACATGAATGACGCAACCCATTCACGATGAATTCTGTGTACAAAATATCTGAGTCTAAAAAAAAAGTATAACTTTAGGCGGAGATATAAATAATTAGCACTGAAAGAAATCCTATGGTGTTGCTAGCCTATAGGCGTGGTTCGGAATTCACGTTAAGCATGTGGTCCACACTCACCAACCCGCACTGGCCCGCGTGGTGTTTCATGGCTAAATACCCCTAATTGGGAGGCCTCATCCAGCAATGGATAATATGGCTACATTATATATATACTTATATTTGATAACTTTAAAGTCAAACTTTATGTCACTGTTTTGATATACGCGCTTACTCAGTTATGTGTTGTCTTTGGTTCATTGTATTTATGTTCATAATACAAAACGTAGTGTGCACAAATGGAATTTTAACGGCCTGGTCCTAAATATTGTCCTACTCGGCTTCGCCATTTAGGACTCCGCCATTAAAATTAGTCTTTGTGCACTTACGAACACAAACTACTATAGTTTCACGGCAAATAAACGACAACAACAATTGAGAATCTAGTTGAATGACTTTCGAAGCCAGTACGCATCTCCTGTGCAAAGCATGAAAAAAGCTAGAAAAAACCAACAGAAACCGTTTTTGTCGGTTTTTTACGTTTTTTTCTCCCTCTTTTCATGCATGCTTGAGTTCAACTCAATCGAATAGAGGTGAGCGGGTTGCACGAAATTCGAAAAAAAGCCCGCCCGAACCCGACCTGAACTCGACCCGACCCGAACCCGAAATACTTTTCACGGGTTTGGGTTTCGGGCTTTCGGGTCTAGAAAATTCCGGTCGGTCGGGTTTCGGGTTTTAATTTCGGATCGGGTTCGGGTCGGGTCGGGCTGAGCCGCCTGCGTTTTCCGGGCGGTCGGGCTTCGGGTTTTAATTTCGGATCGGGTTCGGTCCGGGCCGGGCTTCCAAAAAAGGTCGGCCCGCACACCTCTAACATGGACATTAACAAACAGACACGAAAATGTACTCAATGTATTTGAGAGAAAAGTGTTACGCAAAATCTGTAATCCCAAGAAAAGAACGTCTGGAGAACAATGAACAACAGTGAGTTGAGCGAGCTTTTTGGTTGCGAAACTATCGAAGGCGCGATCAAATCATCCAGACTTAGATAGACTGGACATGTAATAAAAATGGACAACGATAGAGCAGTAAAAAGAACGCTAACAACAAACTGTGAAACGATTAGAACTAGAATTAGACGAAGGTCACGCAAAAGATGGATCGAAGAAGCTGCAGGTCAATAATTGGAAGAGAGCAACTGAGGACCGTCAGCAATAGCGAAATGTGAAGCAGACATCCAAAGCCCAACTTTGGGTTTGGAGTTTAGTGTGATGCGAGTTCAGGGTGATGGTAGTTGAATGTGGCGGGATTTCAGTGTGGGGATTTCGCTTCGTGTGTAAGTCTAGAGGTCAAATAGGCTTTTATTTTGAATACATACATTTGAAGAGTTACGCGAGAAGTTTTTTTACGGAAAAAACGTCACAAGTTTCAAGACATTCGACTGATCTGTTGAAATTTCATTTTTGGCACCTTATCAACCAAATACATCAAAGAACTACTTTCTATACACATGCAAATTTTGATGCGGCAACTGCTACTTCAACTTCCTTTGGATTTTAACAAGACCTCATCATTAATTCTGCTGGGTGCTGTACCACTACTGTTCCATCTATTCATACATTTCCCTCAAATTAAATTATCGTCCCAAAAAAGGTTACCGTACAGTGTTGCATGCAGAATAGCAGGAGGAAGCGTCAAAGAAACTATGATTTATTGTCACATATACACGAAATTTTAGTCGTGTTCATGTTCTGAATCCTTAATAAATTTAATGAAACAAACCCTTCGCCAAACGTCTACTCTTTTATTATTCCAAATGATTTTTATTAACGTTATTAAAGTCGGTCGGTTATAATTTATGATCGTATCTATGTCATGTACGTTTTACATACGAACACATTTATAACGCATAGCTTTGATTAACTTGTGTCTTATTTTGTATATTTTCATGAGAACCACCGCATACTTTCGTTAATATTTTTTTAGTCGAGAATTTCATTATTTTATGCAAAATATGCAAAGTGTAAAATGACGATTAACTTTGCATACAAGACATAAACGAATAGTTTGGATTAGATTGCTTGAAAACATGAAACATCGTTTGATAGTTTAAAATTTAGGTTTGTAACCTCCCATTAGTTGCAAATAATGAAGCATAACGGCAATTGTTATTGTAACAAATCCACAATATCATTATTACAACATTTGCCAAGTCTCACACTACAAAATGCGCAAAAAAAAACGTGTTGAAAAACAATGTTGAAAATTAAATCCAACAACATAATAGAAGAAATGATTGTCTTCTTCCTTTGATGAAGTTCAAATCTTGTTTCAAAAAAAGTTCTTGTTTTTGCCTTTTATACTCATGATCTCAGACAGGAAAGCCGAAAAAAACTGAAGCGGCTGTATTATAAAAGCAACTGAGTCCATTAGGGATGGAGCCCATCCAGTTACCCTCTCATGTGGACGCCATACTTGTACATCCTTTACCCTTTCAAAGATTAATTTTCTTATTCTTTGTAATCACGTGGTTCCAAATATTTACCTCCTACACCCGACGTCAGGCACCGAGGACGGGGTAGATGAAAGTTAAAAAGAAGTGTAGGGTGTGGGTTTGAGTTTGGAAAGTGGAAGATTGGTTGAGACCAGGACTCTAAAATAGTAGCCGCGCCCGGGTCATTTACCCCCGTTTCCATCCCTCTAATCGAGCCTGTGTGAACGTCATTGTAGTACGAGACTTAAACTGTTAGCCAAAACTTATACTAAAACGGATAGTGGGAAAGGCTTGAACCGATTCCAACATCTCCCACATACTGGTGAAATTGTTCTTTGTACTAAGCCTTACACCGAAAACTCACAATGGTGATAATCTGCATATTTGGATCTTATACCCTCTTTAAATGTAAATGCTTATGTATTGTATGATATATTAGTTGTGGGCTGTATAATTATACAAGACACTAGTATAACATAGCTTCATTCTGTATAATTTGCAAAATAATTACACAGCCCACAACTACCATATTATGGAATACGTAAGCGTATGCATTTAAAGAGGGTCTAGGATCCAAATATGCAGCATATCATCATTGTCAGTTTTCAGTGTAAGCGTAAACAGCTGCATTTTTGGCTACTAGAGAAGTGATTTCTCACTGATCGAATTTCGGCGGCTCAACACTCTTCAGGTGACGTTATTTACAAAAGCGCAATTTCTGTTCAATTATCTCCCCTAAGTTCGATTGAAAGAATTTACCATTTATCCAACAACAATTTGCCAGCAATATTTCCAACTCATTCATGTCCAAACATGTTACGAAAACAAGTTCTTTGAGATTTCTTTATACTATTTTTTTTTGTTCGTTACGAATGAAATACGAATGCATAAAGTTGATATTCATATTACCTGGTGCTATATACGCAAATATAAATTTCAATAAACGAAAAGAGAGCTCGAAAAAAGAAGACTTAAAATAACCGAGTCAAATCGCGAATATTTTCATGGGATAAAAACGACAAAATCCTATACTCTCATGTTGAATGTAATATTCGAAATAGATCTTGTAAATACCTCACGTTCACCTAAGAAATATCTTTCAGATAAATTGTTAAATATGGTTGGCTGATGTTGGATGAACATCGGTTGTATATTGGATATAACACGTTATAACACGGTGTGTGAGTCAGTGCAATGTGTAGTGTTGTTCTTTCAAGTTTTTTGTTTATATTTTTCAACCTTCCCAAGTATTTTGCCTTTCTTTTTGTAACAACATCGTAAATATTGTTCAGTTTCCACACATTGTATTAGATAGTTGGTGCATTTGTTTGTACAAATGAAAATAAATAAAATAATGAAAATCCGTTATAATTTGATGCGTCGATGTCTGATATTTTTTTTTAGGAACACTTTATTACCGTGGGGTATAGAGTTTTCATTACTTATGATGGATTTGTATAAATTAACCTTTTTTTTCCAAACAAATATCAGCAACATTTGGAAGGGTTACATCTGCCATCTCATTAGATGAACGTAATCTCAGAATTATTTTGTTTTCAAAAAGTTATTTATATCTCCAACGGAGAGTAAAATACAGATAATTAAAATCAAACAGCTTAACGTGTTGGTTCTACAAGAGTTTGAACAAATCTTTCTTTTGTTTGTACAAGGCTAATCACTAATCAGACAATTCAGTAGAAAAGAATAGAAGAATAAGCGTTTTGAAAAATTGCTTTTGTTGGTAGGTTCACCATAATGCTACGAATGCATTCTTCGTAATTAATCGCACGAAATTCTCGTAAAAGATCAATAAACCCTGTTGTGTGTGGTCGATAAAATTGGATTTGGAGAAGTGCTATACATTCAAAAAAGTCATTTCATTCTTTTGCTATTATAGGAAAATTTCCTATGTCTTCAGTACCAACTAGAGCCACCAAATCTCCATACGAGACTATCAGCTGAATCTCTTTTTGCATTAGAAAAACATCAATTTTTGGTCACTTCTTTCACAAATTTGTTCAGTCGTAAGGAATATTTATCTATCCACCTTTGAGACTGCATAATAGAATACAATCGTTATGGGTGCTTACTCAGCTGGAGCTAGTCGTTAAAAAATATTCTGCTAGAATGTCGCATAAGGTCGGCTTCACACTAAAGATTTCACCTTGATTAATATGGAGTTACGCGAAAATTTCAATTAGTTATCGTTATTCACCTTGAAACATTTTGGGTGCTACCTTTGAAACGAGAGAAGCAATTTCCAGACTATTTTCGTCACATCAAGCTTCTTTATCGTACGAGCGCGAATACCCGTTCAAAAATTCTGAGGCAATCTTTCTTCAAGAGTCAATCTGAAGTCATTTTTTATGAGAGCCGCCAAGTTCCAGCCGACGTCGACATATTTCAGTCAAATCGGCGAAAAATTTGGCTGTTTCTCTCAGATTAGAATTTTTCTATTTCAAGAATTTTTGTCATTTTTTCTTTGAAATTTAACTCGAAATAACGTTTTTCAGCAACCGTTCCAGGCCGGTTTAAGACCACGTCGCAAAAATGTGAGCTGTCAAATTTGCGATGTTTTTTTCAGAACAGAACCCTACATAAATAACAAATTATTCAAAGTTATAGCTCGAGTACTGTGAGAAGATAACTCCTACATGAATAATAGATGAATAGGAATCAAAAAATTTGAGTGTGAATGCCGAAAGTTGCTCTGAAAAATCATCGCAACCTAAGTTTTCTTTGCGATGTTATTTCAGAGCAAATTTGTACCTTCATACTTAAGCTTTCTGCGTTCTGACTCATCTATTATTCGTGTAATACTCATCCTATCACAGTACATGAGCTATAATTTTGAATAATTTGTTATTTATGTAGGTTTCTGTTCTGAAAAAAACATCGCAAATTTAACAGCCCAAATTTTCGCGACGTGTTCTAAGGAGCGTGTCAGATATTTTGACAGTTCTATGTTTTGCGATGTTTTTTCATTGCATATTTCTAAGACAATGATCATTATTTAAAATTCCAAAACATCTACTGTTTGCATAACACATCCCTTTATAGATTCTATGAATCAGAATATATAATTATTGAGTCTTAGTGTCAAAATTTGATCTGAAAAAACATCGCAAAGTACTCGGCTATGCAATGTTTTTTCAGATCAAATTTTGACACTTAGACTCAATAATTATATATTCTGATTCATAGAATCTATAAAGGGGTGTCTTATACAAACAGTAGATGTTTCGGAATTTAAAATTGATGATCGCTGCCTTAGAAATATGCAATGAAGAAACATCGCAAAATATAGAACTGTCAAAATATCTGACACGCTCTTAAGCCGATTTTTAGACACTTCCGACTGTTTTGCAGACGCTTCTCATGTGAGACACAAGATATGAATCTCCTTTTTAACTGACGTAATTTTTCATACAATGACGTCACATTTCAGGTAGATTTCGAGTATTTCGAGCCCCTTTGTAGCTGTGGTAACAATGATTACATTTTGTAAATATATTTTTGCAATTCACTGAAAAAACACGCTCTTTCTGATGTCATTTTGGTGTCGCATGAAGTCACTTTTCACGCTAGTGCGACAAAACTTTTTTATCGCACTAATGCGATAAATTTTTTCGTATGAAAAAGCTCGTTTTTTGTCGGGAATTGCAAAAAAACGTTGAATGATACACGTTAGGTGTGATGTGAAACTCGCCTGGGAGTTGCGGGAAACGTACATTATGTGAAAAATGATTGATAATTATCAGTTAATGTAATTAATTTTTGAATTCTGCGTACATTTAACTTACACTGGCTCAATCAATTAAATCTGACCAATTGATTATTTTCCTTAAAATGATAAGATCGGTCGCATTATTTGTTCAGAAAGTTGTCGAATTTCGTGTTTTTCGATGTATTTTTCTGGAGAATGTGTTCACATTTTTCTGTAGATGATTAGGTATTTATCTACCCGCTGCACAGTGTGACATTTCTTTCAAAATGGAGGCGTTTGTCAAAATCGGGCACTACGTCAAATTTACCAAATGAGGCAATATCGGTACAAATTAAAAAAAAAAAAATTACTGAAGCGTTGCTTGTAGCTCATAATAGATTCAACATCCTTAGCCTTGACTGAAACGCCTACAGAATGTCACAGAAAATGTTCAGAAAGGCGGTTCGGTGGAAGGTGAGGGAGGTATGGAGAAATTTCTGTGCAGAAATGGAACACGTTCCGGACTTCATAAGATCCTTGCAAAAGATTGGAGGCTCCTACCAGGCTCATTACTGAGGCCGGGTGGGGAATTCACGAGATGTGGTAAGGAAACTGCCACACATCTTTTAGAGACCCATTTACCTGGGTGTAGTGACGAGAAAAGCAACGCCGGGGAACCAGTGCCATACTCACCATCAGAAGAGGACTGGACTCAAGCCAGCCGAATCGTCACTGTAGACAAGGTGAGATGGGCCATTGGAAGATTTAGGCCATTCAAGTCGGCGGGTAACGACAGGATATTCCCTGCTCTTCTGAAAGAGAGCAGAGAAATTCTATTGGAACCGCTCTGTGGAGCGCTACGTGGCTCGTTGGCTCTTGGTCATATACCAGTGGCGTGGGAAACAGTTAAGGTAACATTTATACCATAACCGGCTAAATCCTCCCACTGTGAGGCTAAGGACTTCAGGCCCATTAGTCTTACGTCTTTCGTACAAAAAACGTTAGAAAGACTGATAGAGTTCTACATCAACATCCTTAGCCGCTTTTGCCTTATTTGGTAAATTTGGCGTAGTGCCCGATTTTGACACACGCCGCCATTTTGAAAGAAATGTCACACTGTCCGCTGCTCAAAATTGTTTGTTATGGTCCACTTAAAAATAAACTTAGGAATGTGAACATGTAATAACAAATCTGAAAGCCGTATTCGTGAAAATTATCAATTATTTGCGTTTTTTCACCTAAGGACCTAAAATGTGAGCAAAATCTCCTGAAAAATACATCGAAAAACACCAAATTCGACAACTTTCTAAACAAATAATGCTAACGATCTTACTATTTTAAGGAAAATAACCAATTAGTCTGTGCAAAATAAATGTACGCAGAATTCAAAAATTAACTACATTAACTGATAATTATTACCAATTATTTTTCACATAGTGTAGGTTTCTCGCAACTCCCAGAGGCCCATTTAGGCAATCTCACATCTAGTGCGTTAAGCTACCTTCATACGTAACTTGTATCATAAAACACTACTTTAAATGCGGTCTAACGTCAAATCGTTTTAATTTTGACAAAAATGTTAAGTGCTAAAGGTGCTTGAAAACACATTGCTTAGTCTCTCAAAAAAACAATTTTTTTCGACACTTTGCTTACTTAACTCATTCCTAAATATTTAAATGTAAACTTTTTGCAAATTTACCATAAAATCTTGTAATTATGTGAAAAGATAAATTGCCACTTAAATTATCACATGTGGCGTTCACAGTAACGACATTAACTCAAACTAAGTGTAAGTACAACCATACGCTGCACACGATATTAAAAAAGTTTCATAACAATTTGTTAACGTAATGTCATGCGATTGCACTTTAGCATATTGTACATTACATGTAATGTATACATTTTTCGTGGTGTATACGAGAACAACTTATCACGCTATTTATGTGAATAAATTTGAAGTGAAATTTCTTAAACGTACATAGATTTGTGGTGTTAAAAATCCCATAGTTTCAATTAGAAAAGTTATTAGTTGGTTGGATGTTAATTATGTGGCCATATTTAACTTTATGGCTTGTTATTTAATCGACAAGTTCAGGCAAAATCACTCGCATAACTTAAATGCCATTAATTCTCACTGGAAAATGATAAACTGTGGGTTGGTCATTATCTTTTGAATATCATGCTTCATGATAATTTCGTTCGGAAAATATTTTTGTCAATAGCCTAGCCTTATGATGTAGTGGACAAACCAAAGCGTATTCCACTCGAGTCCGCAGTTTCCATAGGGTGTTCTTAAACATAACAAAAAGTCCCAGGAAGCGCTCATTTTAACAATTCTTTGACGAATCCCAATAAATCTTATCAAAAAATTCCTACAATTTTATTATCTTGGTCAGAACTCTCGGGTCAATTTCGGAAGGCCAAAAAAATCCTTTGACAATGTTGGCTGATGAAACGAGAAAATAAATGTGCACTTGGTTTCGACTTGGCACCAGGCTGCGTACTTGAAAATCATTAGTAGCCTTATAGAAGGCAGCGTGGTTCCGAAAGTCTGTTAAAAGTCATTGTAACGGCAGTAAAGGAGAGCGTGCAGCTTCGGTTCGATAAGTTTCACTGGTGAAAATTTTGACAATTCTTACAAATAAAATATGTAAAAATCGTCACCATCTTATCGAACTAAAGCTGTACGCGAACAAGAGTATTAAACGTCATATAAATATTAATTTGGCACCAGGCTGCTGCTGCCCTCTATGTGGACGCAGACACAGACAGCCTGGTGCCCCGTTGAAATTAATGTGACGTATAATATTCTTAGCTGCGGTTTCGGTGACATTACGAGATTTTGGGCACCAGGTTGCGTTCTTTATGGCTACTAAAACTTCTCAAGTAAGCAGCCTGGTTTCGAGTTGGAACCGAGTGCATAGTAATGTACTCGTTTTCCACTCCAACTTTTTTTAAACCAGGCTGCCCAGCTTGAAATGCCGACCTTTATTTGTTGCAATTTTTCTTCATGCAAATGTTCTAAACGACGACAAGATAAGGAGTTCAGGGACTAGAAAAATGATTGGTCTAATGCCTGAACTCCATATTTCATCTATAGCATAGTAAAGTTCCTCTGTATTTAAGAGACACCACCTAACCTCTAAAGGGCTGTTCATAAATGACGTCACGCTTGCTATAATTCCAAAAAGTTCATAACTCCAAATTGGTGAGACATTTTGTTTATAGTACTCCGGCTCCGGCAAACAGGGGGCGTGTTTGGGGGGGTAGCCAGAATCCTATAAACATAATTTGCTGTCCTGCAGGAGTTATGTTAAAAAAACCTTTTAAATGGCCCCTAATCACAATATCGAGCTGAGTCATAGCTGTAGGTGTTAGAAAAAGTGAATTATTCAAATGGTCGATGTTAAATTGACATTAAATTGTCATTCTTCTCATTGAAATTCAGTTTTTCTTGTGATTGTTCACACCGGTTTCACTTCGAATAACACGAAAATTTCAATATTCAACCTTTTCGGCCCTCGTTATGTAAGCAACAAATTTTTGATTGACTGGAATATTCTTTCTGCCACAGAACCTGTACGGAAAATTCTAAAAAAAATCTTTGATGGCAAATGTTTCAAATTTTTTCAAAAACTCCTAATAGTTTATTTTCTAATACGTAATGATTCGCAAAAAATAATTAGGAAGATAAGCTCCCTGCGCTTGTGCAGCGAAAAAATGATCTTATCTTCATTACACATTTGAATTTATAAAACACGAATTTTTGCAACGGAAATGTGAAAAAGTTCATCTTAAAGCATTACGTAAAGACCATCAGGGTTTGTTGCTCAAAAGCAGCTTCGAAAGATGTTGTAATTTGTTTCAATAAACCTTAAGAAATAAGGCTGT
This sequence comes from Pseudolycoriella hygida, assembly GCA_029228625.1. Classification (NCBI taxonomy): domain Eukaryota; kingdom Metazoa; phylum Arthropoda; class Insecta; order Diptera; family Sciaridae; genus Pseudolycoriella; species Pseudolycoriella hygida. Next base: position 67,415,703 of record CM055403.1, read on the forward strand.
TCCGAAAAGGGGTCAAATTGATAAAGCTGTAGAGAATTAGCATAAATTTCACTTTATGTATAAAAAATTGCTACCATTAGAGAGTATTATAGACTTTATTCAGGAAATTTTATGAGTAACGTATACCTAGTAATTGCTGCATTACATTAGAATTTATGTCAGGTAAATGAAGCAGAGTTTGCAAAAAGTCTAGGAGGAGCAATAATAACTTAACATTAAACTTACAATTTGGCTTATTTCGGTAATTGGAACATTTGGTGTCGGTGAAGGTGTTTGATTATTCTTTCTTGGCAGTGCTGGTGGTGTGATTGGATGAACATTTACGTTACATTCCTTTGAGTTTCGATTCGGCGATATCCTTGCCGGAAAGCTCAGTGTTTTCGTCCACTGCGATAAACTGCGAACCATTTTATTCTTGTCGTAAAATTTAAGTTTTTAAATCTTATAGTTCAACTACGTCACTTTCAAACCACTATTTGTGAACATTTATAATAACAAATTGCGGATTTAATTTCTACGCTTCACTTTCGGTCTTTCGGAATGTCTATAAAATTTTTAACAATTAATTCCATTCAAATATTTGCTTGCAATTTAAAAATTCCGTATAAACGTTTCGATTCCACCTAGAAAATGTACGACCGTTATGTATCGATGTTGAAAAGCAACTGAAAATTTGTTATGCACGAAAACCTGAATGAACACACGAAACGAATGAAATTCAGAAATCAAAAGAAGCGAAAACGATTCAACAGTATGCGGGTTTACTTGAGGGGAAATCGTTACAATCGAAATATTGTTATGATTACACTGAGAAAGAGATTTTTAACATTTGTTTATAATACTAAGCCATATGTTGTTCTATCTCCGACTTTCAATCTACTTTTATGTGGAATGAAAAGAACGGAACATAAACAACTTGTTTTTGTTATATTTAACTAATTACTGTTGGGCTCTCTTTCGTTGGTTAATGTATGGAACCCATTGGTAAAGTGGAGAGACACGAAAGAGAGAAAATTATGTGTAATTGCAGAGAGCAGATGTTTTGATCATTTCATTCTTGAATAAAAAATGTTTATAATGTGTTTAGAGGATTCAGTCAACCTTCAAACAATGTTCATTTCATAGTGAACTGTCTGCGTACTCTTTGAATAAAAAAAGAAATTGAAGTGGCGAGACCATGATATGAAGATCTGGAGAACATCTGATGGTGACTGAAGAAATGGATGGACATTAGTCCCATCCATGTCAACAAAAGTTGTGCAAAACTTTGACCCGAATGTCTATTTCGCTTCTTTTCCCATTACTGCAAGATACCGCAAACCGTTGCAAAATGTGTGCGTTTCAATGCGCCACCATGCGTTTCATGCGGTGACGGTTATTATCCCGCAGGGAATTATTATCCCCAAGACTAAAAAAAGAGAGGAAACATCACCCAGGGAATTATCCCCCAGACAAATGGGAATTATCGCACAGGCAAATGGGAATTATCACCCGGCTATAATTCCTGGGTGATAATTCCCATTTATCTGGGAAATAATTCCTTAGCGATAATTCCCTGGGTGATAATTCCCATTTTTTTTCAGTCTGAGGGATAATTCCCTTGGGTATAATTCGTGTCGCCGTATCAAACTCATTTCTGGAGCATTTTTATGTTCTACAGAATTGTTCGGTGATGGAAAAAGAAACCAAATAGACATTCGGGTCAAAGTTTTGCATAGCTTTTCTTCACGTGAATAGACTATTGGACATTCAAGTATGAGACTAATAGTAAACTATTCCAAGTCAGAAATTTAATCAAATTACTTACTCATTATAGAGAAATCATAAGCATCCTTTCATTCAATACAGTAAAAGAGAATCTTCAAAGGTGCTGGGCAGAGACTTGATATGACGCCAGGGTTCCCCAGATAGTCTATGTGGGGAATCCAGTCATATCATGAATCTGTCGCTCGGTGAAAGTGTCTCGGTATGGAATGGGGGGCAAGTGGTGAACGCTTGGAAGGTATGGGTTTTTCTAGACAAGTACCTTATAACTTCTCTGGTTTTTTCTGTATTAATGAGATAAAATAAAATATTTTTTTTTTGAAATTTTTTTTATTAAAACCCGTCATAAAATGGCCAACCATTAATTTACATCTGAGTTTAGTTTTAGTTTAAAATTTCACAAAGTATCCATTGATAGTCTTTGCACTTTGTCGAGAGTGATTTTGTTGTAGACTTGTTGATGTAACTACTCCTGACGATTGATGAGTTCATGTGGCTTAGTGCGTTTGAGTCGTCTTGTGTTCTATGCGTTTTCCAGTAAGCGAATGGACTCAAGATTTTCATGGATCTGTTTTCATGTTTTGTTGCAATCATTTCGATGACATCAGCTACCATGGGTACTTTGAAGTCACGATGAATGTCCAGGGGGCGTTAATGATAGTTCTTAACACTTTGTTTTGAAATGTTTGGATTGACTTTATATGGCATTTATTCGCACATCCCCACAATTGGATATCATACATCGAGATTGGTTTCAGGATTTGATTATATATCAGCAATTTGTTGTAAATTGTTGGCATCGAGATTCATTCCGAGGTATTTCAGCGAGTTTTTGTGAAGGATGAGGTTCCCATTCATCGTCAGTCGCTTAGTGTGCGGAATCTGTTTATTGGTGAAGTTGACATGAACTGCTTTTTGGTCGTTAAGCTTAATTCGCCCTTTTTTAGTCCAATTTTCAACGTTGTTATTAGATCGTTGCAATAGACCCATTGATTGAGCATCAGTTTTGGCTGATGATGAGTTCGCTGTATCGTCGGCAAAAGTTGCTGTTATGACGTTTGAGGTAGGTCGCTGGTGAATAGTAGATACAAAATTGGTCCCAAAACACTGCCTTGAGGGACTTTAGCCTTTATATCTTTGAAGTCTGAGTAATCGGTTCCATGGTTTACATGAAACATTCTGTCTTGAGCAGGCTAAAGCATTGAACTAGTAAGAATTGGTTGAGCTTGTAGAGTAATCCTTCTTGCCAAACTTTATCGAATGCTTGTGATATGTCAAGCAAGATGATGGAGCAAACGTCTTCTCCTTCAAGCGCTTGTCAATGAGTCGATGTACTTGTCCTATAGTAGAATGTCTCTGGCGTAATCCAAATAGATGATTCGGTAGCAATTTCTTATTTTCGATGATTGGTTTAAGCCTTTTCAAAAACAATTTCTCGAATAATTTTGACATGTTTGGTAGAAGTGAAATCGCTCTATAAAATTCTGTTTTCGTTGCTTTTTTCCCGGGTTTCAGGATCATAATCATTTGAGCTACTTTCCGGTGCGCAGGTACATGCATAAGTCTGAATGTTGCGTTGACTAGTAAAAGTAACATTTGAAGTCCTTTTGTCGGTAATTTCTTCAGTACTTGCCCGGTTATGAGATCATATCCTGGTGATTTCTTTGGATTGAGGTTATGTTTTAATTCACGTTTTAGTTCTTTAAGCGTCACTTTTTGAATGTTTTACTCCAGTTATTTTGAATCTGAGGGAGATCTGGGTCTACGCCATCTGCTGGTTGATTTGGGGTAAAAGTGTTTTCGAAATGTTGAGCAAAAGTGTTAGCTTTTTCTTGGTCAGTTTTGGCATATTCATTATGTATTTTCAAGAGAGGAGGCTGATGTGGAATTTTTCTTCTTAATTTTTTAGTAGTTCTCCAGAGTGAATAATTTATAGTTTTTTCAATGAAATATGAAGAACAGATGAAAAATGTGTGAACGATCATCCAAAATCCCGGCTAAAAAACAACTTAAGTTTTTTGACTTGAAACGTTGCGATTTATCGATAAAGAATTTCCCGACCGCCGCTGCTGAGAATTTTTCACATATCTTCTCTGATTTATGTCATATTCTAGATTTATCACATTGGGGTAGTCTATTTTGACACTGACATACACAAATAGAGTAATGTTTTGTTTCCTACATAAATCAATCGAACCTTCTGGTCCCATTGAACTTACTCCAAGCGGCTTGTCCTATTGTAGATAAGCCAAGGATCTGATGTCGTTACAAATTAGAGTCCTGAAAAAAGTCCAGCATTTACACATAACATGAATCTCGATTTTGTCTTTTAGCCGCAGGTTCAGCTGAACTAACTTTTTAGCAAAAAACCAAATGGAAGTCAACCTTCCAGTTACAGTTCTACATTAAACGAACTGCAAGCGACAGATGGTTCACTGTAAGTATCACCCATAACATACAATTTCATTTTTCTTACACATTTTTCTTTTATAACATTGCAACTGAACTGAAATTGGATACGTTCATCTCATATACACATACCTAACCTATGTTTGTGTATTAATTTAAATATAAATTATTTTTGCTTATACTCAAAGAATTTTTTCATTGAACTATAAAAGTAAAATAAAAAGCATTAAACCTACATATGCATTTTTGTACGGGATATTGTTATTTTGTTGTTTTTTATTTTCCATAAATAAATTAAAGTAAATTTCCTACTGAAGAGATATCGTATGAATAAAAGAGTATTTAAATATTTCGCCTAAAAACTGTAAGAATTACGATATTACAATTCAGGTTATAACTAAGAACTCAATTCTCTGTATAATTAATATGGTTTTTGCTCTGGTTAGCTTTTATATAAATTTCAATTTACTTTTTATTTGTGAATTGTAATTTAAATAGAGTTTTTTTTTCGAAATAATGTGTTGACAATTGAAATAGACTTATGAATATCAGGTTGATGTGCTTCAAAGAATGTGTGGACTAGACATGAATGCCGTCCGAAAACCGCCTGGTGCAAGAAGATTCTAGTTTAAGAATTGCACTCCATCCACTCTTAGGAGTTTCGTTCATCAAACTTTGAATCCCTAGATTTTACGTTTGTTTGGAAGACTTCAGTTGTTTCTGTCGTAGTGTCCACATTTCGTTCCAAGTGATGTGACGTGTTGACACATTACTTGGAACGAAATGTGGACACTACGACAGACTCAACTGAAGTCTTCCAAATAAAAGTTTAGCGTAAGCATAGACCTAAGCTGACTCAACTTTGCATTTTTTTCAGTTGTATATTTTCCCTAAATAAAAACATATGAAGGGACCCGTACGTATCAGAATAGATGCGGCAAACAGAGTTGATGTTACGAAAAACCTCGAACGTATTAAAGTGAATATTGCCTTAACTCTTAAGTGTATGAAATTACGTCCACATTAAATTGTATTGGAAATTGCCGTGAGGGCAATATTGAAAAACCCGTCCGAAGAAACGATGTAAAAAAAAGCCTTCCGAAAGTATAAAATAGACAAAAATGTTCATCTCAATTTTCTCTACAACATAGCAAAAAATTAATTTTTTTGTCTAGCGCCTTAGGACCGACCTAGGGTCTTCAGTAGAGGCCTCGGACAAATACTTACATAGACAAAATATTTCCCTCCATTTTCTCTAGAACATAGTGAAAAACCATTTTTTTTGTCTAGGGCAGACCTTAGGACCGACCTAGGGCCTTAAGGAAATGCCTCAAATGTTTCCTTCAATTTGCTCTGCAACATAGCAACAAAATTTTTTTTTGGCTAGGGCCGCCTTAGGACAGACCTGAGACCCACTTCAGCCCTAAGTACAGACACCGGGCCCAAATTTGTTTTTGATTATAATTCGGTACTCGATTACCTCTCAAATAGAAAAAGAATCAACAAAATCAAATAGGATTTATCCAATTTATGTAAGCAAACACGTTGGGCCCTAGTAGAAACTCAGTTTTAGGGCCCTGACTGAGACCAAGGGTTTCTAATAAAAAAATTTTCTGCCATAAAACTAGAGACATTCCTAGACCTTACGATCAAACAAAATTTGAAAATCGGAAAAGATTTACTCGAGTTATGTACAAAAAACATATATGGCCCTAGCATAGACTCGGTTTTAGTGCCCTAGCTAAGTCCAAGGACTCAAATTCAAAAAAGTTTCTTGCATAAATTGAAGGTCATGCCCAGATCTTTCAAACAAAAAAAAAATCATGAAAATCGGAAGAGATTTACAGCTATGTACAAAAGACCAAAAACCACTTAAACGGCCCTAGCTCGGCGGCCCTTGGGCCGACAAGCCCAGATTCAATCTCATAAAAGATATTTCGATTACTTTTAAGGGAAAAAAAGTTTTCGAAAATCAGTTGAGTTTTACTCAAGTTATCGCGGTGAAAGATGGACGGGCTGAAAACGTTTTTATTGTTGATTTGTCATCTAAGCACCAGGATCAATGCTCCCCACCTACTCCCAGGTCGAAGTTTGGGTGGCTACAAACGTCGTGGTAAACGCATAAGTCGAAAAGTTTCACCAACCATCAAAAAACCACATTTTGACCACTTTTCCGACCATAACTTCGAAAGTCCGATTTTTCAAATTCAAATTCGTTATCATTTTTTCAATTATCTTTCAGGAAAAAAAATGATTTTGAAAATAGGATAAGATTTACCCGATTCATGTTGAAAAAAACGTTTGGCCCTAGTATAGACTCAGTGGCCGAGTTCAACGACTCGAAATCAAAAAATCTTCTTCCATGATTTGTGATGATTTGAACAAATTATGAAAATCGGAAAAGATTTACGCGAGTTCTGTACTAAAGACCGAAAATCACTTAGGCGGCCCTAACTCAGGGGCCTTTCATCCAAAAATGCTCATCTGCAATACCTCTGCAATGGCCCTAACTCAGTAAATTTTTTTGGGCATGTTGTGACTCATGTTGTAGAGTATATTGAGGGGAACATTTTTTCCTTGGAATGGAATTTTTCACATCTTTGCTTACTTAAAAGCTCTATGTATGTATACCCACCATAACTTGAGTAAAAATGGATCTTATCTAGGAGCGGCGAGGCTTGTTGCTCTGGTTGACACAAGAATGGGCACATAGTTGATTTTCGGCAACGTTCATGTCTGGTGGATTCGATTTTAGTGCGGTCTTAAGTGGCTCGTTAATTAAATATCGAAACAAAAACATTTTACTAACATTTTTGTTTCACTTTTCAATAACTTATACCTGAGACCAAAAAGTCTTTTGTTTTTCTTGTGTGATTTAAAAAAAAAAACCTTTTCCTTAACCTTGCACTCCGACTCACTTGCATCTTCACATCATCACAATTTAAAACATCTGTAAAAATAGTTTAGCATTAAGAATGTTTTCGCCTCGTAGTGCCCATGTGGCAGAGACCCTTTAAAATATCAGATGAATGAATATTTTATAAATTTGAATAGATCCTGTCTTCACAATGACAACAAAATTATCATAAAAAAACAGAAACAAGAGACAAAGGTTCACTTCAAATAGACTTTGTGCTTAAGTTTTAATTTTTGAAAGGCGAATGCAATAACCTGGGAAACAATAGAATCAAAAATTTAACTATTTCAAGTTGTTTGCATATGAAGTCGTTCATAAAATACGTAGAGCAGAGGGGAGATTAACCACTGGGTATGACGGTTCTAGCAAAATTCGTCTAAAAATTCCACAATTACATTACGCAATATATGAACGGCACCTAAAACGTTGGGTCCAACAAAACAGCGCTGCTTTATCATCACCCCAGTTTACTTAGGATAACTCAATCGATTTTTAAAACTTTTCTTTCCCTCATTTATCGTTCAACATCGGACCAGTTGTTCAATATCAGGGGGATATTGAAACGTGCAAGATGTACAACACTGAAACACACCATTCGCGCGTTGAATTCAAGGCAGCATATGACAGTGTTATCAGAAGTAAGCTATGGAGAGTCATGGGAGTTTAGAAGTTTTGCTTGATGTGTGGAGTTAGAGTAGCCAAATTTTTGGCGTGCGAAATCTGAAAGCGCAGAAAAATTATTACGTTGGAAGGGTCCTTTAATCTTTTCTTTAATCAAAAAAGAAAATATTTCAAAAGAATTTTTTACGTTCCGAAATTGATATCAGTTGTTTTGGAAGAAGGGACGAGAAATTGCGTCACATTTCCTTTTTAAAAAGGGTTTTGTTGTGATATTAGTGGTTTTGGAAGAAAACAGAAAACAAATCTTGCAGAAAAATTTTCCGGCGAAAAAAATTTCCGGCAAAAAAAAATTTCCGGCGAAAAAAAATTCTGTCGAAAAAAAATTTCTGTCGAAATGAAAATTTCAGCGAAAGAAGATTTCGGCGAAAAAAATTTCAGCGAAAAAAAATTCTGTCGAAATGAAAATTTCAGCGAAAGAAGATTTCGGCGAAAAAAATTTCAGCCGAAAAAAATTTCGGCGAAAAAATTTTTAGCGAAAAAAATTTTCAGCGAAAAACATTTTCAGCGAAAAACATTTTCAGCGAAAAACATTTTCAGCGAAAAACATTTTCAGCGAAAAATAAAGTTCAGCGAAAAAAAATTTCAGCGAAAAATAAAGTTCAGCGAAAAAAAATTTCCGCCCAAAAAAA
>CM055403.1:67424332-67472525 GCA_029228625.1 Pseudolycoriella hygida
CATACCACCGTCGGCCATTTTGTTGGTCACCCTGACACACTACACACTCAACCCAATAACTTTTCCCTGACACCAAACATCTATCTCCATCCTAACACAGTCCAAAAATTTTGCTCATATTTGACCCATACTTTGAATACACTCACACACATACAAAACATTCTTTTAAATAGGCTTTATATGGCGCCTTCTAAGAGCCCTGGCGCTCAAACGAGGCCGATACCCCACTTTTTAAAATCTCATATGGCGTAGAATGCCCACCCGAGCCGTTTTGGAGCACGAGCCAAAAATGTCAGTTTTCATACAAATGGTTCTGTCACTAACTAACTAAGCAGCACTCCTAAGTGCTCGGGAACTTCTGCTAGAAGGACTGGGAGACAAAGATATAGTAATATGCACGGATAGTGAGGCAGCGATAAAGGCGCTGATATCACCCGTTGTGACTTCCAAGTTGGTGAAAGAATGCAAGGAACACCTAAATCAGATAGGGCTGAAAAATCGGGTCAGACTGGTTTGGGTGCCCGGACATTTGGGAGTGGATGGCAATGAGAAAGCTGATGAGCTGCTTGACGGCTATCACATTCGGACCGGTGAAGGCGGAACACGGTAAGAGCTGGACAGCGTATGAAAAAGGAGTGCACACCAAGTACTTCCTCTCCACTCCATACAAGAGATGGGCAAAAGAGCTCCTGACGATGAGCCGGGACTGAGTGAGGAGGATCGTGGGAGCGGTGACCGGCCATTGCGGACTCAACAAGCACCTAACGAAAATGAAGATTCTAGGTGACCCGGAGTGCTCCTGTGGCTTGAAAGAGGAAACCTTATATGCGAATGCCCCAAGTTCCTTCAGCTGAGGCACAGGAAACTCGGCGACTATGTCGTCCACCCTTCGAGAGTGGCTGAATTAACACCTATCACATTAGACGGCACGCGAAGGTTCTCTTGATTTTTACATGATGAACGGGATTGGGAACAAAGAGTCAAGAGATCTGTGTTCGAGATTGAGAAATCGATCGTCCCAAACTGATAAAATCTAACTAACTAACTAACATCAAAAAACATTAGCGACTACAACCCCGCATTCAACGAATTCAGTGGAACATGAATTTTCGCAAAGATCAGAACAAATCGCTCCGAACCCTACTGAATTTACTACAAATTAAGAATGATAAAATTTCGATTATTAAGCGTATCTTCTGCCAGTTGTGCTTTGTCACGACCGCACGATTGTCGTGAATAAGAAGTAAGTGCATCCGACTAAATAAAATTTTTAGAGAAACATACGCAAAAACCCGTACCTTCACGTTTCGAAATATTTTTTATTTTTATCTCAGAGCCCAGTTTGATCTACTCAATCTTAGGATACAACTTAGGAATTATTTTCTCATTGACATGACGCTCAGACATTAACACATCTGGAACAGTTGCGTTATGGAGATAATTAGAAGAGATCAACATTTCAAAATGCCGAAAGACCCTAGAGCCTAATTCGACTTCGCGTGATCGTTTTATCTATTATTTCTCATTCCCTTTCGAATTCCCATGATAATCCTGAATATACAATTGGTTCATTGGTCTCCGAAGAAGATTGACGACGAACAGACTAGAGATGAGCGGGTCGATCATTTTTCGAAACCCAACCCGGACCGAACCCGACCCGATAAAATTTTTCGAAACCCGAAACCCATGAACCCGAAAAAACAATTCGGGTTCGGGTTCGGGTCGGGTTTTTGGAAGTTTCGGGCAACCCGCTCATCTCTAGAACAGACCGAGAAGGGACGGACAGATAGAGGACGCTCACTGAGAAGAGATGGATAGGATATAGCTCTAACTTATAACACAAGCTACGCAGTAACCTATGAAACCGGTACGGGTCTAACAAGCGTACTTAAAGAAGGAACATCGTCTGAAGTGCACTATTAGTCAAACGAATTCGTTCTTTGTTTTCAATTAAAACTAAAAATGAAAAGCTTCATTTTTGCACTCATTTTTGTAGTGGTATTTTGTTTTGGCCACTGTAGAGTTGTATACGACGTAGATGATTTCGATGTTTATGAGTAAGAATTACATCGAATCCTGTTTGGAGTTTGGTCTGGTAAATTCTTTTTCTTTAAAGGGTGGAATATGACGGTGTGCGAAAACCAAAATACGAAATTGTTAGAGAAACTAACGTAGAAGTCGATTACACAAGGAACACTCAAAAAGCCAAAGCTTCCAAGACGACGATTCAAACCAAATAATATCCAATAAATAAGTCTATTACTCAAGTACAATTGTTTTGATCATTTTATTTGTGGCTAAAACCGAGGCTAAAACAGTTAAACAATTAGAGAATTTCAATGTGAAAAAAATGTTTGTCCAATTTTATGAATCAATTGTTCCGATCACACAAATCAAATACTCTAGTCAAATATGAATTAGTCGTACAAAAGAAATTAAACTAAATGTTCAAATGAATGTCTTAAGGAATCAAAGTATTAAGAAAAGTATTCGTTTCAGTATTCAATTCGCGAATCTTCATCCGATAAGATTGCAACAATTTTTCCTTTTTAATTTTGTTTTTAAGCATCAAACTCAAGGATTCTGATGGTGGAACCGGTTTTGAGTCAAAGACCTCCAATATTTCGCTGTAAAGGTCCAAATGTTTCATTCAAATGTGATTCTGAATTTTCAACGGAATCATTTACTTACAACTGAATGATATTCCACGCATGATCCATTAATTTTTCCAAATGGTTCTGCTCAGCCCACACAAACACATTGAAAGCATTCTCCTTCGTCAGGTTATTAAATTCCACAGATGTGCAAATATTTTCGAGCTCCTCGATTTTATAACGACAAGCTAGTTGGTGAAGTTGTCGAGATACTTCAATAAGGTTTTCCGGTAGTTCAGCCCAGTAAATGAAGTTGAGAAAGTGTTGTAAAATAGTTGGGGTGGTACTTCCAATAATGAACTCGCTTGAATTTGTGAGGGATACCATCGCAAATATTTCATTAAAAATTGGACTGGCTGCAGAGAGAATGTTCCTGTGAACTGGAAACCTTGTGTTTTCAACGATGAATGTGAAATCTGAATATTTTTCTTCATTTAGAAGTTTCTTGTTGTTGGAAATAATTGTCTTCTTTTGAACGGTTGAATCAAAATTCATGAAACATTTTTCAGATGTAATGCCCAGTCGCTTTAACGTCATTGTTATTTGAACTTCAAGAGAATTTGAAGAGGATATAGCAAAATACTTGGCACTCGATTCCTTCTTGGTGATTCTAATATTCACTAATGGCTCGATTTGTTTACCATTAACGGTTCCTGAAACAAAGTAAAAATACATTCCAGCTTTACGCACTGTATCACTTGCATTGAAGTGAAACGTAAATTCTGCAAAAGTATCCGTTCCACGATCTGCTAATTGGATGGACGTCCACCTGCAATGAACATTGCCATTGTCAGATAATAATCGTGTCACTAATTGAGAAATTTACCAGACACTGTCATCTTCAAGGAAAGTAATTTTTTTGGAATCAATCGCTTCGCCATTCAACAATTCGTGAAAGTTTTCGATTTTCATATGAAGTGATGATTTTAGTTCACCTTGCCGGATTTTTTTGAGCGTAACAAATTGTCGTACTTCGTGATCCATTTTGTTCAGACTCGTTTGATCGTTTTACGTGTCACTATTTTCAACTTAACCACAAACTTGTGGACGCCGTCGGCGTGTCGCATGCAAAGTGTTTTGAGTTGAGAGAAACGATTTCGGCAACTCACACGCCAGTCAGGCCAGATATGCCACACATAAACCATTATTCCCTTGACTGAAAGTCAGGGTCTTATGCCAAAAAATACCGTAAAATCTCTGTTACCACGATTGATGAAAAATGTTATGTCTGTTACCATTTTCGTTGTGCTACGAATAACTTGAGTATTTCTCGTCCGATTTTGAAAACCTTTTTTTTTATCAGCTTCATAGTTAACCAACCATCAACTTGTTAGTTGACCAACTATCAACTTCATAGTTGACAAACTATTAACTTGATAGTTGAATGACTATCGACTTGATAGTTGACTACCAACTTGATAGTTGACTAATTATCAACTTGATAGTTGACTAACTATCAACTTGATAGTTGATCAACTATCAACTTGACAGTTGACTAACTCTCAACTTGAAAACTGACTAACTATCAACTTGATAGTTGACGAACTATCAACTTGATAGTTGACTAACTATCAACTTGATAGTTGACTCTACCTTGATAGTTGACTAACTATCAACTTGATAGTTGAGCAACTATCAACTTGATAGTTGACCAACTATCAGCTTGATGGTTAACCAACTTTCAACTTGTTAGTTGACAAACTATCAACTTCATAGTTCACAAACTATTAACTTGATAGTTGAATGACTATCGACTTGATAGTTGACTACCAACTTGATAGTTAACTAACTTTCAACTTGATAGTTGACTAACTATCAACTTGATAGTTGGCTAGCTATCACCTTGATAGTTGACTAACTATCAACTTGATAGTTGAGCAACTATCAACTTGATAGTTGACCAACTATCAGCTTGATGGTTAACCAACTTTCAACTTGTTAGTTGACAAACTATCAACTTCATAGTTCACAAACTATTAACTTGATAGTTGAATGACTATCGACTTGATAGTTGACTACCAACTTGATAGTTGACTACCAACTTGATAGTTGACTACCAACTTCATAGTTGACTATCAACTTGATAGTTGACTAACTATCAACTTAATAGTTGATAACTCTCAACTTGATATTTGACTAACTATCAACTTGATATTTGACTCACTATCAACTTGAAAGTTGACTATCAACTTGATAGTTGACTGACTATCAACTTGATAGTTGACTGATTACCAACTTGATAGTTGATTAGCTATTAACTTGATAGGTGACTGACTACCAACTTGATAATTGACTAGCTATCATCTTAAGAGTTTCATGATAGAAACAACAGATAGATTATTCTTGACTGAAAGTTAAGGGTCTTACACCAGAAAATACCGGAAAGTGACTGTTACCACACCACTATGTGTAATGAATGAAATGTTACGAAAATCGTTAAATGTCTGTTACCATTTTTCGTTGTGCGCACGATAACTTGAGTGATTCTTAAACGATTTTCAAAATTCTTGCTTTAATCGACGCAGAATCAAATTCCTGAGTCTAAATGGCACCAAGAATCTGGATACTCTAATTTGGGATGGAGTAGTTGAAAAATAGTAGAACGATGTAATTATAAAATAGAAAAGTAATAGAATAAAATAATTTGATTTTGGGCTGGTTGCTCAGTGTTTGACGTCTTCTTAAGCATTGTGGGCAGGCGACCTCTGACTATTGCAATGTTACTGTGGCTATTGTGGCGATGGTTGAGCTATCGTGGCGATAGTTGAACTATCGTGGCGATAGTTGAACTATCGTGGCGATGGTTGAACTATCGTGGTGATAGTTGAACTATCGTTGCGATAGTTCAACTATCGTTGCGATAGTTGAACTATCGTTGCGATAGTTGAATTATCGTTGCGATAAACTGTCGTGGGTAACTCGATAGCGTAGTGGTTAACACGTCTGCTTGCTACTATGAGATCGAGTTGCCAGTGCATTGGTTCGAAACTCAGCCGCAGACAGATTTGTTCCGATTGTTAGATTTGTAAACAAAACAAAGCTAATTGAATCGGTTCAAGTCATGTGAAGTTGAGTGTAGCCCCATCGTACGGCTTACCGGTGAAAGGCATTGTTGGGAGGTGCCGGTATTCTACTCCTACTAGTTTCGTTCCTAGTACATCTCATGGATGGCACTGGGTTTGTCGCACAGCTTACCACTAGCACATTAAAAAAAAACTTTCCCGTAATGAAAGGATCTCAAATAGTTGAACCACAAAAAGTAGCGAAACTAGTAAATAATGATCTAGCCCCTAACCCTTCATGGGTTGTTAAGGCAGATTATTATATATTATTATTATAAACTGTCGTGGGTGTCCACTAAAACGGCGGAGTAAAATTAACTAACTAACTAGCTGAGTATCACCATTATAGTTGACTATCATCATTATAGTGGACTATCACCATTACAGTTAACTATCACCATGATAGTTAGCTTTCACCATGATGCTTAGCTATCCCAATGATAGTCGACTATAACACGAGTTAAATTAATTGTTTGCGAATATAATTTAGGTTCTGAATTGACAAACTTTTGCGAGAGGGAGATTTGCGTGCGCAGGTAAGCGAGAGTCGTAAACGCTTGATTAAAATAATTTGTTCACAAACATAATTTAATTGCTAAGTTAAAAATCTTGAAAACGAGTGTGAAGTTTGCGGGCCAAGCAAAGCGAGGGCCGTAATCACACGAGCTAAATTAATTGTTTGCGAATAGAATTAAGGATGATGAATTGATGAACTTTTGCGAGTGTAAGGTTTATGTGCCGAGTAACTTAAATTATCACGATAAATTAGAATTCTTTCGCGAGTGTGAAAATTGTGGGCCGAGCGAAGCGAGGACCGTAATCGCACGGCCCTTACGATTTTTTTGAAGCAGGACGTTACATATTCCAGGGGCGGGGGTAGTTCTTCAGAAAACGGAGCAAGGTGAAACTAGAGGCGGATGGGTTGAAAAATCGA
The DNA here is from genome assembly GCA_029228625.1 of Pseudolycoriella hygida. Taxonomy (NCBI): domain Eukaryota; kingdom Metazoa; phylum Arthropoda; class Insecta; order Diptera; family Sciaridae; genus Pseudolycoriella; species Pseudolycoriella hygida. The sequence continues at coordinate 67,430,983 of CM055403.1, forward strand.
AGAAAAAGCGGACGGGATTTGTGTAGGACCAAGAAGAACAAATTACAAAACTTATACGAACGTAGGCTTCGCGCTCGAGCACAAACAGCACTATTGTCCACATATTTGTTAACCCAATAGCAACAACTTTTTTGGTAACGAAAAGGAACGAGTTACTAAAACATATTTTCGAAGGACTGACGATAAAAATTTGAAACGGAAACGATTTTCACGATCTTTGGCTTGACAGTCACAACTTTTGCACAATTATTCATGAATTGGGGAGGTCTTGCTAACGTTTTCAAACGTTTCGTAACAAGAAATATTTTTACTGATTGATTCTGTAACTTTCCCAAACCTACTCCTCACGAAACAAAAATTTTCATAATTTCGAGTGAGAATCAATTTTCTCGGAAGACGCATAAGATTTATCATTTCGAATAAGGTAACGTGACTCTACAGCCAAGTCTGGGAAGGCAGCCTAGTGTCAAAAAATGATGTAATTTTCACCCTGCTGCCCACTTTGTGCTGTTGAACCATGTCGCAGCCTCGTCTCAAATTGTAAAGTGTATTTCCAGAAAGTACTCACAATTAGTTCCCACATTCCCTGACATCATTTTTTGCTCCCTCTAGCCCAAAATACATTCCTCCACTTGTTACAACTTTCTGAAGGCTGCGTTTGCGTTTGGATTCAAGTGTCAGTAGTTTCATGCACTAGATGAAGGATCAACCTAATGCATGAACGAACTAGAATTTCTGGATTTACCGGAAATTTTCAGAAAAAGTGCGCCAGCAATTTGTAAAACACCACCATAACGTCAGACTTCACCAACCTTCTACCTTCACCTAAATGCAGATTGCTGCGAGATTGGGTAAGGTCAATGCAATACCTTTTTCCCGATTTTTTTGAGATCCATGACATGCAAGAGTGGACTCAGACAAACATGAGAGGCAGAAAGACGTTCTAAGTTGGGCAATGCGTTCATGTTGCATCTCGACTTGTATTGGATCAAGTTTATATCATTTGGTCTCAGAATAGGTAAGTAGCGATACAGTGAAGTCAAATTTTAATCGCCTATGACAGAATCATGACTGATTCCCCTGTGAATCATCTTTGATTCCCCTGTGAATCATCTGTGATTTCCCCTGTGAATCATCTGTGATTCCCCTGTGAATCATCTGTGATTCCCCTGTGAATCATCTGTGATTCTCCAGGGAATCATCTGTGATTCTCCAGGGAATCATCTGTGATCGATTAGTGAAACATCAAGAAATCATTAGTGAATCATCAGTGATTTATTAGTAAATCAGCAGTGATTCATTAGTGAATCATCACTTATTCATTAGTGAGTCATCAAACAAACAGAACCACTAAATCCGATTATTTCAATTAACTATTCATTATTAATGAGTCATTTGTGATTCAGTAGTGTATCATCCGTGATTCAGTAGTGAATCATCGCTGATTCATTAGTGTATCATCCGTCATTCATTAGTGAATCATCGTTTATTCAATAGTATATTATCGTTGATTCAGTAGTGAATCATCGTTGATTCAATAGTGAATCATCGTTGATTCAATAGTGAATCATCGTTGATTCAATAGTGAATCATCGTTGATTCAGTAGTGAATCATTGTTGATTCAGTAGTGAATCATCGTTGATTCAGTAGTGAATCATCGTTGATTCAGTAGTGATTGAGAATCGAGGTAAGTGACCCTTTGCATGCTGTATTGATTGATGCAAGTTCAAAACTCACCATCACTGTGGAAAACAATCAATTGAAATGTCTATTATTTATTGGAGAACCGTAAACATTCTTTTCAATAATTGAAATCTTAAATGCTGCTCTAAGTAGCCAAACAACAACAACAACAGTAGATTCACTTCAAACAAGTTATTCATAAATTAACACATTAATGTGAATTATCCAACATTACAGTACCTAACTACGCTATTTACAATTTGGTTCCCATAATACAAATTTGTGCAAATTAAATTACATCATCATTTGAATTTTTAAAGTAATTCCTAACTCGTTTAACGGTCACTTCTGTCTGAGCGCAGGTAAGTGTGCAGAAAATAAATATGATTTTTGTGTGAGCCCATTTACTGGTTGCAAGTGCTGAACTCTAGCCGTTTTATTTACCGAATCGAAATTGCGATAAAATGTTTGTTGTTTCACCTTTTTTTTGTCTCCTAATTTGAAATATTGGTTTGCGTGTTTTCACGGCAACTCTTGCTGCAAGATCGAGTTTCTAATCTCTGAAAAAAATAGTACAAATAGTTATCTCATGGATAACAATCGTAAATACGCAAAGCATATTTATTCGGTTTTCGTACGCAAATTTAAATCTCTTTACACACACCGGTTACAAATGTTTTTTTAAGCATGAATGAACAAGAAAATTTTCAATAAACTTTTAAAGATGATTCCGTAGTTTCTTTTTCTTCAAACAAGCATTACTGTTGATACGAGAAAAGAACATAGAACATTCCAAGGACGATGCGAATCTAAACGTGTACAAACAGGTAACAGACAAGTCATCGAAACATGTTTCCTTTAAGATTTGCTTTATTTTCCATTTATAACGACCGCTTGTCCACATATCATCTGCTCGGACATTTAACAATACTCTAAATAGACACATTTGATTCTAGTTTGTACCTAAAAAATTTAAAATTCAATGAGGGAATGTTTTTTTATACTAGACAGAGAGAAGGTAAAGAAATCCATCGAAATTCTACTTGTAAATCGCAACTGATTTATCTAAATAGAACCCATCCGGTTGTGTGATCGAATTTCACGACAACTTTTCATTTTTTTAACTGCAACACTAGCAGTAAATTTTTCGATGAGTTGTCAATTTAGCTTATTACAATAGACATCATATTACTCAAGAACTCGCTAACTATAAAGTGGAACAATCAGTTGTTGCTAAAGTAGTACAGTGTTTCGGTTTGTATAACGACAACAAAATGACTACGACTCAGGTTGAAACAATGTCGTCGGTTAGTACATACAAAATAATAAATAACCTGCGAGCATTTATTCATTTATTTAGAATGTGAAGGCTAAGCAGACCCGTAGGATTGGAGGTAAAAACGTAAATATTTTTAGATTCGTCCGAAGTATTTTTATTAGATTTATCAGTTTGGGTCGATGGCCTAGGCGATCTTGAAACACAGATCCTAGGATCCTTTATTTCCTTCCCGGTCATCATTTAAATCTTCACGCGAGCCTTCCTGTCGCTACCAAAAATCTGTCAAGTGTGGCAGGTCCCAGATTAGCGATTTGGGATGGTCCCACGAAATATTCCCCGAAGATCTTACGTCTCAGCTGCAGGTACTAGGGGCATCCACAAGAGCATTCGGTGGTTCTCGAAAGCCTCAACTTGTACATGTGCCGATTCGCTCCAAGTGTCCTCGCCGCACCCAGTTATTTAGCGCTTGCGTACATAACGACTTGGGTATTGGCAGGTAGGGTTCGGCTCCCATTGATATAGTCGTGGACCCCATTCTTGCAAGTTCATCCGCTCTTTTGTTCTCCTCCTCACCAGAGTGCCCAGGTACCCAAACCAGCGTGATCCGATTGCTCGAACCCACAACGTTCAGATACTCCTTGCACTCTTTGATCAGTCTAGAGGTCACCACGGGCAATACGAGTGCCCTGATCACTTCCTTACTATCCGAAAGGATGAGGACGTCCTCTCCTTGCGTCCCCGTTGGCAGTGCTTCTCCAGCTCCCTTTAGTAGCGCGAAAGCTTCTGCCTGGAGAACACTGGTTGCTCCACCTAAGTGGAACCAGTTACCCTGCACAGCATTCAGATCGTATGTTCCAGCCCCTGCCCCTTCGACTGCCTTGGATCCGTCTGTAAATTTAACTAACCGTTTCGAACCGCCTTGTGAAGTGAATCACCGGCGTCATTCGGTCCCTAGGCATGCTAAGAACTGGGTCCGGAATCATCTCACCGATTTTTCCATGTCCAACCCCGAAGCGAGCAGCCCACATACCATTCTGTACCAACCTGTCCGCTGTAGCAAAAGCTCTAGCCTTGATAACTAAGTCCAGAGGTGGAACAGTAAACAGTGCATCCGAAGTATACAAGTTTACCATTACATTGGCGAGAATCCTCAAATTTTTCATCACAAAGCTTTGTACGTCTCATTAGGCGAAATCTACAAAAAATTCCGTCCTCGGATAAATCTGATCGATTTTTTATTCCTTTTTCACCTGAAACATAAACTACAACAACCAGTACAATTCTCTATAAATCCTGAACCAAAGAATGAAATGCAATTTAATTGATGGAATAGAAATTTATCAAAGAACAAGATTGAAAAACCCGTCCCGTTGCTTCGGGCTCTTCCCAACTCTTCCCAATCATCTACCTACTTCTCCTTTCAACCTTCCATCCTTTACACTTGTCTTTAGTTCTCCGAGTTACCAGAACTTAAAGAACCAACTAATGTTCTTGAAAGTAGCAGTACTGTGCGTCTATGTGTATGATGCATGAATCTCTTTTTCTACCTGTACTTATGTCAACAGTAAAAAAAGTGGGTCCAAAAAAACACAATTGAATGTAGTTGTAATAGTCTCACATGGATCGAACGGTAGTGTTTCAATTAGAATGTAAGAATGAGATGAACGGGTAGCGGATCTACCCCTGGCATACAATATTGGTTTTTCGTTCCTTTGCTATACAATACAGTGTTTTTTGATCCTCACAAAAAATAACGCAAAGGGGGGGGGGGAAGTGAGAACACGGTTTAACGTTCTCATAAAGACGCCCAAAGGGAAGAGAGCGATTATTGCCAAGTCAAGTTTGAATGTGTGTTCTTAAGCTCACGCACTGATCGATTTTCTTTGATTGAGGCATAGGTTTCTACCATAGGTGACTCAGGTAGTGTCGTTATATTCCCATTTTTCCTTCGCTATTTACCCAGATAACAATTGACTCTACGAAATGTACATAAAGTGCCATCGGAAAATGTGCTGATCTCATTTTGTGTATATTAAAAAGCGCCCTTACCGTTACAGCTTTTCTTTGGAACGTGAACTGCATTTAATGTACATTAAATGTGAATTACTAGCACATTTTATGTACATATAATGTTATGTAAGAAAATAAAGGAAAATATAATTTAGTTTTCCGACTTTTCTATTTCGGTTTTTCCACCATCTACATTTTTTTATCCCAAGATCTCATTTTTTTTATTAAAAAAATTTCTGCCATTTGCGGGGCTCGAACCCAAGACGCTCGGGATTATGAGTCGACTGCTTTACCAATTGTGCCACCGGATACTTATGTGTTGGTGTGTTAAATTTGTATAAAGTGTTAAATTATAGAAAGCACATCACAAGCACATTTTTGGTACATTAAATGTGATAGGAATATTGCACACCTTATCACGCACATAAAATGTGCGACAAATGTACTTGTTATCTAGTGCAATAATTTCGAGTTTTAATAGCACAAAAAATGTGCCTTTTATTTACATCGAAAAATGTACTACATCACAAGCACATTTTTGGTACAAAAAATGTGATAGTAATAGTGTATACACCTTATCACGCACATAAAATGTGCGAAAAATTTACTTTTTATTTAGTGCAATAATTTCGAGTTTTAATAGTACAAAAAATGTGCTTTTTATGTACATCGAAATATGTACCACTTTACAGGCACATTTTTTGTACATTTTATGTACATATTCTCAATAACATTGAATTTCGCACATTGAATGTACATTTGTCTTATGTTACGTACAAATGTATTCTGTTCGCAAAAATGGATTGGTATCCATTAGTGTTACAGGAATCTAACAACTACTGGCTGTCTGCAACGATTTAGAATATTGAAGGACATAAATTATCGTATAACGACAGACGGAGGAATGTGAAGAGTGGAGAGAAATACATCTTTTTTTTTGTACGGGAATGTACTTGTGCTAGTCAGACGTTTACATTCTAACTATTTACGTAAACAATAAAATTAAATTCTCAACACATTTTATATATGGAGAAATTCGTGCAGTTTCTAAATTAGCAAATAAAAAAAATGTAAAAGTATGTAGTCAACGTCAAAGACAAAGAATCACATTTCGACATTTATGGAAATAGCTTGGGGTTTTGAACCTGTGATTCTTTAACACGAATCAAAGAAATGTAAATAAGATAATTGACGCTAAGAAGAAATATAATAAAAATGCAGAAGTTATTGTTGTATTTTCGTAACAGTATTCTCTTTTTGCTGCTACGCCAAATCTAAATTTTATATTAACATTAACGGATTTTTAATAAATACGAAATGATAAAGAATTTACACAAAGAATTTCATTTCATGTTGCAGATGAAATAAGTCTATTCGGTCGATGTTTTGCCATCATGAATTGGTTACGAAACAAGAGGTAAAATACTCTTTGAAAGTGTTGGTTATTTTATAAATACATACGGTTCTTCCACTATAAATGGTAAAACGACTGTTGAGACGTTGATATGAAAAAACATTTTATTGCAAAGAGCAAAAACTTGTATCAAAGTAAAACGAAAAGTGTACAGCTGGTTGTTCCAAGTGTATGTGTACAACGAGCAAAGGAGAGAAAGAAAATGTAGAATTGTTGATTAGCCTCTTTTGGAATTATATTATGTATTGCAAGGTCAGAGAAGGCCGCCGCGGTTAAGTTAAGTTAATCGAGTTTTTTTTTTACAAAAATTCGTTATAAAATTATTACTTTTTTGCAAGTTGTTCTTCCTCTTGATAAAAAATAAATTACTGGTGCGTGAATGGTTGTACGTTTCAGCTTCTGTCTTCAACTTTAAAATACGTTTAGATAAAACAGGATGTTGTATCATTTTCTTAACTTTTAAAAGCATTTTTGTGAAATGCGAAAAGCGAAGATTCAAATTCCATTGTTGAATTAATTACTTTCCTGTTTAAACGCTGAAACTGCTCAATTATACAAGTGAAAAATTCACTGACTTCACTTAAAAACGGTCTTTTACATGGGTTACAGCGGCGGAAACTTCGAAATCATCACATGCATTTCAGTCCAATTTATCCCACAACCTTCGCGTGTATAAATGCATTAGATAAGTGTGCGAAAAACCGCTTGTTAATCTGTGTACGTGCGCAGAATACAAGCAAATTTCGTACGAAACATAGTTCATGACTAAATTTACGCATGTCAAGGTTGTGGGATAACTGGGATTGTCATCATAGACTGGTAGAACAAAACCCAATTTCGGAAGAAAAATATTTTGTCATGGGAGCGCGGTAGCGACACATGCGAACAAAAAATTAAGAAAAATTTTCATAGAAGCCAAAGTTAATGAAAACATCCTGTGTTAGTTAGTTACTAACTAAAGTTATTGGTTTCCATTTGCACTTGTATGAAAAATGACTTTTTTAGCTTCCGCTCGAAAATGGCTCGATAACTTTTCATGAAATTTTGCAGGGACGTTCGGCTGGGCATTCTACGCCATATGAGATTTTAAAAAAGGGGAGGTACCGGCCTCGTTTAGGCGCCCTGGCCCATATATGTGTGTGTTTGTGTGTCAATGTGTATGGTAGAACATTTTGTATGAGACAAGGTGCGGTGTTCGAGATAGAGGTTTGGTGTCAAAGTGAACGTTGTTGGGTTGGGTGTGTAGTTTATCGGGCTGATCGCTAAAACGGCGAAAATTAGGCGGGGCTCAAAAAAACTTTTGATATGTTGTAGAGTAAGTTAAAAGGATCTGTCCGTCTAGAGGGATAAATCCCTAGGTCTCGGCTCCGACCCAGAGTGAAGGAATGCACTTGCATGCAGGATCTCGATTGGGTAGAGTTTTCATACTCGCGCTAATTGGGCGTATCCCAATTCCACGCCTATGGCGGCCGTGCGGTTAAGGCTATGCGTACCTACGTAAATCTGCAATATCTTCTATGTCAGAGGTGATAAAAAACGTCAAACTGGAGAAATATGTATATAATTCTTCCGATTTAAAAATCCGACTTCCTTCGGCAAAGCAATCTGACTGCTTTGGTTGTACTTTTTGACGCTTTTCTAAAGGATTTCCGACTGCTTTGCCGAAGGAAGTCCGATTTTTTAAATCAGAAGAAATATGTTAATGGTGATGTGTTTTTCTTGTAATTTGTGGCGTAGACTGATCTATCAAATAAAAACAAAGATTTAAAAATGACACAAGAAAGTCTACCAAGCGACTTATCATCGCTATTACAATAAAAAAATGCGTCGACTCTCTCCGATAATTTCGAAAAACATTCGCGTTATATTGCTCACACTTGCTTACATTCGTTGATCGTAGTGTACGTGGCATACGCTTGAACGACCACCGAGGATTCACAATGGAATCACGGTGATTCACAGTGGAATCACGATGATTCACAGTGGAATCACGATGATTCACAGTATAATCACGATGATTCACAGTGGAATCACGATGATTCACAGTGGAATCACGATGATTCACAGTGGAATCACGATGATTCACAGTGGAATAACGATGATTCACAGTGGAATAACGATGATTCACAGTGGAATCACCGATTATTCACCGTGTAATGACGCATGATTTACCATGTAATGACCGATGATTCTGCGTATAATCATCGATGATTCCCCGTATAATCATCGATGATTCCCCGTATAATCATCGATGATTCACCGTATAATCATCGATGATTCACCGTATAATCATCGATGATACATTGTATAATCATCGATGATTCACAGTGCAATCACGATGATTCACAGTGTAATCACTATGATTCCCAGTGGAATCACGATGATTCACAGTGGAATCACGATGATTCACAGTGGAATCACGTTGATTAACAGTTGAATCACGATGATTCACAGTGTAATCACGATGATTCACAGTGGAATCACGATGATTCACAGTGTAATCACGATGATTTACAGTGGAATCACGATGATTCACAGTGGAATCACGTTGATTCACAGTGGAATCAAGATGATTCACAGTGGAATCAAGATGATTCAGAGTGGAATCAGCGATTATTCACCGTGTAATGACCGATGATTCACTAAATAATCACTGATGATTCCCCGTAGAATCATCGATGATTCACCGTATAATCATCGATGATTCATCGTATAATCATCGATGATTCACCGTATAATCATCGATGATTCACCGTATAATCATCGATGATTCACCGTATAATCATCGATGAATTACCGTGGAATCACCGATGATCCACTGTGGAATCACCGACGTTACACTGTGGAATCACCGAAAATTCACAGTGTAATCACGATGATTCAAAGTGAAATCACTGTTGATTCACCATGGAATCACCGATGATTCACTATGAAATCACCGATGATTCACTGTAGAATCGCCAATGATTCATTTTGGAATCACCAATGAATCACCGATGATTCATTGCGGAATCACTCATGATTCAACGTGGAATGACCTATGATTCACTGACTCCCATCAAAAATCTCGAAAATTAAAATCCCGAATGCACAAATCCGGAAAATCCAAAATCCAGAATAACAAAATTCCGGAACATCAATAATCCCGAATGTACAAAAATCCCGAATAACCATAATTTCGAATGATAACGAAAATTGTGAAATAATAAAAATCCTGATTGATACGAGTGAATTTGAGTTTGGGAGGCTCTGCCCCCTCGCCCCCGCGCCTGCGGCGAGCCTATTTTTTACGCCTGCGGCTGGCTTTTTTTACGTATTGCAGGCGGTCTAACGTGCATGGGGCTCTTCCCCAAACCCGCTAGGGCTCTGCCCCATCGACCCCGCTTTATTTCCACCTTCGCTGAGACGCAGCTCATGTTTTGCTTGTTGTTTTCTGAATTGCAGATTATCTGGATTTTTGTTATTCGGGATTTTTGTACATTCGGGATTATTGATTTTCGGGATTTTTGTTACTCGGGATTTTGGATTTTCGGGATTTTTGCATTCGGGATTTTTGACGGCCACCGATTCACTAAGGAATCACCGTTGATTCACTGTGGAATCACCTATGATTCATCGGGGACTCACGCATGATTCAGTCATCTGTGATTGGAATTTGAGTACACTCTATTGCTACTTTCCTATACAGATTTTAATGTTTTAATGTAGAATGCCACCGTATCCGTTTCGGTTATGAACAGATTTACGTGCATTGAGCTCTGTCCAGAGCAGTTCCCCTTAAATGTAATAATGAGGAAAATTAAATTGTTACACTGACTGAAGAAAGTTTCTCATTTTGGGCGACTATTGCTTGCTTGTGAAAAACATAATATGATTATTACAAACAGAAACTTTGATGCATCGGGAACGAAACTGATGACCTAAAATCAACCGACCAAAACAGGTACGCGATTTCGCTAGTTGTAGCTTTAACGGAAGTGAGAGTTAGAGGCGAAAGAAGTTCAACCGTCCAAAATAGGTATATATAGAGCTTTAAATGAAGAGTGACTAAAATTCGAATCAAAAATCTTCATTTTATCGATTTTCATCAATGCAAGTATAATCATAGAGTATGGTAGAACAACAAATTTGTCGATAGTAAACCTGAATCAAGAGGTTGGAAGCCCGAGTGATATGAAATGAAAAAGTAACGAGCCGAATATCATGTCTTCACTTTACAAAGGTGGGAGACGTAAACAAAGATTTATAGTTTCAATCAGTGTTAATTTCTCAGAAATAGAATTATTAACGCTTCGGGTTCTACAAGATCGTAAAGGAAATGAAGAAAGTAAATAAATACTTACAGTGCAACCATTAAATTATAACATCTCTAATAAAACAACGAATACAAATTGCATGTGCCCTTTCAGTGATCTATTTTATTCTTCTAAAGAATCCACAGCATTTAAAGCGGAAAGTGTTTCCTTACCAAAAATGAAGCTCAAACACGTAACAGAACCATTAATCATCGTCTAATAAATGTATTACATAATTACCCACTTCATATTTTAAAAATAAATCATTTTTACACACAAGCGTATACTTTATTGCACTAATCTCAACAATAACAAGGAAATTAAATCTTCATCTTTTTATCGGTTGAATTGATTATAAGAAGAAAATTAACAATAAAATTCAAATGAGGCACTCTTATTCGACGTATTATAAAAGAAATTAATATAAATGGTGCCTAATTCATCAAATCGGTTCATGTGTAAACACAGAGTTGTCGAGATGGTATTCGAACGTGAAATGTGATAAAAACTGATTTGTTTTTGGTGTAAATGCTGACATATTTATCAAATAGGAGGCCAACGTATGCATAGCACAGTCAGCGCGATAATGCATAGGATATAACAAATACGAAAAATGCGGAAGGGGCTATTCACTTCATTAAATACCATTGGATCATTAGATTCTTGACATTCTGAATAGATTAGACAAGAAGGCAGTAATGAGCCATAACACGCTAGTTAGGATAAAAACTCTAGGCGTTTAATACCGCAATTGGCGGGCCGGGGAGTAGTGAAATTCCCACTGAGCAAAAACCCCCACCGAGGGGAAAATCTGTATCTCAGGGCTGGGAATAAATATAGACGATGAAGGTGAAGATCTAATATTTTTTATGTTTTATTTTTCAAAAATAATTTTGAAGTGTGTGCCCTCCGAAGACGTGTTGTTAAGGCGGTTAAATTCTATTGTTAACAGAAATCTGATGTTGATAGACATTTTATTTTGAATTTCAATCAACATAAAGACTACATATTTAAGAAACATATTTAATTCAGTTGTTATTTATTCCGAACCAAATAACACACAAGAAAAAGGAATAATAAAGGGATTAGTCTTATGAATCCTATCTTTTGTAATCGATTCACATACAATTCCATACTCTCACCTATAATACAATTTTCGAGATAATTTCATCATTTTTTTGTCGACGTATTTACACTTCAAAGCAAAATTCGTATAAAAAGGAGAATATTCAATAAGAACTAAATAAATCATACAAAGTTTATTCAACTTGTTTGACATCATAAAAAAGAGGGCGATCTATAGAAAAAATAAGGAAAATCGTCTGGAAGATGTTTACGATAATAAAATGAAAAGAATATTGTTGTTTCGGGTTTAAGACCATAATGAGGGTGCAATGCCACACTACACACGTTCCAGGATTAACACAGGAAGATATGTTTTTCATTTAAAAAAATGAATCATTAAACATTAAGAATGTTTTAAAACGTTTCTAATTTTTTTCTGGTGGCATTGCCGACTTTTTGTTCAAAGATGACTAAAAAGTTTAAGCAAATGTGACATAAGGATCGTGCAAAATGTGTGAAATTTCATTTTCCGGAATTAATACTTGACTCAAATATAAGCCCATGGTTGAATTTCAAAGCTACAACAGAAAAATTTATGTTATGAAGTTACACTTTCTATTTCTTTAGCATTGGAATCCCACAGCGCGATACGTTAAATTCATTCCGTTTTGGTGACGGGAATTATCCCCCAGTTCGAAAAAAATAGGAATTATTGCCCAGAGAAATCAGAATTATCACCCGAGTAATTACCGCCGGATTATTATTTACCTTCCAATAAAAAATGATTTTTGTCCAATAAAAAAAAGTTTTTCGTTCAATAAAAATAATAAATGTACAATAATAAAACACATTTTCCTTTTACAAAATAATAGCGTAAAATAAACAATTATATTTTCCTTATACAAATTTTTTATTTGATAAAGCCAATTTTTTTATTGGACTTTTATTATTTTTATTGGACAATAATCATTTTTTTATTGGAAGGTTTAATACGATCCATTATCGCTAAGGAATTATCAGCGGGAATGGCATTTTCCTCGTACAAAATATTATTTTCCTAATACAAAATCACATTTTCCCTATACAAACTGGACGCTTTAGAACCCATCCAAGTGGTATTTTCCTAGTACTTTACCGCTTTAAACTTGCTGGGTGATAATTCTCCGGGTGACAATTCTCATTTGTCTGGGCGATAACTCCCATTTTTTTCAGTCTGAGGAATAATTCCCTGGGGGATAATGTAAAAACGCTTTACTAAAACTTTACTAAACAGCGTATTCCACTTGACGAACGATATTTTCATATCTTTGACAGCTGAAAAATTTAATTCAAAGCTAAAAAGGGAAAAAATTATGTTAACGCATATGTGTGATGATATTCCATATGCTTTAAAAAACTTTGAAAAAAGTAAACAAACGAAGTTCGCTTCTTTGATTGTTGCATTACTGAACGTATTAGCAATTATTTGACTGAACTCGCGAATGGCTTTTTAACTGAACTTCAACTGGCCGTTCGCGAGTTCAGGCAAATAACGAGCAACGTATACACTAATCTACCATCATGAGGAAAAAAAACTTACTGAAAAAAAAAAGAAAATAAAACAAAAGAATTCTTTTGTCTCGTCTTCATCTGTTTTTTTCACTAAGTTTTTTTCCTTACGACGGCGACGTGACGCGCAGTAATCTACTTCTTCAATGTCGAAACGAGACAGCTTTGTTGGCTTATTAATGACATTGTTGACGACGCAACGTACTGTAAATTTACGTAGCAATGCAAAAGTGACAGATGTGAAATTTTTCGGGGTTGTCTACCGAAGTTCGTTCATAAATCGAAAGTTATGAATGCAGTTTGGTGTTGCCATATTAAAAAAATCTCGCATCTGTCAATTTCGCATTGCTGTGTGCAGCACAGGAATACAATTTGCTTTTTCAATAGAGATAGAGAGAGAGAGAGAGAGAGAAACCCATGTAGAAACGATAAGATCAATTAGACACGAATTGTCGGTAAAAATAAAATAATTTATTAGATTGCAAAAACGTGTGACTTTGACAACTGACCAAATCAGAATAATTTGTAAAATCCGTTACTATATACAATGCAATTGTCATTTCAATTGACAAAAAAATTAGATTCACTTTACCGATTACGCCTGATCCTACACTCCCCCCTTTAATAATTCATTTGTCCTTAAATGTTCACTCTTCCACTACACTAAAATTTCCCAATCCCACCGGTCTTAGCTTCAAAAGAGGTGTATTCATACCTTCATTTGCTTTCTCGATGTAGTTAATCGATTTCGCTTTAGCACCCATCGTCTTGTTTGGTTCGATTTCTGTACAATCCCGAGCCATGTGACCAAAGCTGCTACATTTAAAACATCGTTTTCCCTTTTCTTGATCCGGACACGTATCTTGATTGTAACTTTTCGATCCACAGTTTTTACAACGTGTAGTTGCTGATGATGATTTGACCTTGTGCATTGTCTCGTACACTTTGATTTTGACTTTCCGCATCGTACAAAATTGCCTTTTCATTGCTTCCTACCGATAACCCATCAACAATGTATTGCACCATGGATGGTTCATCCACTCTCGGACCAACTTTCTTCATTTCGTAGAAAAATTCCAAGAGCGTCGCCAACGCTAATTTTCTCCTTAGCCTCAAATCTTTATGGATCTCGTAACTTGTCCTTTCCTTGTCGAACTGTTTCTTCAGCGTTTCTACTAATAATTTATAATCGATAACCGTCTTATCCGTTTCAACTGCGCTTCGTACTGCACCTCGTAACAACTTGCGAGCGTACAAATACATTTGTATTTCGTTCCATCCGCAGGTCTTCGCTACGTCCTCGTAATTCTTGAGCCATTCATTTACCGAGTTTGTGGTTTCACCAGTAAACTTTTCCAACGCATCTTCAATATCCTTGAATACAAAATTCGATGCCATTTCCAAAGAATCTTCAAATTCTTCGTCCTCGTCGCCTGTCAAAATTTCTCGAAACAATTCCTCTGTGTCCTCCTTTACCAACGAAGCTTTTAATCGTTTCACTAAATCAATTTTCTTTTTGTATGAAATTGATAATTCACGAGTTCGAAGTATTTTACGTATTTCAGCAGAAGTTAAATTTTCGATGAAGTCATCCATAAGAAAAAATTTTTCACTTGTTTCGATTTCACAAAATACAACCACGTTGTTCAGCTACTCTTTTCTATTGTTTGTATTATTCCATCCACGTGTCGCCGTTAAAAATTTTTCTAGAATGTTCCGTTTTCCTTTACAGAGACTTTACTTCACACTTCGCAGCTTGATAGTTTTAAGTTCTTATCGAATTGCTCAACACTTTGCTTATCCTTCACACTTTACGGCTTATCGACTCTTTTCACTTTTCAACGTAACAACTTTGCGACTTTTCAACTTTGCCAATTACTTTTCCTTTACTTTATTTACTCAATGGCCTGGTACACTACCTTGAGCCTTCTCTAAGTTAGACAGTTCTTTCATGAAAATTACTAGCGCAATTGACAATGACACATTGACAGCTCGCGTTTATAGTGTGACGTTTAACAAAAGGTGAATTTAACCCAGAAAAACGATATACGGCTAATTCCATTGGTACCGTCACCTGGGTGACGAATTTCATCTCTTTCACTCTTTCAATGTGATTTTTATTAACATGAGACAAAACGCATTTGTTCCCCAGGTGACACGGTAGCAACAATGTATGAGCTACCGATGGAATTAGTCATATCTTATGAAACTGTCAGCTGAAAGAGTTGTCAAAACGCAAATAGCATTACGCTATACCATTTAATTTCGCCGTAAATTTCGGGCCTCCTGATGCCCGCGCGCGCCCGACCGTACAAAGTGCAGGCGGGCATCATTTTCCTGGGAATTTGAAAAAATCTTCTTACCAATACCGATCAATGCAGACATATTGTACGTGTAGCGGTACGTGTGTGTGTCACTGCACTGTTATGACATGCAAGAAAAAAACTTGGGCCGGTTTTTCTTAATCGGGCATAGAGCGGGCCAGCTTTTTATAATCGGACATATGGCGGGCGGGCCTTTTTTATTTTTCACGACGGGCATCGGGCGTGCGGGCTTCGAAATTAGGTATGGCCGCTCACCTTTATTCGCCGCTCAAAACACTTTACGGTTTAAGCAAGAATATTGGTAACTCCAGTCTGGTTACTAAATTATTATTACATAAAAATGCTTCTTTCCAAGGTTCAACCTTTTTATATTAAGATGGCCTTTCGATGGAGAAAAACAATTATTCCAATTTTACATCTGGATCAGCCACCCTTCGAAATTTTATGTGTTCGTAGGTACACAATACAATACATTGATTGATCGAACCAAAACAATGATATCCTTTCATACGCTTTCGGGTATAGAAGGGATCCATTTCTTATAACATGAAAAAGGTTGCCCAGAAGGAATTCGAAGAATTTATTTATTAATTTAATTATAGGAGCTGCCAATATTATATCGAAGACAAATGATGTCTTTCTCAACCTTCCTCGGTTACTTTGAAAAGTTGATTATAATAATAACCATTTAATTATTAAGCTAAACACTGGCTTCTTATTTGGTAATTATTTAATAATTTTTCTTCTAGCGAAGTAAATCTACCTACAATCAATTTAAATAGTTAATTATGACTTGAAGGTTACCGAATGATTTAGTTGGAAAAGATTTGCTGTTCTCTTTACCATTAAAACAGAAAATTGACGGAACTTGGTTGAAATACTCCTAAAAGATGAGCGCGAAGACAATTGAAGTAACCAAAATGTCTTCAATAGCAGAAAATTTTAATTTATAGCAATTTATCTTGAGACGAATTGCAAATAATATTTCAACCGATACTTTAAATTACATAATTATTTACCTTCCGTCTTCATTTTGTGATATTGAGATACGTGTATATCTTGAAAGCATTCATTGGATTACGTCACATTAAAAAGTGAATTTTAAACAACATTCGCATTCACAACATAATTTGCATGTGAAGCCATTTAAGATAATTGCGTCCAACTTAGGCATCACCATTATTCAAAGAGACAGTTTTTTGTACAATTTTTCGGATACATGAGCACATTCGATTCATTGTGCACATGTTACAAAAAACCAAACAATTGATTTGTGATTTTTTTCAAAAACGCAATTATTTGTACAGGTCAGAAAAGTAAAACCGATGATTTAATAGGCTTGAGAGTTTACAGCTACATGCAGAGTCTTATCTTTTGTTATTATTTACGAACTACTCGTATAGTAATCCTAAAGCAACTTTCACCAAAATAGTTTGAAATACGATTATCTACTTCCAAGTAGAATGGCACTATACACTGTGCAACCATAAAATTCTACGTAAAAGGATCAGGGCGTATAAAAGAAGATAACACTTTAGAGACAATTTTTCTTAGATTTTTTTGGCGCATTAGCCAAATTTGTTCAATTACAAATATTTATATTTTCTGACTATTCGCAGTTCTTTTTCGGGAACAACAAAGAAAATATTTATTTTTTAGTGTTCATCTCCAACAGCATGGTGCACACCGATGGCGAATTATGAAAGTAAAGCTCATTGCACCTTTCCATGGTATCGGCTCGTTTCGTATTCAAAAATGTTAAGTAAAATTAAAATTTATCCGAAAATTAAAATCTTGTACACATAGCTTAGGTTCTCCTTTCAAAAAAATCGTTACGTGTACTTTCAGAGCTATTTTTTCGAAGATGCTGTTCGCACACAGTGCGAATAGTACCTCTTGAAGACTATTCGCACACAGTGCTAATAGTATCTCTTGGAGACTATTCGCACACACTGCGAATAGTATCTCTTGGAGACTATTCGCACACACTGCGAATAGCATCTCTTGGAGACTATTCGCACTCGGATTCCTGGATAAAAATGAAATTCAAAAAAATCTCTTATCGAGAAATTTAATAGAAGATTGCTTCATTCAAATATTCGATGCATTCAGAGGTTTTCCCACATATAGTGCCGTAACGAAGTCATATTTCAAACTCACATTACCAGTTGACACCCCAGATCCAGTTCAAACAAATTTCCCGGTAAAAGTGGATTTTCCAGTTCAAGTCAATAAGGTGCCATTCAAAAATGACATCACGCTTTATTCGATTTTTTCAAGTTGGGTCCGTCCTATGTCACACTATGTCCGTTTTTTCGATTGGTCTATGGGAAATATGGGAAAAGCAAATTAAAGTAAAACAGTAGGGTTTCGATGTATTTTTATTACGATTGTATTTATTGCACTATTTTACTCAGGTACTTCGATACCGTCGTTGTCCAGTTCTTCAATTTCATGCCACTCAGCGTCTTTTTTCCCCTTCACCATACGCAATAATAGCTAGACTGCAGTCAAGTGTTTTAGTCGGATTCAATGCCCTATTCGTTCTGCTTTTGTTTTCTTGCTGCCACGTGACTTCGAGTGTAACTTTTTGTGAGCTGCCAGGAACTGTTGAGACGCAAATTGTACACGTTCGTGAATCCAATTTTCATTGCAGAGCCGGACATAGGCTGTCAAAAATGTGTTTTTTGTCGTCACTCATTTTTAATAAAACGCGAACGAGTAAAGGGGCAAATTGTTCAGTTTTGATTTTGAGCAGAAGGTGCGTAAAGCAGACTCGATCCAAAAAGTCTTTCTTCCGGTAGAATTCTGAACAGAGAGCTTCTTTCAGCTTTTCGGACATGGACATTGAAGCAAGACTTATTCTTCTCTACCAACTTTTTTATACCAAAAGATCTTAATAAAAGGTTGGAACAAAGGTTGGACGTCCGATTTCGTCGAATGTGAGTCAGCCCATGTCACAGTAGGTCACATTTTTCCGAAACTGGGTACTGAGACTGGGTAGAAGCGTGACGTCCTTTTTGAATGACGCCCTAGCACAAGTCAGAGAGGTTTTTTCACGCTAGAGGCGAGCATTTCTGTCTAATAGAAAATTCCAATGCGATGTATACATGCCGTTACCGAGCTTCGAAGCAACTTGAATGGTTTGAGATGAGAAAGATGTTCCAGTTCTGCTTCAATCTGTTTTCAGACGTATTGCTAAGCCCCGTTCAAACCCTAAGCGCCAGCTTACTTTCCCCTTTCAGTGGAATACTCACAGTTTAACAAATTTCCCTGTAACAAGCGATTTTGCATGTCAAGACAAAAAACATTTACATACAGGTTTTCAAAGCAGACAACATTTCAATTCAGTTTATAAGATATGTGGACGTGACTTTTAGTCCCGTTTTTCGAGCCTTTGATCAACTCGGCGGCTTCATTTGGGAAAGATGTTGCAATTTTATTCCAAACACAAGTTCAGATTCCACTGTCGTAGCAATTGCCCTGTTCTGATACCGAGTAGAGTATCAATAGGCTAGTCAAATCCGATGTCAACCTTGCAAAAATTAGAACAAAAGCAAATAGAACGGGTTTCGATAGGGCTGTGTCTATCATCGCCCGAAACTCCCAAAAAATCCCACTGTAGGGTTTTGAGAAAATCGGGGAAAACCCAAAAAATTGAGGGTTTGTGCTATCTTTTTGTTGTTGTTAAAGAAAAATCGGAGTTTTCCAAAAAATTTTTCGATTACTATTTTTCCCAAATCTAAGATAGTTCAAAGTTTCTAAAACACTTTACCTCATCAATTTTAGTCATTTTTTGGCTGAGATACGATTTTTCAAAGTCAAAATTTCATCGAAAAAATGACTTCCGCGAAAATTTTTTTCGACTTTATACCGGTATATCGAAGAAACCTTGCTCCAAATTTGGAATCGAAAAGTCTCAAAAACAGCTTTGTAGTATTCTAAACATTTCATATTAACATAATTTTCCTTTTCGAACTCGACGAAAAATTTCCCTCTAATGTCGAAAATTTCATTACACTCTGAAAAACGTCTATGAGAACCAAATCTGTATGAAAAATAATCAATGTTTTTGTTCGAAAAAATCGTTTTAAGTCAATTATTTGATTAACAAAATTGTTTCTTGTGCTCTTGTGGGTGATAGGGCGACCGAAAAAAATTGCCAAGTAGGCCATGGTGGCGCCACCAGCGCTTTTTAGTAAAAAATTTACACTTTGTGCGAAATCTATCAATCATATTGGGTTGCTATGAAAGACAAAGTTGCTCTTTGTTGTGTGAGGGTGGTGGGGTGATCAAAATCACGGCTGCCGTTGATGGTGGCACCACCAGCGCGTTTTTACCAGGATTTAGATTTATCAGATTGGGTCGGTCCATCTCTGGTCCTTGAAACACAGATCTGATAATCCTTTGTTTCGTACCCCGTTCATCATGGAGATTTACATTACAACCTCCCATTTCCTACAAGGAACCTGTCTGGAGCAGCAGGTCGCATTTTAGGTACTGTTGCAGGTTGGACCACATGACTACCCAGAGTCCTAAGCTTCAGTGAGGAAAACTTCGGGCGTTATACCGGTATAAAGTCGAAAAAAATTTTCGCGGAGGTCATTTTTTCGATGAAATTTTGACTTTGAAAAATCGTATCTCAGCCAAAAAATGACTAAAATTGATGAGGTAAAGTGTTTTAGAAACTTTGAACTATCTTAGATTTGGGAAAAATAGTAATCGGAAAATATTTTGGAAAACTCCGATTTTCCTTTAACAACAACAAAAAGCTTGCTAATAACCTCAATTTTTTGGGTTTTCCCCGATTTTCTCAAAACCCTACAGTGGGATTTTTTGGGAGTTTCGAGCGATGATAGACATCCCTCCTTATTTTGTCCTAACTTTTGCAAGGTCTCTCCGGTATCATTTCTAATTTTCCAGCTATCATTTATCCTTTTTCCGCGATCAATTTTTGTTTTAGAATTCGTTCAAATACGACCGACGGCGTATTAAACGTTCTGAAATGAATTTATTGTCCAATATAGACTATTCGTACTCGAATTGAGGCCAGACGTTGATTTAATATTATTTCGCCAGCTATCATTTATCCTTTTTCCGCGATCAATTTTTGTTTTAGAATTCGTTCAAATACGACCGACGACGTATTAAACGTTCTGAATATGAATTTATTGTCCAATATAGACTATTCGTACTCGAATTGAGGCCAGACGTTGATTTAATATTATTTCGCCGCGCGGCGAAATAATATTAAATCAACGTCTGGCCTCAATTCGAGTGCGAATAGTTTCTCTTGGAGACTATTCGCAGTGTGTGCGAATAGTCTCCAAGAGAAACTATTCGCAGTGTGTGCGATTAGTCTCCAAGAGATGCTATTCGCACTGTGTGCGAATAGTGTCGGCCCTATTTTTTTCAATGATTCCTTATGCATGAAGCGGTAACACCCTTTATGAAGCTGTAAAACTGCAACTTAGGTCATAAAAAACGTCCCGAAAAAAACACAAATTTCTAAGGATCGAATGAACACCTGACCCACTTCTAAAATGTGATGTGTTTGAATGGACTTTTAGTATTTAGCAAATTAAAAATACGCGTCAAATTGAGTGTATAGCGGAATAATAAAGGGCAAAATACTAAGTTTGATTTATATTTGATGTGTTTTCGATGTACTTTTGTTGTATCTTTGTGATGTATGACTGATGTATGACTGATGTAAAGGTTGTATTAGTGATGTGTTGTTGTTGTTTTGGTATCGTATACATCATGTGCTTGTACAAAATTAATACATCACCAGTACATCACTAATACATCACTAGTACATCACTAGTACATCACCAATACACCACCAGAACATCGATACATGATAAATTTGAACTCGTGATGTATTAGTGATGTACTGGTGATGTATTAGTGTTGTACAAGTGATGTGTATTTAGTGGTATAACTTTTTACGTCACACATGCAATTCATACATCATGAACACATTAAATATATGACAACAAAACAGCATCAACACATCACTAATACAACCTTTAAAACACTCATACATTAAAAATGCATCGAGAATACAACAAATATACATCAAATTTTGATTTCAAATCATATCATGACCAAAATGATAATTGTCAAAATGAAAACTGTGATGTAAATTTGATGTATATTCAAAGTATTCTCGATGTATTTTTGATATATTAGTGTTGTAAAAGTTGTATATGTGATATGTTCTTGTTGTTTTGGTGTCGCATATTTGGTGTATTCATGATGTATGAATTGCATGTGTGGTGCAAAAAACTCTAACACCAACATATTTATTGCACAACACTAATATATCAGCAGTACATAACTAATACATCACGAGTACAAATTTATCATGTATCGATACACTGGTGATGTATTAGTGATGTATTGGTGTTGTATTGGTAATGTATTAATGTTGTACCAGTTTTGTCGATGCATGCGACACCAAAAGAACAACAACAACACATCACTAATACAACCTTTACAACAATCATACATCAAAAATATATCAAAAATACAACAAAAATACATCGAAAATACATCAAGTTTAGTTTTTTGCTCTTTATTATTCTGTCATATACACTCGTCATCTTGGTTTTTTCTGAGGAATTGGGTCAGCTGTGGTTCGACCCGATTCGATCCTTAAAATTTCCTAGGCCGTTTCTTAGCCAGACAGATTGTTCTCTAAAGCTAGATTGAACAGTACAAACGGATTGTTTGTTTTTGAGACCTCACTAAGAGCCTTTTACGACCAATAACAAGTTCAGTGTGGACCACCAGCTTAACGTAACTTTCGAACCACTTGTTGAAGTACGCAAATATTCTCTGAAGCTACATTTAATGTGTATATCGTTGCAGCAACAAACACACTGCAACTACCCAAATAATAGATAACCACTGAGCCATCCCGTCCACAATAAAAATAATGGAATTCACCCTGGCCTAAAATAGTTTTGTTTCCAACGTTGTAACGTACCAACCTCTACCAGGCTTTTCAATAAACAAATCCTCATTGAAAAGACTTATTAGGGAGATTGGGCAAACCTACTTATAGTAAAATTTATAATTTATAGTTATAACTCTAAGTTATAAGTCATAAGTTATAAGTTGAAAGTTAGAAGTAAACTTTATCATGGGCGCGCGGCAGCGATGCGCTCGTGACGCAAGTCTCCATACGAACAAAAAATTCGGAAATTTTTGTTTTTGTAGACTTCGGAACCCTATATACAGCTAAGTTTTGATTTCCCCCCCCCTTGCTACGTACCCCCCGGAAAATATTTTTCCTGCATTCTACGGAAAATTCTAAGGCGAAGTGTCTTTTCACTCAATAAAATCGGTTCGGTGGATCCGGAGATACGACCTTTAGAAAATGATCATTTCCTATACAAAAAGTGCTGTTTCATAGAAGCCAAAGTTGGTGCAAACATCCCACGTTAGTTAGTTAGTGGGTTAGTTAGTTAGTTAGTTAGTAAGTTAGTTAGTTAGTTAGTTAGTTAGTTCCAGGGCTATTTGTATGAAAAACCACTTTTTTGGCTCGTGCTCGAAAACGGCTCGATAACTTTTCTTGAAATTTTGCAGGGACGTTCGGGTGGGCATTCTACGTCATATGAGATTTAAAAAAAAGGGGGGGGGGGTACCGGCCTCGTTTGGGTGCCAGGGCTCTTAGAAGGCGCCATATAAAGCCCATATGTATGTGTTTGTCTGTGTAGTGTATATGGTAGCACATTTTGTATGAGGCAATGGTTGTGTGTTCGAGATAAAGGTTTGGTGTTAAAGGGAAAGTTATTGGGTTGGGTGTGTAGTGTATCGGGGTGACCGCCAAAATGGCGGAAAATAGGCGGGAACTTAAAAAAAAACTTTCGATAAGTTGTAGAGGAAGTTGAGGGTATCATTTTTGCCCATGGAAGTAGTAGCCGCCGCGCTTCGGTTTGGCGGCGGCGGCGGCTCAAAAAAAAACTTTTGATATGTTGTAAAGTAGGTTGAGGGGATCATTCTCGCCACGTTTCCCTTTTAAAAAGGGTTTTTGTTGTGATATCATTTGTTTTGGAAGAAGGAACGAGGACTTGCGTCACCTTTCCCTTTTAAAAAGGGTTTTTTTTGTTAAGTTATAAGTAGAAAGTTATAAGTTATCATTCATAAGTCAAAGGTGGTTATAAGTTATAATTAAATTAAATAAGTCAAAAGTGGTCATAAGTCATAAAATTTTAAGTCATATGTGTTAAGTAAAAAATTACAAGTTATAAGTCAAAAGTTATAAGTTATAATTTTGTAAGTCAAAAATTTTAAGCTATAATTTATAAGTGAAAATATATAAGTCAAAATTTTTAAGTCATAAGTCAAAAATAATAAGTTATAAATCAAAAGGCCGTAATGGGCACCTTCCGATCAAGTGATAATATGGACGAATTTTTTTATATTCTGTGATAGCTTTGTATAAATGACTAATTGTAAAATTGTTCAAATGCTGAGGAATCAAAAGTTATAATTCATAAGTCAAAAGTTATTAGTTATAATTTATAAGTCGAATGTGGTCTTATAGACTTATAGCTTATAATTTTTGACTTATATCTTATGACTTATAATTTCTGACTTATGACTTAAAAATTTTGACTTATATATTTTCACTTATAAATTATAACTCAAAATTTTTGACTTATTAATTATGATCACTTTTCACTTACAAAATTATAACTTATAACTTTTGACTTATAACTTATAATCTTTGACTTGTCACTTATGACTTATAACTTTTCACTTATGACTTTTGACCACTTTTGACTTAAAAATTATAACTTATAACCACTTTTGACTTATGAATGATAACTTATGACTTTCTACTGGTAACTTATGCTTATAAATTTTGACTTATGACTTATGGCTTATAACTCATAACTTTTGACTTATGACTTATAGGTTTTTACTTATAACTTACAGTTTACTTATAACTTTCAACTTATAACTTATGACTTATAACCTATAGTTATAAGTATAAGTTATAAATTTTGCTATAAGTAGATTTGCCTAAACTCCCTATTGGACCCAGTTATTTATAGGCATTACCGTTTCATGCGGCCTAAGAAAATAGTTTAGTGACGAGACCTGGACTAATCTTGCAGTTAATCCTCAAAGATCTCGGACTAATAAGTGATTCGCAATCGCAACATTTAAAAATTATGTAACTGCCATGCCATACATAAAGTGGCAATAAAATCGAAGGATTTTCTGTCAATCAAATCACAATTTAACAAATTGATGATAAGCATACAGCACAATCGGTTGTTTATGATAAAAAAAATTATGTAAATTGTCTGAAAAATTTGCAATCAACACGATTTTTAGATTATATTTCATTGGGGTATAATAAAATTATCATTAAAATAACAAGCTCATCGATAACAGACAAGAATAATTTTTGCTAAGTCGTTAAGAAAATTGAAGTTTCAACGTGTGTGGTCTGTGTCTGTCCCACCGAAATTTCAGGTCAGTTAAATTATAAATAAATCATCAACCAAATATCGTATACTTTTCCAATAGCGCGTAAATTTTATTATCCGTTTTACGTATACCTGGAGTTCTTATTAAAATAAATTTCCAACTTTATTTTTTTTAAATATTATTGACAGACTGGTTGGTTTGACTGAACCAACATTCTTCCGTTTCGACTAAAGGTTTATTGTTACAAGAGCATAGTCTTGCTTGTAGCATTCTAATCCCAACATAATATATGAGATCATTGAATATTCTGTTTTATTGATCCGAAAGGTCTAATACATTATCTTTCACATATAAACTATGCAGCAAATTACTCAAATCAAGATCTGTGCGCCGGCCGGTTGAGCCATTTCAAAACTTCTGAAGCCGCCATTCGCGCATGTAATAGTGAATGAGAACTTATTCCTTTCCCCACTGCCTATACCATTCCAGCCTTCTTCAATGAAGAGTACCGATAAAAATGTAACTATTTTTGCAACATACCGACAATAAGAGGGCAGTCATAGTTTTTCCTCAACACCGAATTTGCTTTTCAATTGCTTTAATGTTCACAATCGGTTATTAAAGCTAATGTATTCCTCAACATTACCTGAAGAAAAGTTACCTATTGCAGGTAAACATTTTAATCTCTTTGTCAGAGAGTAAAAGCTTACTGATCACTGAAACTTTTTGCGAAAAGATCTTAGAGATGAATTTGTTAGCACAAAACTTTTTGCGAAAAGACCTTAGGGATGAATTTGTTAGCACATGTGAGTATTCCAACACAAGTCGGAGAAGGAGATCCATGCGCGTAGCATTCAATCGATCAAGTAGCAACATGCCAGTGACGTGACACTCTTTTTGTTTTGATCTTTGAAAGTAATATTCATCGTAAGGTTAAGAGCGTGTCAGATATTTTGACAGTTCTATGTTTTGCGATGTTTTTTCATTGCATATTTCTAAGACAATGATCATTAATTTTAAATTCCAAAACATCTACTGTTCGCATAACACATCCCTTTATAGATTCCATGAATCAGAATATATAATTTTTGAGTCTTAGTGTCAAAATTTGATTATGCAGCCAAGTACTTTGCGATGTTTTTTCAGATCAAATTTTGACACTAAGACTCAATAATTATATATTCTGATTCAGAGAATCTATAAAGGGATGTGTTATGCAAACCGTTGATGTTTCGGAATTTAAAATTGATGATCACTGCCTTAGAAATATGCAATGAAAAAACATCGCAAAACATAGAACTGTCAAAATATCTGACAATCTCTTAACTGCAATTGCGACTGAAGCTAACTTTATTGCGAGAAAACCATCTGATTTTTGAACTTATCAATAAATTCAGCTGATTTTGGTTTTATGAATGAAATCAGCTGATTTTGTTTCCAATGAAGTTATTTTCAGTCGCAACTGCAGCTAACTTCACGTTAAGTATCACTTGTGAAGATCGAAACAAAAGACTGTCACACCTTTGCAACATGCCAACGCATCGACGCGACGTAGCGCACAGGTCTACAAATGCCTGATTTATTTTCCGTTTTGTGATTTAAATGAGAAATTATTTCGTCGTTACGCATAAACTACACCGTTTTGATGCACGACTATACCACATTTTATTTAAATTAAAATGTGATCAAAACCAACAATAAACTTCCCATTGATTGTTGTAATTATTTAACTCACAGCATTTCATTTTGATCAATTTTCATCACATAACAAATGATGGAATAATTCAAGATTGATTTTTATTGATCGCCTTTTAGTTGGAATGGAAAATAAAACTAAAGTGAAATTGTGAGTTTTGAAAACTGATTCATGTTTTAATAAGTGTGTATACTCGGTGCGTACACAGATTTTCGTGTGAACCACTTGGATGGCATTTATAGTTGAAAACGATTTTTCACTCTAAATATTCTAATACAATACAAAAGAAAATAAATATTTTTGTTTGAAATACATTCGGATGGAGATGAGTGTGTAATGTCATTTCATTTATCAAATGACATCATCCATTGAATATATTAAGTTAACAGTTACGAGACCAGCTCTCGGCTTAAAGAAATAAATAAAATAAAAATTATAAGAAATGTATTTTTATTTATGTTTTAATGAGTTTTTTACACTTTTATCTTGTATATAATTGAATCTCATTGATCTTGATCTTCTTGAAGAAAAAAATAAGTTGCGTACGTACATACATAAATAAACGATCATTATTGCTGTCATTATTGTTCGTCTCAATATGGGAAAAAAATATTTTTTTGCATAATTTACATGATTTAAAATGATAAAATATCAAATAATTTTTACTATGTGGCTCATCCACAAAGAATAATTTTTAGTGTAGACACGCCCAGAGTTCACACTAAGTTCAATGCAAGAGGGAAGTATTTCCTAAAGCTCTCCCGAGTTTCGTAATATATAAAGAAAATTTAATTTTCCTTATAAAGTAAGAACCCAGGTTTTGAGCCTCATGTTGTACTTTTTTTAATTTTCACAACTTATGAATGAATAATCAATCAATCAATTTATTTACTACAATTATGTCAAGGTTACCCTTATTCAACATATGTTGGACATAATAACCTATTAACTATTGGGAGAATATCAATCATTTAATAACAAGAAGTTGAAAATAGTTTAGTCAATGAATTAAATATTAGACAAAAGCAATTGGCATGTTACATTTTAGCATTTCAACAAGTCATAAAGGCGACGAAGAATATACCATCACTTAGGAAGCTAGAGCACCAGGACGAAACACTACGACGCATCAAGCAACTATTAATGCAAGAGGACTGAAAATCATATCAGCTAGTTTTGGAGAAGTCATTCATTTCAAGTTACAAGGCTAGGCGAGATACTCTAAGTAGTTTTTTTTAAACAATTCTAGCGACGCGGCGTTTCTCACTTTTAAGGGCAAAGTATTCCACTGAGCGAATAAAAATCTGTTATCTCCTTCTTTACCATGCAATGTTTTACGCGTTCTGAGTTACTAAAGCTGATAAGTTTCCGGAGATAGTCCGGTCCGACATGCAAAATCCTATACAAGGCAGTCATTGCCCTGAATTTAAGATGGTCCAACCAGCCCATCCCTATAAGCTTATTTTCTATTTCTGTGACACTATCATACCTAGATTTCCCGTATACATAACGGACCACAGAATTGAAGGCTCTTTTTAGAATCCTAATAGCATTACAGTCAAGACCATGCAAATATACCTCACAACAGTATTCGAAATTGGCATTAAGAGCGACTTAGCTAAAAGTTGCCTTGTTTTCATAGGAGTGGAATAAGCAAGAGGCCAGAGGTAGCGAAGACCAATAAAGATCTTCCGCGCTACAAACTCAGCGTGATCTGACCATGAGAGACCGTGGTTAATCATCAGACCCAAGTTCCTTACAACATGCTCATACTGGATTTCCACACCGCTAAGTACGACTTCCGGAGCCCTATCATATCTTCCATCGTGTCCCAACACATCAACTTGATAAATGACAGAGCCATCAACCACTTTAGGGGTAACCTTCACCATAGCAGGATTAAGAAAAAGTCCATTAACGGCAGCCCAGGCACTAACAGCAGCAAGATCTGTTTCCACAAGGTTAATGCAGTCGTTCACTTCATTAGCACTAAATACCTTGTATAATTGTACATCGTCTGCAAATAAGTGGCGGAACATATACTTTATCGAGTTAGGAAGATCATTAACATATAAAGAAAACAGCAAAGGGCCCAAAATAGACCCCTGTGGCACCCCCTAGTCATACTGAGGAAATCAGACATCACCCCTTCGATACACACAGACTGTTTTCTGTCACCTAAGTAATCACTTATCAAGGCAACAGCAGTTCTGTCAAAACCAAATTTCAGTATGAGCTTAGAGCAGAGAAGCCTGTAATCAACCATATCGAAGGCTTTCGAAAAGTCGAGTAGTATTAGGAGCGACATTAGTTTCTTCCCCATAGCCCTCCTAACATCGCTTGTAATTCTCAGCAATGCCGTGGTTGTGCTATGGTTAGTCCTATCGCCTGATTGTATTGGCGTGGCTAATTTATTCCGATAGATATATCCGTCGATTTGCCTCTTAAGTAATATCTCGAAAATCTTAGAAAAGACAGGTAACACACTCAAAGGGCGAAAGTCATCAAGCTTGAACTCTTTACCATTCTTATGCGACGGCCAAACTTTCGCCATTTTCCAAATCTTCGGGCACTTTGAGGTAGTAATGCAAAAGTTAACAATATACAGTACCACAGGCAGTATCACATCAACAGTCAGCTTAAAGAAGCGCAATGGCAAACCATCAATACCAATAGCATTGGACTTAATAGCAGAAATTGCTTCAACCAACTCCAAGGCATTCACACTCCTGAAGGCAAACGACAAATAGCTGTCATGTGAATGTAATAATTATGTTTGTCTATTGGATAGTCTTTAATATCCATTACAGCCAAATATATTGGCGTTTCGTGTCATCGATTGGAACAATTTTCAATGCTCGCGCGCATTTTCGAAGAAAACCGTTCGATGATCCCCGATCGAGGGGTGGCGCACTACATCTATTCCATGTATTCCATTTATTCCCATTTATTCCATTTATTCCCATTTATTCAATTTATTCCATAAACCGCAGAAGTGCGTCACCCCTCGTCCCCGATCCAATTTCCATCGTGGTAATATTTTATTGTTTTTTTGGTTTAAATGATACTTCAACTTGTGTACTTTAACTTAGGTACGAGAGGAAAACATCTTGGGGAAAATCTTGTTCCACATTAGGGAAGTCCACAAGAAAACACAACACCAGAGGTTGATTTCGTTACCCCACAAAAAAAATTGTAGGAGTCGAAAACACAAAAAAAATTTGTTTTTAAATATTTTGAGTGAAAGTTTAAATTCAAAAATGTGATTTTTCCGTCCTTTTTCGAATTTCAAACGCTCGCAGCGCCATCGTATCGCCTGTTATGTAACAAATATATTTATCCCGTTTCATAACCTAGCAATGGCGCTGCGAGCGTTTGAAATTCGAAAAATGGCTTTAAAATCGCATTTTTAAATTTTAACTCGGCCAATTTTTACTCAAAAAATTCAAAAGAAAATTTTTTTGCGTTTTGGACTCCTACAATTTTGGTGCGGGGTAACGAGATCAACCCTTGGCGTTACATTTCCTTGTTGATGGACTACTCTGTTCCACATTTACTCGTAATTAAAGTATGTCACACGAAAATATCAGTTTTGCGACCCCTCCTGTCACACTGAAATGTATGAAAGTTCAAAAAATATGGACTGTCACACGACACCATAATCACACCTCCACCCTACCCCCAAGCGTGACATACTTTGTGAACGACACCTTACCCAAAATTATATCCGAAATAACAAGAAGGCGTTCTCCAATTTACCCCTCGTTTAGGCAACTATACACTCGCAAAATTCTTCGTCACTCCACTTACACTGAGGAAAATATCTACAAGCGACGTAGGAATTGTGTTTATAATATACGCCGCCGACGTATTTTATCCACCGTGCACGTATTACGAACGCCGAGCACGCATTCCGTGAGTTCAAAACACGTTCGTTACGTATGACATACTACACAGTACTTAAAAAGGTTGATAATACATTCACCGCGTATATAATACGTCGGCGGCGTATATTATGAACACAATTCTTCCGTCGCTTGCAGATATTTTCCTCAGTGTATGTTTGAGTCTGTGTGAACCTAGCATAAGTGACCGAGCACAGAAAATCAATTTGATAAATTAAATATTCAGCTCATCACTTAATGACATATTGTTGAAAAACTATCAATAAAATGATATACCATCGTTATTTCCATAATAACATCCTGCAGTTGTGCTTGGTTTATTTATGTTATTGTGGCAAATTAAAAAGTTATTTTAGTCAATAGAGAGGATCGATTACTTTGATTTCTTTCAACCGATCGTTCAAAACATACGAAACAGTCTAGGCAATCAAAATTGCTGTTTATTTGTACATAACGATCTTCCTAAATGACCTAAAAGGCAATTCAGTTTTGTACGACAGAATAACAATAACAATGTTTGTCAAGAATTTTAATAGAATTCTTATTACTAGGTCGGGTCGGTTTCATTGGATACTACGTCAGTTACTGGAAGCGATATTCTCCCCGCACTAACAGTGCCAGTAACCGCCGTTCTACTGTACTGGAGGGATATTCTCCCCAACACGCACGTGCCAGCACATTGCTATTTGAGAAAAACACTGCGTTTGGGGCATGTTACCCGTTCAATGGTTGTGTTTATTCTGAATTTGTTCCACAATTTCGTTTTATTTATACCCAAATTCTGGGTAACTTGGTAGTTTTGATTGAAAAGAACACTTTGATTTCTTTTCCAATTCGTTTCCATATAGAGTGAAAACACTCGCTATAATATTTTCGACAATGTTTCCATTCCGGATGGATTCGACTCAAGACCTTCATAAGCGCTTGGAGCATGCGATCTGAAAGATAAAACTTCCACTAATTTAAAAGCTGATGTCGCGTTGCCTGCGCCAGCCTGCTAAAACACAATTGGGGAGTTTTCGTGTCAGATTACCTTGGGGGTCATGCACAAATTACGTACGCAGTTTTTTTGATGCTTTTGACCCCCTCCCCCCCATCGTACGCTTCCGTACTAATTTTGAGACCCCCCTGTCGTGTACGTACGATTTTCCATACCCCCTCCCCCCGTCATTAAAATAATATATTTTGAAAAATCCCTTTATTCGTTCGTCCATGCCTGTGTCATATGTTTCTCTATAGAAATGAAATTTCTGAAATCGACTCCTTGGAATGTTCCACGTCATCTATGTTCAGCCAGTCGGCTTCCTCTACGTCGTCTCGAGCTATGATTGCCAACAGTTCGTTGGCTCGAAGAGCGGCGATACGTTTCGGTCGCACTTTCGGAACGATTTGTGAATTCGAATTCGATAAAACTAATCAAAATTATTTTTTTTTCTGCGTACGTACAATCGTGCTCGACACCCCCCCCCCCCACCGTACGCTTCCGTACGAATTTGGAAACCCTCCCCCCCCAAAGTGCGTACGTAATTTGTGTATGACCCCTTGGCGAAGAAGCGTGGGCTCTCCAGAAAAGGAACTCAGAGGTTTAGCAAGCATAAGTGTTCTGATTAACGTCAAACTCACGGGAAGAAAAAACGTCTATTGCAGATAGCCAATACAAAAACAGTAAACACATCCAAGGAAAAAAATTAAACGTACGAGAAGGTGGGGCTGCACTGGTCGATTTCAGAAGGCAGCTTGGTGCTAAAAAAATTCCTAGGGCAATGTTGGATTGCGAAACGAGTACATTAATGTGCACTAGGTTCCGACTCGGCACCAGGCTGCGTACTTGAAAAGTATAAGTAGCCTTTAAGAAGGCAGCCTGGTGCCGAAAATCAGTTAGACTCATTGTAACGGCAGTAAGGAATACTATGCGTCACATAAATTTCAACTCGGCACCAGACTGCTGCTGCTCTTTACATTCACAGTAGGCAGCCTGGTGCCGTGTTGAAATTTATATGACGTATAGTATTTGTTACTGCCGTTACGATGACATTAGCAGATTTTCGGCACGAGGCTGCATTCTTTATGTCTACTTAAAGTTCCCAAGTTGGAACATTGTGCATAGTAATGTACTCGTTCCCCACTCCAACATTGCCATAGAAAATTTTTTGGCACCAGGCTGCCCAGCTTGATATGCAAACCTCTACTTGTTGCAATTTTTCTCCATGAAAATGTTCTACACAACGGTGACATAAGAATTTCATGCACTAGAAAAATTACCGGTCTATTGCGTGAACTCCTTATTTCATAGTCTCGTAGAACATTTTCATGGAGTAAAATTGCAACAAACAGAGGCCTTTTTTAACCAACACAGCCATGTAAAATATTAATAGACCCCGTGTTTTGCACACCTCTCTGCTTCCGAATTTCTGTCTACTACCAACGCATCGAAAACGCCTTTTGGCAAATCAATTGAAGTATCTCAATTAAATAGAATAGTTTGAAAATGTTAAAGACCTGTAATTTGCAATACGAAATGTTAAATATCAATCTTTTGATAAATTCCCAAGTTTCTCTTTCGATGAACCATTATTTTCAATTTGTTCTGCAAATAAATCGATGTGAAGACAGCTTTTGTTGTTGTTTCATTTCAATTTCTAATTCCATCGGGTATCAGCACAACATCTTATTATGTTACGAAAATGTATTTGCCAAATAAAACAAACTTCCATTTGTAGAAGCCTCCTTTCGTTTAATGCTTTCCGATGTTTCGAACAGATAAGTCATATA
Source organism: Pseudolycoriella hygida (assembly GCA_029228625.1). Lineage (NCBI taxonomy): Eukaryota > Metazoa > Arthropoda > Insecta > Diptera > Sciaridae > Pseudolycoriella > Pseudolycoriella hygida. The sequence goes on from CM055403.1 coordinate 67,464,428, forward strand.
TAATTTTGGTAAACTGAATTTTTGTTTACATCGCTAACAACATGCAACAACACAACCTATGTATGCGATAATAAAAAAAACTCATAATTCTAGCTATTAAAGCAGTCAAAAACTCTTACTTTTGTTTGGAAGTAAACGATTTTTTGTGAAATATATGATTGTCTTATTAATCGTTGATGAAATTTATAAAAAACGATTAACAATAATAGTTCGTATTTAAGTGCGTTTTACTTGGCCTCATTACATGACTTCATTCGCATTGTTCATGTAAATTGCAGTTGAAGTGAGAAATGTAATTAGCGTTCTATAATTGCAGTAAGGCAGAAATATTTGCCTATTATTTAAATTTCAAATGCTAAATTCAGGTAAAATAATGTATCTACTTGTTGAGGGGTAGACTAGCCAAATTCTTGTCAGATCAACTTGTCTTTTTCATCTTGAGAAATAGTTATTCTGGTAGATATTTTGACGTAGTTCAACGCTTGTGAAGAAAGTTTTCCGAAAAAATTGGGTATTTATGCCCGGCATGCGACTTTTGTTCTTCTATTCTAAAGCGTTGTTTAGAGTGAGACAGATATAGTTGGTCTCTTTCTAACTAACGCTTTAGAATAGAAGAACAAAAGTCGCATGCCGGGCATTAAGACCCAAGTTTTTCGAAAAACGTTCTTTACAAACGTTGATCTACGTCAAATTATCTGCTAGAAAAACTACTCCTCAAGATGAAAACAAAGAAGTTTTCCCAGATAACACAGATCACACTTTTTAATGTGGTTGCCCACTGAATGTACATTAAATGTGCGAAATTCAATGTTGTTGAGAATATGTACATAAAATGTGCCAAAAATGTGCCTGTAAAGTGGTACATATTTCGATGTAGATAAAAGGCACATTTTTTAGCTATTAAAACTCGAAATTATTGCACTAGATAACAAGTACATTTTTCGCATATTTTATGTGCGTGATAAGGTGTACAGTATTCCTATCACATTTAATGTACCAAAAATGTGCTCGTGATGTAGTACATTTTTCGATGTAAATAAAACGCACATTTTTTGTGCTATTAAAAGTCGAAATTATTGCACTAGATCACAAGTACATTTTTCGCACATTTTATGTGCGTGATAAGGTGTACACTATTCCTATCACATTTAATGTACCAAAAATGTGCTTGTGATATACTTTCTATAATTTAACACTTTATACAAACATAATCCCGAGCGTCTTGGGTTCGAGCCCCGCAAATGGCAGAAATTTTTCGAATAAAAATAATGAAAGCTTGGCATAAAAAAATGTAGATGGAGGACGTAGCGATCATCAGAATAAGAAAAACCGAAATAGAAAAGTCGGAAAACTAAATTAAATTTTCCTTTCTTTTCTTACATAACATTATATGGGCAATTCCACGGACATCATCGTTTCCACTCACAAATTTCTCAGTAGTTACAAAATAATATTAATAGGAAAGTTGAAGGATCAATCTTTATGATACACGCTTTTACATAAATATCATTTTGTAACAACTGAGCATTTCGAGCGTTGGAACGAAGTTTTCCCGGAATGGCCCATATGTACATGAAATGTGCTAGTAATTCACACTAAAAAGTACATCAAAGGTACATTAGTTGTGTATTCAAAGTGTTTTTAATGTACATTAGATGTGCATTTAATTCACATTTAATGTACATTAAATGCACTTCACGTTCCAAAGAAAAGATGTAACGGTAAGGGCGCTTTTTTATATACATTAAACGTCCTGGAATTGCATCACATTAAATGGGATCAGCACATTTTCCGATGGCACCTTATGTACATTTCGTGGAGTCAATTGTTATCTGGGTTTGTTAAGAGAATAGTTGTTCGAATACTGGGTATTCGAACGCGCACAGAGGCCAGCGAAAGAAAGAAGGTGGTCTGGCGAGAATTTGGCTAGGGTAGACACGGTTCAATATTATTGAGTAATTTCGTTGAATGATTTTTATGTTCAATAACAGACGGAAAAATAACTAAATATGTGATTGCGATGTCTTGATGATGTATAAGTGATCCCATATGATTTAAAAATTTAAATCCATTAAATCTTCAAGCCTTGGGGCGAAAATAGTTATTTTCACTCCGCTGAATGAAGTTTCGCAACAGCGGACATGAAAAATTTTTTCCGTAGCTCGAGGAAAGTATTTTTCTGGTGAGTATCATACAACCCTTGCCTTCCTCACCTAGCCAAAAATCTCTTTCCCCTTGATACGTAAACAAATATTTTTCGATATAAGACAGCATTCGGGGCAGCCAATAGCATTCTGGTTAATAATCTAAAAGCTCGAAAGTTGCAACTGATGAAAGAGATTGCATGAAAAATTTGTTGTGTATCTGTTTTGGATGACTGATTTTAGATGTACAACTTGCGAAAATGCCTAAAATCAATCGTCCAAAACAGACACACAAATAACTATATTGTGAGCTGAAAAGAGTACATTCTTAAAGTTAGACATCTCATTTACAAGGCGTCCACAACAAAAGTTCTTGAGACTCATGAGATCTCTAATCCTATTCCTTTATCCGTTCATTTGTCGTTTCGAGAATCAAATTTACATTCCAATAAGTTCCACTACAATCCAATTTCATAACTTTCCCAATAAATGAAGTGAAATTAGATATTGCGAGAATTTGAGAAATAACTTACAGAAATTTCGTTAAATACCTTGTGAAAAATGTTAATGAACTGTCCGACTAATTCCACTAGTGACTTCCCCCTCAACAGATGTAGACAATGACCTTTCAATTTAAATAAAGTAGTTTCACTTATATTTTAATGAGGACACCTAAACTTTAGCAGTTAGAAGAAAATATCTTAACACCAGTAAACGGTTTTTTAAACAGATGATGCCTTTAACCTTTCGTGATTTTGTAAAGGACGATGTACCGATTGATAATTAAAGTTAACATTTGTTGGCGTTTTCATTCAGCTTTTTAAAAGAACTAAACCTGTCCTTTAACAAACTGAAATTCACTTACTTGACCAATTACCATACGCTCCACATTTCAAAACGTAATGTTACGTAAACGGATTTGCAACTATACGCGCCGCCATGTATAAGATTTTGAAGAACCTCAAGGTTTCTTCTACAGGTAAGTTCAGTTTAATAAAAAGACAACATCGACACACCCATTCTCGACATAATTAAATAAGTGTGCACAATTTACAGTTCGATGGATTTATTATTAATGTTTAGAGCCAGTACAGTACGTGAATAAGAAATAAATGATTCAAGTCAGAAGTACAGATAAAATAATATTGTCGAATTATGTAATATGACTCTAACATTAAGAAAAATTATTCGTTGGTTAATATTTTTGTAAACTACAAGAATAATGAGAACAATCTTCTCTTGTGCGGGTTCAACTATTGAGTTAATGGCACTGTTCACGAAACAACGCTCTGAGCTTCAAGTCCGTAACGCTGTAATGTTAGGAGCCATTCATAAATGACGTCCGGTCGTTAGGAAGGGGGGGAGGTGTCGGAGCAGTGTCGGGTGACGTCCGGTTGAGAATTTGTGGTTTTGTCAAACTGTCAAGAATTTATAACTTACAACTGGGAGCATGCCCGAGGTTGTTTGTCGAAAGAGAAACGCAGACTTTTCCTGTAGTTTCTTTGACAGTTTGTCAGAAGAAAAATGTACATAAAAATGGCAAAAGTATTCATTCTACAATGAAAAAAATTTTTTTTTTGTGAACTCAAATGAAATCAGACGTCATTATTTTGGGGGTACTGTAAAACCGGACGAATTCGGACCAGGGAGGAGGGGGTCGGAAAATTGTCAAAATAACCGGACGTCATTTGTGAATGACCCCTTACTGTTGTTAGGTTATTTGGTTTAACTTTATTTTACACAAATGATTTGACGTTACGATGCAAAGAACATTGTAGTAAAATCGGTAACGTCATTCAATTATAAAGTCATTTCAAAATACTTTTATGCAATTTTGTTGTGAATATAGAACTTTTTCGTGCTGTTTTTAATTGTTAAATTGTGTACTTTTCGTAACTGTAAAAGCAGTTGCGTAATATTATTTTGTTATTCGTGGGGAGAAAATAGTTAATTTCAACAAGAGCGAAAGTTTGCGGCCAGAGCGGAACAAGAAAACGAGAAAACGAGTGTTTCCACGACATTCATTGTAACGTGGAAGCGGTGAAAAAATAACTGCTTTCTCACCGGCAAGAATATTAGCCTTTCTCACCGCTTTTGCGGAGACAAAACACGAGTTCTCTCACTGCAAACATGAAAAATTATATTGTACGTCGGCTAAATTTCACTTTAGGTTACAAACTTGGATCCAATTTTTTTTAGGTTGGGGAATGTGGCGGAAGGTCGCCAGATGACAATACAATTAGAATCAAATCAAAAAAAATTTTTTATTGTATTTTCGTTAATATTTCAAATTTTTTGGGTGTGCGAAGGTGAGAGAAGGTAATCCTATGAGAATTCAACAAGAATTAGGCAGCGAAAGCCTCTCGAAAAGATTTTCCTTATACAATATATAGGCGAAAGATTTTCCTTGTACAGAATACCGACGACTACACCTCAAATAACTTAATTCTCCTTGTTCGAAATTCCAAGGACTGCAAAAACAATTACAACACACTGTTCTTCTTGCAGAAAAAAAAATATTTTTTATATTTGTTGGTTGACAATTCGTTGTCCAAACTTGCGGATATCACCATTGAGAAACATTACTAATTTTGGATGGACATTATAATATAATATAATAGTCTTGTTTGTAACTTAGTTTCTCAAAATCTTTGTATAAATTGGCCACAAATTGAAATGTATGTGACATAAAGACTTGAAAATTGAATCGGTAGAAGAAGTAATTCATGATAACGCCATCAAACACGAAAGAAGGCTACTTAACTCATTAACTCGAAATGAGTTATACGTAAATCATTTTCTTTTGTTTAAGCCAGACAGTCAAGTTGATGTAACCATAGTAACGAGGAAGCAATTCAGCCAAAAGATATTCAAATGGCTTCTTGGGATACGGCTACTGAGTCTTCCATCACAAACGTGTCTTATCAAACTTACTTCCTTCTGAAGTTCTTTTAGTACAACTCAACTCTAGTAATAAATTGACAAATTGTTAAGATTGTACTATTCATGGTGGTCTAAAATCCCGAATGCAAAAATCCCAAAAATCCAAAATCCCGAATAACAAAAATCCAGAAAATCTGCAATACAGAAAACAACAATCAAAACTTCAGCTGCGTCTCAGCGAAGGTGGAAAAAAAGCGGGGTCGAGTGGTGGCAGCCCCCGCTAAGAGGGGTCAAGGGGGGTATAACCCCCTTGCGGGGTCTAAGGGGCAGAGCCTCTAGCGAAGTTTGGGGAAGAGCCCCATGCACATTAGGCCGCCTGCAAGGCGCGAAAAAAGCTCAAATTCACTCATATCAATCAGGATTTTTAATATTTCACAATTTTTGTTATCATTCGGGATTATGGTTATTCGGGATTTTTGTACATTCGGGATTATTGATGTTCGCGAATTTTGATATTCGGGATTTTGGATCTTCCGGATTTTTGCATTCGGGATTTTAATTTTCAAGATTTTTGACGGGAGCCACTATTCATACCAATAAACGGTATTTTTTTAAGAAAGAAAATACCGTCGTGTGCTTATAAATTTACTTGTTATCAAGTTTCAGCTGTTTTCAAGGTTTTCCATACAAAAAATACACTGAAAACAGAGATAATGTCGATAATGTTGAAAACAGCATAACAAGTAAATTTCAAAGCACGTGTTTGTAAATTGAAATATTACCGAAAATACACAAAAAAATTGATTGGAAGACTGGGAGCTTTGGTGAAGCCTTTCCGCTGCCTAGTTCTTGTTGCATTCTCATCTGGTTAACTTCTCTCACCTTCTCACACCCAAAAATTTGAAATATAACGAAAATAAAAAAAAAAAAAATTCGACGGGAGCTTTTCTTGTTTTGTCATCTGGTGACCCTCCGCCACATTCCTCAACCTAAAAAAATTGGATCCAAGTTTGTAACCTAAAGTTAAATTTTGCCGAATCGTCTTTATACACACTTGAAATTTGCGTACGAATGATCAATTAGAATACCAAAATTCACATTCTGCGATTAAGAATTCTTTCGTATCTCGATACATAGTTGCAAAAACAGTTTTTTTTGCAATTCACCGATAAAAACTCGCTTTTTCGTGCGTCATTTCGGTGTTGCATGAAGTGTCATTTTGGCGCACTAGTGCGATGAATTTTTTTTTTTTACGCGCTACTTGAATTTAATTTTTATATTACACGTTACTTTTGCAGGTAGTTTAACGCACACGATGTGTTGCCGAACTCGCCTTCGGCTCGTATCGGCTCACTAGATGTTAAACTATCTTAATACGTAACTTGTATCAAAAATTACTATTTTGTCATTACTTTACAGTTTTTGTCACGAAATTGCAAATCACTACGCTACGCTCGTTTGAAAATTCTCCATCTAGTGACAAAAACACCTTCTTTTCGCAACTTGTTGCATGAATTACTATTTTCGCATTTACGTCACAGTTGCTTAATACAGCGAGTGAACTCATATAGTTAATGAATTGAACCATTTTCACCCTTTTACAACACCATGGTCACTGAGTTTGGAACTATAATCGGCCGAAAAAATGGAATACATTCAACTCGTGTAAGTCTATAAAAACCCTCCCAATAATTGCATATCGTTCCCATACTAACCGCATAATTTTTTCATTCGGTAATATTACAAATTCACTCTTCGTTTGAATAATCTTCGTCTGAATGCTAAAGAGAATAGAAAACTCGTGACAATACAATTTATTTAAATAATAGTGTTCTTTTCACGTTCTGATATTAAGTTAATTTTATAGGCGATTTAGTCATTTTTGGATTTATTGAAACACTGCGCAATTGAACAACTAAATATGGGATGATGGATGTTTGTAAAAATGTATTCAAAGAAATTTTTCTACAACTTGCTCATGGTATACAGGTTTGCATGGGTAGGAATTATTGTAGGTGTATTCGATTTGGTTGATTCTTGGGAGCAGCCTAATGGCAGTGAAATATTTCAAGAGATTTTTAACGATAAGACTAGATTGATGTGGTTATTGTTCGATCGTTTAAACAAAATTTATTTCAGCAAAATTATTGTCGTCAGAAGAATCTGTTTTATGCGAGGAAAGGTGAATGAAAACAAATTTCAACAAATTTACAAGAAATTAAAAAAGAAACGACAATTTGTTTTTTTCATAATGGACTTTTTTCCATTTTTCTGGGTATCATCACCGTCACATTATCTGAATTGTATAATAAATTTTATTGAATAATCCATTAACGTCACCAATAAAAAAACTCTATGCGTACTTATTACACGCTTCACTGTTCATGTTCACTCACCACATGCAACGTACGACAGCATATGATATCAGGGTTTACAAAAAAAAACATTCAATTTGGGGTAAAAGAACTGTTTAACAGTTTCCATAACACACGCGTCCCCTACATTACAAATAGACGGAAATTACTACAAATTTAAAGCAAAAAATTACATAACAAAACACTTCAAAGCCATAAAGGAAGTACTTCTTGTTACTTCTATTCAGTGTGTACACACGTGGATGCAAGCATATTATAAGTTCCATAAAAAATAATTTATTCAACAAGTGCAAAAACGATAATTCTATTTCCTTGAGACTTTATAATCGCGGCTAGATTCCCAAACAGACTAAATAATGTATTACAACAAAAACCCTTTTTAAAGGGGAAACGTGACGCAAGTACTCGTCTCTTCTTCCAAAACAACTGATATCAATTTGGGTGACGCTTACAGCTTCGGAACGCAAACATTTTTTTTGAAATATTTTCATTTTCGATTAAAGAAATGCGTCACAAATGCCGGACCCCCCAATGTTATAGTTTTTCTGTTCTTTCAGATTTAACACGAAAAAAAAGTTAAGTTTTGCGTGATGTGTGGAGTACGGGTAGCCAAATTTTTAGCGAAAAAAATTTTCAGCGAAAAAAATTTCCGGCGAAAAAAATTTCCGGCGAAAAAAATTTCTGTCGAAAAAAAAT